>LN890960.1:52433-84217 GCA_900010015.1 Tuber aestivum | reverse complement strand
CGTCCATGCCCATGATCTTTCCTCCAGCGACGAACGGATGACAACTTCCGCACGACGGCTGCGAGCGAACGGGCGACAAAGAGTAATGATAACAGTAATGGAAATGGGAACGGCAGCGATACCAACGGGCGACAGCTCACGAACATGTGACAAAGGATGGTGTACGAGCGGGCGATAGCGTGCGAACGGACAGGCAATAGCGATACAAAGGAGCGGGCGATAGCGATTGCATGCCGAGCAGCATTTTCAACAACTCCAACGCTCGGGTCAGGGTCTCCGGGACCTCACCACCACAAGGAGAGTCAGGAATCAGCACAAATGCAGGTGCGGTTTGGACTGTGACGTGGTGGTTGTCGCAGAGCCAAAGGGTTCGGGGAACGAAATAATACTAGGGCATCATGGTGAATACGGCTATTCTCGTAAAGGCCAGCTTGCTCTACGCATCACTCAGGCATTATGGAGCGTGGTGGTAATGGGGGTAGTTATAACAAGTATGTCGGCGAAGGGTCTAGCGAGTAGTGCGATAAAATACATGTTCGCAATGGTGAGTCTTTCCGTCCTCTGCTTGTACCCGTCCACCTGTCCACTCATCTACACTCCTGCAGACTGTTGTGAAAACTGACGATAACGTTTACTTGTAGTAGTGTTAGTTTGCAGTTCCGGCGCTACAGTCACAGTGCGTACTAGTGCTAGAGGGCAAGCATGCAACCCCCCCCCCCCCCGCTTAGTTTCCTTCAATTAACAGGAGTATTTCCGGCATTGCTGGCAATTTTTGGTGGTCGTTGGTGGCGGTGGCTGATGGCATCTTGCAGGCGGCATCTCAACCTGGAGCTGCGCTGCGCTGCGCTGGGCTTCGCTCCTATCCCCTAGTCTTCGCTCTTATGAATTATTCCTCAGGACCACCTCCGGAAAGCCCACGAGCGATGGAACGGCAGGATTGAACTCCCATCCATTTTCCACCCTTGTAGTAACAGCAATGGGATACCCCTCCCCGTGAACCTGCCTTTATTTCGCAACTTTGGTGGAATATCTACACATGAGTTTCAACTCCCAGACACTCAAGGGTTCTTTCCCCTCTCTGGCTACTTTCCATAACATGGCTAACAAACCGAAAAAACAGTAATCCCCACCAGTTCCTCGGACACGGCCCTTCACAAACCTCAACCATAACACCTGCCCCGCATTCCCAACCTCCCTCCTAACCTCACCTTTACATCTTTTCCCACCCTGCTCCTTCTTTCTTTGCTCTGCCCCTTCTACGAACCAGGAAAATTTGCAACCCGACACTCTTGTCAGGCCTGCGCTACCGGCTCGTCTTTGAGACGGTCGAGTATACGATTGAACAGCTCGAGCAGGTTAATATCCGCCTCCTCAAATACCTCACCGATCGCACGGATGATCCCATTACGATTCCAGCAAGCGAGGATTTCCCACACACCGCTCATGCAGGCACTGGCCACCTTAGGGAGAGCGGAGGTATTGGAGGCAGAGGTTTTGGGACTGCCTAGCTGTGTTGGGCTGGATTAGAATTCGATTAGGTATTGATGAAAAGCAGGCGAGACGGGTTCCGGCACTTTTTTTTCCCCTCTTTTTTTCCCCTCTTTTTTTACTCCTTTTTTTCTTTCTATTCTTCCAAGGTTTACTTTGTCCTCGTTTCCGCTTTGGATGCCGGGGGGATCGTAACTTTTCCTATTTACCCATGCGAGCAATTACCAATTACTGGCCAAACATGAGAAAGGGAGTGGTAATAGAGTCAAATATCCGGTAAAGGAGCAGAAGCTGCCCGCTGCTGTCGGCGGGGAAGAAAGGCGGAAGGAAAAGGGGAACGCGACAGCTAGGAGAGAGATTTGGGAAGGGAAGAAGTTAAGGCAACGAGTGGTAGGGAGACTAGTGGTATCCCCAGCCTGGACAGTCTCTTCTAGACGAAGTTGGATTTTGGTATACTCATTTGAATATCACCCATTCTTCGAGTAAGGCTAAATGTTTGAGTTTTAGATGAGCCCAAAATCTCTCTTCGACAATCTGAAGGTATCCCCATAGCTTCCTCCTCATCTTTAGCTTCGGGGGTCAGCGAGAGCTCTGTCTTTGGGGGCATGCACGGATCGAAAGCGACCTTTGGATGTTATTTGAAGTAAGTCCGGAGCCATCGGAAGAGCTACTCTTTCGGAACGCACTTTTTCTGATATCTGAGCCTGGTTATGCTATGCTGCAAAATAGATTCCCAAGGGCAGAAATAACCACGAGGTAGTCTTTGGCGCAGGCGAGGTGTGCTTACGAGGGGTATAACGCTTCTCAGTATGCGACTGTAGACTTCCTGGGACTCCTCTCAATCGAGACCTTGCTCTCGCGGGGTTGTTGGGGCGGGATGGGGTAGCAGTCAGTGATCTGAGTACTGTGGTCAGACACAGCGACCTAGACCACAAGCACACCCTCTCAGGCCTCCTCTTCAAATTTGCGACCCAGGCGGGAGATGTGGCAGGCTTGTTCCAAGCCTTCGAAAGCACTGTCAGTCGATTGCTCATTTAGTATGCTCCTTCTCAACCCACCCCCTCTTCCTATCAAGACTCACAAGCTCAGACTCCGCCAACTTTTGAACCCTCCAGCACTGCAACCACCACCTCCCACCACCTCCCCCATTCTATAAATATCTCCCAAAAAAACAACCCCTACCTCCACCTTCCGTCCTCCCAGACCTAACACCTCTCATCCTCTCCCGCCCGAAATACTCATGCGCCACATCAACACTTTCTCAGCTCTCACCCACGAGGCCAGCACAATCCTACATCCCTTGAAGACGCTCTCCCGCCAGCACGCCCGGAATTACACCTCCATAGTCCGGGAATTCAGCGCGATCGAGCGAGGTCAGACTCGCCGTGGACGCGGGTTCGTAGGCTGGACTACCGTGCGCGAGCAAGGAGTTACTCGCATTGGTGGGCACACATCAAGAGAAGGCGCGCAGGTATGTCGTGAGGATCAGGATGGAGTATATTGCACTGCGGGAGGGATAGGTGGGTTTAAGAGAGGGGTTGAAGGGCACTGGGCGAGTGAGCAGTGGTGAGCCTGTGCTACTGGAAGCGCAGGTTCGCGCCGCGAGGGGGATGGTGGAGTGGAGGAGAACAAGGAATGCACGGATGAGCACGAGGAGCCCCGGTCTGGGAGGGATTGGAAAGAGGGGCAGTGGTGCCGGTGCTGGGGTAGTTATGGGGTACCGGGGGTGTTCACTCCAACGAAGGCTAAGATTATTTAGAAAGGAGAGGCTAAGAAATGATTGGGTACATGCACGATGTTCTGGGCCCTTCTCCTCTATTAGATTTTGAGGAAAATATGCCCTCGGACGGATGGAAGTTCAGGAACGGGTAGCAGATCATTAAGAAATTATCTAGAAAGACCAGATTAGCGGGTTGAAATTGATTCCTTGCATACGACAGGACGAGACTGACCTGGGAGAAAATTGCCACACAGGGCGGACACAGGAGAAGAACCACACATGCTTCTCCGACTCGAGATGAGTTTGCGAGAACATGGATGGAAGCTTCCTCCTTTCCACTGATTTGCTCATCTCACTTTATCGATCAAGAAACAGTACTCATTCTCTTTTCGTTCATGTTAGTGTATGCATAGAATATTACTTTTTATCACCATCATCATCACCGCTCTCTTACCTCTCCCTGCTGTTTAACGTCCTATATCTATACCATCCCGAGCTATACATGAATTCCATGCCTCCTAATCACGCCGTACCCTATGCACATCTTACCACCATGCAGTTTTCACTACCCTCGCCCCTTTCCTTTTTCCAGTTACCGTTCTTTCAGTTGGGTTCGGTTGCTCACTTTACTCTTTTTTCATTGCAAACGATTGCGTGATAGGGAGCCAGTGAGCGAGTGAGAATGGTTTTCGAGAGGTGGATGGACCGAGGTGGGATAGGGCAACCCGTGAGGCCCAATTTAGCTAGACGCTTAAAAGGAGGAGGGGGTCCGGGGAGAGAAAGAAATTGAGGGCTTTGAGCTGTCTTCACCGTTTTCTTTTATATTAGGCCAGGTACTTTCTGCTACTGTCACAGAAACCAATTGAATGGTGCGATCGTATCCCACACATTTAAAAAAGCAATGCTTCAACCCTATTCCCTCGCCTCCTCTAAATCCTCGTCTTCAATCCCTCAAACAGCACCTTCAACCAATCCATATCAGTAGCCTGCGCTGGCCGCTCAATCCCCAGCCCCTGCTTTGTATTCGGCTTCGGAATCTACGCAACACCACCAAATGATTAGCCCTTCAAACGCTTCCACCGAGCATGGCCTAATGGGGGGACCTACCATATGAATATAAACATGATCAATAAGCTGATGAGCCCCACGCCCATTTTGTAAAATGTTGTGCTCTACTGGAAGGACTGTTATCGAGAGCTTGTTTGCGGCGGAGAGGCGCTTGCTGAGTTCTGCGCCAGGCACATGGTGGAGCTTTTCGAGGTGGGGTTTGGGGATTACAAGCTGGATGTGGGTTAGCTATTCGCTTACTTGCCTGTGGGAGGAGGTGGGGGAGGGCAGAAGAGGAGAGGTTGCCGCGTGTGCACTGGAGAGAGGATTGATGTCGAGGAATGCAAGGGTTTTGTCGGTCTCAAGGAGCTATGAGGTGTGTTTGTCATTGCTATGTAGAATTTATTTTATCTCATGTTGGGATTGGGAGGCGGAGGGGGGAACGAGGTGGATTGGAGAATGGGGATGAACACGATCAGGTATGCCAGACAACATTGCGCACCGAGACACAACTCAATTCGCTGGTGGAGAGGCTGCTGCCGAGCCCGGCGATCCCAGAGGAGCTTTAGATGTAAGCAGATGGGCAGTGGAGATTGCTGAGGCTGGGGTGAAGGGATTGGTCGAATCTGAGGTTCCCAGCGATACGGCGGAGAATAAAAGTGGATGGGCTGGTCGTTGGTTCGACGGATAAAGGTATAGTGCACAATTGTAGGTTGGGTTAAGCTTTGCGCATGGACAATGTGGATGCTTGGCGTGGGAAATGCCGCGCAGGGATAGTATCTCTCAGGAGAGATCAGTCTGACAGGACTCCACTCGTGCATCGTAATCAGAGTCAATGTTTATGGGTTAGAGTTGGGCAAAAAGAGTATAATTATCTACACTTTTGTGGAGTTATTCAGTGAAGTACCAGCTTTTTTACCTGCAGCTCATTCCACACACTCGGGCGCTGTAAGGCGCTACCGCCAGTTGGGACATAACACAGTCCTCTACCGAAATTCTTCCCCGACGTCAAACACTTTCCCTAAACCTACAGTCAAAACCCGAGAATCCCCTCCGGTTCTAAAAGAATCGCCCGCTCATCGCGCTACTTACTGGATCACAAACGACAGAATCCTTCCGCCAGAGGGAAGCTGATCCTCGGCACTCCCAAGAGGCTCTGAATATGGTATCTGTTTTCTTCTGCTCCTGCACCTGGTACAGGCTATTTTCATGCGAAGCCCCAATTCTGGGCTCTAGCCTTCTCCTTTATAGTCCGCTAACCTGCTCTGATCCAGGGACATACAGGTATCCGAGTATGCCAACATAATATGTTGGGACACGCACACTCCTCGATAGTCACTGTGTCCAGCACAAATTGAACTTGATACCAAGCCTAGAGCTTACATTAATTATCAATACCACTGACAGAATCCCACCATGTCCCCGCCCCACCCAAAGCTTGTCAATTTCTCATCAGACCTCCCACCCGTTTCCTTAGCTTCTTCCCTTCCTGAATTTCTCTCCTAGCTGCTGCATTCCCCTTTTTCTTCCGCCGTTCTTCCTTTCTGCTAGCAGCGCGCAGCTTCTGCTTCTTTACCGGATATTTGACTTTATTACCACTCCCTTTCTCATGTTTGGCCAGCAATTGGTAATTGCTTGCATGGGTAAATAGGAAAGGATACGATCCCCCCGGCATCCAAAGCGGAAACGAGGACGAAGCAAATCTAGGAAGAATAGAATAAAAAAAGAAGGAAAAAAAAGTTCCGGAACCCGTCTCGCCTGCTTTTCATCAATACCTATCCAGCCCAACCCAGCTAGGCAGTCCTAAAACCTCTGCCTCCAATACCTCCGCTCTCCCTAAGGTCACTAGTGCTTGCATGAGCGGTGTGTGTGAAATCCCTGCTTGCCGGAATCGCAATGGGATCATCCGCACGATCGGTGAGGTAGTTGAGGAGGCGGATATTCACCTGCTCGAGCTGTTCGATTGTATACCCACCCGTCACGACGACAAGGCGGTAGCGCAGGCTCGCCAAGAGTGTCGGGTCGTAAATTTTCCTGGTTCGTAGAAGGGGCAGAGCAAAGAAAGAAGGAGCAGGGTGGGAGACGATATAAAGGTTGGGTTATACCTGTTATTTTGCTTATACGATTTCGAGTGTGATAAGCTATTTTCATCACTGATGGGGGTGGTGAGGGGTACAGTACACCTCCCGGGTTTACATGGGTATCGCTGGTGGGTGCCCATACGGGCTTCTGCTCAGCTAGCACTACTGTACTCGAGTACAATAGTGATTATGATTTCCCCCACCTGGGTCCGTGGTGGCTACCGAGACTAGGGTTTTGTGTGCGAACGATATTAGACGTATGGGCAGCCGGAATTATACATTTGTAGCTCATATCTACGAAAAGCTAGAGCGCTATGGCGGACCACTACAAAAAAAACCAAAGCAAGCACAATATAGGCTTTCATATAAAGAAAAACAAAAGATTCTACAGGATCATCAATCCTGTATCTCTATCTCCTTGCCCTGTCCGCCTGCATTCCAATCCTCACTCCACAGCCCATCCAATTTAAACTCTTCAGCCCACTCTTGAACAATCTCTTTCCGCTCGTCAGTCATTATAGCAGCGGTAGCCTACTTAACACCTTGGTAGTCGTAAGGACCCCGGTTGGGGCTGAGGATATGTAAGGAGATGACTTCTTTTGGACTAGACTCAGTAAACTCATTAAAGTATAGTCTCAGAGCCGCTAAAATGAGATTTGGTTGCGACACGTAGCCTGTTACGGATTTTGGCATACTATAGGGCCACGTTGGCAACACCCTTCTTGCTACAACCCATACTTCAACTTCCATCACTGAACAAGTCCTCAAAAGTCTACAGTTCACCAAATTCAGGAACACACCTTTCAAATACCATAAACACGATGCAGCAAGATATGCAAGTTCTGTACCACGAGTTGTGGGGAAAGTTATCCCCCGTTGTCCAGGAGTTCACAGTGAATGTTCCTGTTGCAAACTATGGTATCTGGCCTGGATACAAAATCCCCTTGGAATCGACCGCAAGTAGCAGCAGCTTCAACCCCTATAGTTCATTGAAGTCGAAACGGCAGGACCAGCTATTCCGGATAGTGACTGTTGATTCACGTTTACCCTGTGGAGTCCACAAGTTACTGGTTCGGTCCAAGTACGATGCGGTGCGCAATAGGTTAATAGAAGTTGAGGGGAGAAGATGGTCGGGGGCTCGCCACTGGGAGAACCCCACCGCCAGTTGCAGGCTAGATTGTGAACTCTCAGGTCAGCCTGGTGTAGGTTAGTTATTGCTCCTCCAATCATGTTTGGCAAGACTTCTAACTCTGAGATAGGAAAAACCTATCTTCTCTCCTATCTTCTAGTACGCAGACTGCATGATTCCCTTCCCACCATATACAGGATAAACGACAACATGTGTTTCCTATTCGACGAAGACTCAGCTGGGGAAGAGACTAGCATGCAGGCGCTATCTCGGCTGACACAAGAGAAGAAGCGAAAACTATGGGTATTGACTGATGAGCCTCTGCACGGCCGCCATTGGCATGATAGGAATTCGGGATGGTTTGTAGTGTTTGCCGCATCTCCAGAGACGGTGAGAGCATCTCAGGGATGGTACAAGAACCGCAGAGTGAGCTTATATTTCATGAGAAATTGGCCATGGCCAGAAATCTTTGCTGCGTACTGGTAAAGAACCCTTTCTTGTAACCAGATAGAGACCAAAGAAAATTTTGATATGGTTGCTGATCTCCGTATTATAGCTTGGAAGCTGAGAACCCCCCCAGCCAAGACGAGATTAATAAACTCTTCACCACGTATACCTGCCTCGGCCCTGTCGCTCGTACATGCCTTGAATCGATTGATATGAGCGACGATAACTTATACAACGAAACTCTCCAAAACTACCTTAGGGAGGTAGATCGTGAAATAGCGAAGTTCGTTGCCCGTGGTGGGCGCGAGACGGTTGAGCATGCTGTCCTTGTAGGCTCATCACACAAAATGGCTATTATGGATCCTACTGAGGGTGGATTCTCCTATACAGCACGAATAATAACAAGATGGATTGGCTATCGAGTGTATGAAAAAGCCCAGAAACACTCACAACATGGCTGTTTCGAGACGTTCAAGTGCCTTTCCCGTCACCCCGCTTTGAGAACTGCTGCAGGTTGGTTTTTTGAAGGGTATGTGCATGACTGGCTCCTTCGAGGTGGTACCTTTGAAGCAGACCAAATGCCTATCCTTGACAGCACAGTGGCTACCCTCCAATTCCATTCCACCAAGAGCGAATCGGGCCAACCGAGATACTTCACTACGGGGGACAATTTGAGCGAACAGGTCCAGGGACTTGGAGGTCGCGGAATTAATCCTGCAGTTGTCCATCATTATTTTCTTCCTTATAGCCGCAACTTTCCATCTGTGGATGGGCTTATGTTTAGTGATGTGGAAACATTGCTCTTGTTCCAAATCACACTGGCTAAGAAGCATGAGATAAAGCCACTTGGGGTGGCGCAGCTTCTGAAATGTTTACCAAAAACAATTATGAACATCGATTTCGTTTTTGTTGTTCCCGAAGACCGGGCAGATGACTATTTCAAAGCACAGCAGATTCCTGACTCTGCATCGATTTCCCCCTCAGGCAAAAAACTAAATCTCAGGCAGTTTAGACTGGTATTTGGTGAGTATTGTATGGCAGCGGTAGGCATTCATGGCCAAGTGGTCGAGGAGGGGGAAGGGGATGAGTATGATTATGAGGCTAGCGATTGATTTCTGTTACCCCGTGGAGTATAGCTTACCAAGAAGGAAAAGGTCTAGAGTTGAGTGCCCAGTACGGGTATTTGTTTGGTGTCATCCTGGGCTATGTATGTATCCCTTAGTTTGTCAGGCCCTGCGCCCAAGAAATCTGCGATACAACGTGGATGAACTAGTGAATAATTAGTTAGTGCAAC
Organism: Tuber aestivum; assembly: GCA_900010015.1. Taxonomy (NCBI): domain Eukaryota; kingdom Fungi; phylum Ascomycota; class Pezizomycetes; order Pezizales; family Tuberaceae; genus Tuber; species Tuber aestivum. The sequence continues at coordinate 75,011 of LN890960.1, read as the reverse complement.
AGCCAAGAGAAACTGTGTGAATAGCAAAAGATGAATAAGGTGGCAGTCAAACACTAGTGTAAAAAAAGGAACACAACGTGATTGTGTTTATGCTGAAATTGTTTTTATCAACTTCAATCATCAGATTTGAAATACTTCACATATTACGAGTGCGGCCAATAAATATATTCATCACGTGCATTATCTGGGTATACCACAAGAAGGTCAACTACACTTTTCTCTTATCAGTCGCATGTGACGAATATATCTATCTGCCGTACTTGTAGAAAGATGTCAGGAGCAGAGCATAAGGATGAATTTCCTGAGGGGGAAGGGATAGGATACTACGAAATAGCAGGAAGCAGTGGAGGAGAGGAGGAGGAGGATGCGGAGCAGTATGGGGAGGAGGAAAAAGAGCAAGAGAAAACAGAGGCGGAGGAGATGGATGAAGAATTGGATGATTGGGATCCAGCAACACAGATTTCATTCGAGATACTTACACAACCCGATGATTATAAGCCTCTTTTACTAAATAAGGTTCTACATTTTACACCGTTCATACATCAGAGTCCACCACATCAGGCCCAAGCTCGAGTACCTCCTGGGCACAATATATTCAGTCCATTAGCCTATTTTAAACTTTTTATTAGTGATAATACACTGGATGAGTTAGTTCAAAATATGAACCTCTATGTAAAAAGGAAAAAAGCAGCGGAAGGAACATCATGTCCCTGGTATGAAATGAGTAAAGGAGAGTTGAAAATTTGGTTTGCAATTATTATATATATGGGATTGCATAGGAATAGTGCAAAAACACTGCGGCCAAAACCTGTACTGGAGTGCTGAATTTAATTACCCAGAGTCACCGATACGCTTTATGACTCTTACTCATTTTCAACAAATTAAGTGGTTTTTTTATATATCAAATGTTGAGAAACCAATAGAAACTGACATACCTATCTTTCAGAAATTGAGTAACAAATCTACCAGACAAGAAAATTCAATAAAACATATCATACCACCATGGTATGAAAAGGTTGAACCTATGGCAGCTCCTTTACGATTAGCTTCACAAGGCTACCTACATCCTGCAACAGAAGTAGCTATTGATGAAATGATGGTTAAGTTTATAGGAAAGAGTATACATTGTTAAAATTAGAACGACTTGCTTATCCTGTACGGCTGCAGATATGAGTCGGTGTGACTCACACCTGCGACCGTGTATAACACATAGATATTTCCTTGGTTGGGTGGCTGCGCACATGACTGGAACTTGGGTATAAAGGGACGGGAATTTCCCCTAAGTTATCTCCCCCCATTCATACCCAGTCATTGAAATACAAGCTTCACCAAAAACTCTGTTCTTGCTCTTTGCCACCAAAAAACACTTGTTTTCTTCGCTTCAGTGGTGGTGAGATATCTGGGTTCGCCTAGTAATCCGCCCTGATGTCGGAGGAAATGACCGATGCCTACCCAGCCCCCCCCCATTCCCTCTGCCTTCGCTAGGCCCCCTGGAAGGGCCGCTAGCTCCAGGTCGCTCATGGCCTCTGCTCGAGCCTCCGCCAGATCCTCCGCCCTCAGCTCGAGGGTTGCCTCCCCATCTCTCGGTTCAAGGGCAGGTTCTCCTGGCCCCCTCGATGTTCACCAACAAGAGGCCTATAACCAGGTCTCCCTCCTCCCCGCCGCCTTTGCGCTCCCCTTTCTCGTCGACAAAAATGACGTCCAGGATTTCTCCGCTGGAGAATCTATCATCATCGTCCTCCTTGCCAACATTGCAGCTGGCCTCAACTCGCTGGAGTTACGCCTCGGTCGCCCACAGGAACAGGGCCCGGCAGCACCAGCTCCAAACCTCACTGCCCTTCAGGGTTCAATCAACTCGCTTACGGCCAGGGTCTCCTCCGTGGCACCTCCGCCCAAGAAAGGGTCAGAAAAGGCCCCATCGAAACCCTCCTTCGCTAAAGCAGCAGCCTCCGCCTCCACAAAGCCTCCCCTCCCCTCCAAATCAGGTAAAAAGAAACCCTCAGCATCCTCCCCAGCAAAAGTAGCAGAAGCTTCGGCAAAGGAACCTCGATCAAAAGGCCCTGCCACGCTACCCTCAGCTGTCCACCGTTTCTTCTCACCTCGTACCTCCCCCTCAGCCCACCAGCTGGGACCCCGCATAGCAGCAACCTTCCCCGACATAGCGGCCAAAGCGTTAAGAGAAGCGAACTGCACCTTCCCCCTCTCATTCACCGGCTCCTGCAATGCGAAGGGAGCAGTCACCCTTCTTGTCAACTCACCACAAACACATGCCTCCTCCTACTTGCCTTTCTTCAACCTCCTCACAAATACCCTCAACCAAGCATTCCCAGTGGGAACAAACTCCTTTCTCCCTTTCCGGCTGGCTCCAAATGAGGTCCAACTCATTGTCCACCGCATCCCCCTCGACTTCCTCCCCACTGAGGGAGAGGACCTTTTCCAGGTCATGTACGAAGGAGTCCGCAACGCCTGCGAGGTCTCCATTCTTGCCACCCGTTTCCTCCAGCCTGACCCAGCTACCAGGGCCCTGGGAAGGGCAACCTCAGTTGTAATCGTGGTATCCCCAGAAGACGCCTCTCTAGTAGGGGACAACATCCGCCTCTTCTCCCGCCCCTGCAAGGTCCAAAGGGCCCACAAATCGTCAAAGTACTCGCAATGCAGGAAGTGTTGGCGTCACGGCCACATTCAACAAGCCTGCAAAGCAGACCACCCTTCCTGCCCCATCTGCGCTCTCCACCACACCAGGAGCGAGCACAGGTGTGAGAACCCCGCCTGCCCCAAAGATGGCCACCTCAAACTGGTCCCAGCCTGCTGCGCTACATCCCCCCTCCGCTGTTGCTGCTGTGGTAACCAGCACCAAGCCTCCGACCGAGAATGTCCTGCCCGCCCGGCGCCGCCCCAGCGGGAAGAAGCCCCAGAAGAGATGGACACCTCTGCCCTCCCCGCTACGCCCAATGAGCCCCAGGGTAATCAGCGCCCTGCCCCCCTAGATACAGTGGTACGCGGCCCAGGTCAACGCCTCCCCCGTCGTGTCCTCCCCCCATCAAGGAATCCACTTGCCTTCCCCCCCCCTCCTCCTACCTCCGGCAACCCCCCCAGATCCCTCTTCACCCTAAGCGCTGCAACAAGTACCTCCCTAGCCCCAGCCTTCCAGGCCCTGAGCAAAGAAGAAAGGGCACGTAGGATGTTCAACCCCCGCGCTGTCCGGCCTGCGCCACCTTTTAACGCCCCCCCCCCACCACAACAAGAGGACGAAAATGTCTAATACACCATCCCACGAGAGTCTCTCAGGTGCCTCCTCCTCCCCACCCGCTGGCCCCACTGGCCCTCTCCCCTCTCTACATGTTTGTCAACACAACTGCCTCGGCAGTTGGGACGTATTTCTGGCTTTATTTAATTGTTTTTCTTCTTGTACCTTTCCACCTCAGATTGTGGCCCTTCAGGACCCACCCTCCCACAACAACAGCCTTCCACACTTCACTGGTTACCGCTCCCTCTCACCCCCACTGGATGGCCCTGAAAAGCCAAGGGTGGCATGCTACGTCCTCACATCATTCATAGAGGCCACCCAAGTCTCCCCACAGTACCTCTCCCCTGGCCAGATGGCCCTCAACATCCTAGCCCCTGGCGGCATCTTCTCACCAAGGTTGCGCTCCCTCACTATTCTCAACAGTTACTCTATAAACAAAGGCACCCGTGCCATTCGCCACTCCTTCCTCCCATGAGACATCTTCCCCTCCTCGGAGTCCCCACTACTCTCCCTGGGTGACCTCAACATCCACCACCCTCTCTCGGATCCCCTCCGTGAAATCGACTCCCACGACCTAGGAAGATCAGCTCCATACTTCGAGAGGGCAGCAGACAAAGGGTTTTCCCTCCTCAACACCCCCGGGGAGTTCACCCGCTTCCCTTTCAGCCCTAACCAGAGGCCCGGAGTCCTTGACCTGGCTTTCGCTAACCCACCTCTGGCCCCCTTTGTGGAATCTTGGTCAACACCCTTCCCCCACACTGGGTCGGATCACCTAGCCATCCTCCTCTCCCTCTCAGCACCCCTCATTCGCCCGCCGCCGCCAGCACTCAGGTGGGACCACACTGACTGGGGACTGCTTGCCCCCCTCCTCCAAGACCTGACCCTCACTGCCCCTCCCTCCAGCAAAGATCCTTTGGCCCTCGAGGGCTGGTTCAACCACAACCACAGAACAATTACCCACCTTCTCACCAGTCACACTCCAACGTCCCGCCCGTCGGTCCAGTCCAAGCCATGGTGGTCCGAGGCCCTCTCATCCCTGAGGCACATCCTCCACTCCATGGCCAGAAAGGCTAGGGCCCACCCCAGCCTTGTACTCCAAGCGGAATTCAAACGAGTCCGTTCCTCCTACCATAGGGCCCTGAGAAAGGCAAAAAAGGCACACTGGGACAAGTTCCTAGCCAATATGGATCACTGGTCTATCTGGTCGGCGAGACGCATGGCAGCAGGCAAACCGCCCACCAGATTCCCTGCTTTCCCTGGCCTCGAAGATCCGTCCGAAATCAACAACGCTCTCCTCACACATTTTTTCCCCCCACGCAGCTTAGCTCCTTCCGAGCCTACTACAGGCAGCCTGGCACAGGGCCCCCCCATCACGCCAGAAGAGGTGGCACTCGCGCTGCGTGCCTCTTCCAACACCTCGGCACCTGGGCCTGACAGGATCCCATATGGGGTTTGGAAGGAAGTGCACCGGGTGGCCCCTCTACTTATCCCATCCCTACTATCACCACTCCTCCAGTCAGGCTACCACCCCACAACAATGAAACAGGCAAATGACATCGTGCTCGACAAGCCAGGCAAGACGGACTACTCGTCTCCAGCTGCCTTCAGAATAATTGTCCTCCTCCGCACCTTGTCCAAGATATTGGAAAGAATAGTTACAATGCGATTGGCCCCCCTTGTGCGGGAAAAAGGGCTCCTCTCCCCTCACCAATGTGGCTGCCTGGCCGGCCTGTCAACCTCGGACGCGGTAGGCGCCCTCACACACGAAGTAAAAACACTACAGAAGGCGGGCCTCATGGCCTCCTCACTTTTCCTGGACATCAAAGAAGATTTCGACAACATACAAAGCGGTCTCCTTTGCTCCCGCCTCTCCCAAGGTAGGATCCCCCATTACCTGACATCATGGGTGGGAAGTTTCCTCCGTGACAGGTCCTGTGCCCTCCAGTTCCAAGGCTCCCCGAAGACCATGGCCCCCGTCTCTGTTGGGACCCCCCAAGGTTCCCCTATCTCTCCTCTTCTTTTTGTCATTTATATTTCACCACTCCATCTCTCGGTCCCCAGGGGGCTCATACTCTTCTATGTCGACGACATTGCTATTACAGTCGCCTCATCATCTCATGAGTGCAATGCGGCCTCCCTTTCAAATACTTTTGACTCGCTGTCAGCCCAAGCGGCCTCCCTCGGAGTCTCCTTTTCAGTGCCCAAAACGGAGCTGGTCCATTGGAGAACTGCCCGGGACCGCTCCGTCCAAGTGGCCACTCCCATCGTTTGTGCGGGCTCCCCCTTTCCCCCCTCTCCGCTCGTCCGCTGGCTCGGTTTCTGGTTAACAGAGACCCTGGATACCAACGTTCATTTCAACAAATGCCTGGCCCTGGCCCAAGGGGCCCTAGGAGTTCTTCGGCAACTCTCCTCCCCTGGGAAGGGGGTCACTCCCGCACTTAATAGAAGACTTGTGGTCGGCCTCATTTTTTCCATCCTCACTTATGGCGCGGACCTCCTGGTTCCCACAGCTACCCTCCTTAGAGCAATGAATGTACTTTGGAATAAGGCGCTCCGCTGGATCACCAACTTATTCTCCTCGACAAACCTCAACATACTCCCGATTGAGGCCTGCCTCCTTCCCCTATCACTGGCCCTGGCAAGGAAAAGGAGGCTGGGAGCCCTCCGCCTTGCTTGCGCCCCACCAGAAACGAACCCAGCGGCGGCCCGTCTCCCTCCTGACTTCCCCTCCCACTCCACCTTTCGAGCGGCAGATTGCCCGCGGCGCTTCCTCAAGGGACGGCACGGGACGGACCGCCCCCTCCCCTGGAACATACCTAAGAAAGCCAGCTCAAACAGAGTCCACCTCCCCCTGGACGCACTACTCCACACCCTCTCCCCTCTGGACCACGACGGCCCATGGCCCCCGCCTAGGGGAAGAGCCCCTGTGCTCGACCCTTACTCCCCCTCCCCTCCACCAGACGCCATCTCCAGACTGAGATCCTGTATCACGGCTCTCGCCCTCCACGATTGGCACTTCAACCTCAGTACCCCCCCCTACTGCTTCATTCTCCCCTCCCTAAAGCCCCACCCCTTCATGGGCCTAGACCGGTACACTACAGGCCGGCTACACCAGATGAGGGCGGGCAAGAGCTACCTGGCCGCTCACCCTTCCTGGGACACGGCGGACCCCTCCCCCACCTGCCCGCGGTACGAGGAGTCAGACGAGGACATGGAACATGCGCTCCTGCAGTGCCCGGCCACCCAATCTTTAAGAGACAGATACATCCCCAACCTCCAGTCCGTCGGCCTCGACGCCCCCCTCTGGGAGGATGCCAGCATGCTCCTGCCCCTCTCCTCCTTTATCCATGCGGCCCGCATCAACTACCCCCCGTCTCGAGCGTGGCGATCGCCACCCCCTCCCCCCTCGCCCCTGCTACCGCCTGCTACGCCTGCTGGGTTTCCTGTGCTGGGTTTTTGTTAGTTTGTTTGGTGGATGGTTTGTTTTTCCTTGCGCAAAGATCATGTGGGTGGTTTGGTTTTCCTGATGATGAAGGATTCAAGTCGGTTTGGCCGCTGTTTTGGATTTATTATTTTTCCTACTTAGTTAGTCACGCGTATGTGTTGTGCATTTTAAGCAGTTACCTGTTTTCAGAGTATGGGCCCGGCCAGTTGGGATAGTTTTGGAAAGGTTTCCTTTGTTATTTGTTTGATTTGAGAGGGTTTTCTTTACGCCATAGCCTAGTTGCTGCATGCGAGTTCTTGTACCCTAAAAAAGAATATATGACATAATTAAAAAAAAAAAATTACCCCTAAGTTATCTCATCGACCCTCTCCGCTATTTTCCTCGCGATTGAAATCTCAACACCACGAGAAATCATCGTGACTCCACCCTCCCTCACCCCCCCTCTGGGGTACTGGGCCGCCCCCCTTACCTCTTGGGCCCTCACAGTCTTTACCTCTCCTCCTTTTGGTCTATCTTTGCACCTCGCTTAGGCTTTCCACGGTCGCTTACGTCGGCTGGTACGGGAGGCCCCTCGCTTCGGTCAGTCTAGTTGTGGTCGTCCGGGCTATCGATCGTCTAGCTCCCAGCCCTTTCACTCCGTCGGTGGTTGGATCCCTTCCACCAAGTGACGCTATCTCTCATTGAACAAGGGACTACATGAGAGATGCGGTAAGACACCAGCAGTGTTTGAGGACTTGGACATGGCTTTTGTGATCCGGGGTTTGCAGCTTCTTAGCCGCATCGTCTCGGCGGCCCTCGCGGCCCGGTTTTGTTTGCTTCCTCCTCCCCCTCCTGTCGGTCGACTTGCACCCTACTGCTGCGTGACTGGTACCCTACTACCTGGCTGGCACCCTACTGCTACCCTACACGAGCTTGCACCTTACTGCTACCCTACTCAGCTGGTACCTTACTACCATTTCACCACCGGCCAATCGGGCCAGCCTCATAACCCTGATGCCGGGCCTAACGAGCCCTCATCACTGCCCGGACCATTTTTTATGTGTTCCATCTGCCTTGGCCCCTGCTGCCTTGTTTCCTCGCCTGCAAGTGTCGGCCCCGACCTCCAGGATCACTCCTTCTGCCTCTGCTGCTGGGTCTATATGGCCCCTCCGCCCGCCTTATCGCGATTAGATTAGCGGATTCTCAGTGTTGTCTCCAGGTGTTCCTCGGGATGTAAATCCTGAGCTGGGCGTGGCACTAGGGGTTTGGTCTTTAGGTTTTGGCTTTCTTTTGTTCGGTTTGGTTTTCGGGGTGGTTGGGGGGTTTGTGTAGACATGGGATATTGGTTTTTTGTATGGTTCTCCCCCCGTGCGATGTTTTTTACGCCATAGCCCTAGCTGCTGTATGTGAGTTGTTGTACCGTAAACAATAAAACTATGACTTAATTAAAAAAAAAAATTCCCCTAAGTTATCTCTTAGTTCGATAGCGCAAGCGGGAAATACTTTCTTATAGTTTAATACTATATTGCGTTCAACTCACACTGTGATCTTACATTCTAAGAAACACTCCAGAGTTACCAATATTTTCAGGTTATAAGCCTGGGTTAAGCAACTTAGCTTCCCAACAACCATACTACATTAAACACAGAGAATCTATTCCATCCATGAAACGCTAGAACCTGTTATCCCTTACTTCATACCTCCATATCTATGCCAACAACTTTTCACTGTCAATTCCATTGGTGTCAACACTGCCTCTCGGTAAGACCATCAACCTGGGACTACGTACACCCAGCTTGTTGTCCACGATACTACGAATTCGTCCGAGACCGTGCCTTGTGGGTCCTACAGGACATCCTGCTAGTTGAAGAAACTCGATACGACATTAGAACTGATAGGTTCAAAAACGTCCTAGTCGAACAATCCAACACAAAACCTGGAAACCCAGCAAGACGATAAAATGGCAACCGAATCCTCTGCCGCAAACATTTCCAATGAGAAGTTCTCCATCTCAGTAAAAGATTTCCCAAAGCTCCATGGACAAGAAAACTATCGCACCTGGGCCAAAGCCTGGAAAACCGCATTCATGGGAGCACATTTTTGGGGAGTAGTCAACGGAGACGAGATTCAACCAGAAATACCAGCGGAAGGAAACTCTACACAAACAGAGCTCATGACATGGAATGACAAAAACAATCGAGCCTTGGTCTTCCTATACCAAGCAGTTGACCAAACCTATCACTCAGACCTCGCCTCATACGATACCGCCTCCGAAGCATGGGCAGCACTGAAAGATTGATTCGATAAAGAAACTCCAACCACAGACCTCATCCTCTTCGCAAATGTCATGCGCCAACAATATACCAAAGGACTTCCCATCTCCGACTTCATTACCTCCTTCGAGACACATTGGAACCTCGTCCAACAACGATGTCTTCTAACCGGTAGCGGAGTATCGAATGACCTACGAAAAATACTGAAACCATTCACACAATCACAACTGATCAAAGGAGCAACATGCATCACCACAGTCCTGGAAAGCTACCCAGATCTAGGGGATGTGATCATGGTAAAAGAGAAAATAGACTATGCTATGGTAAGGGACATATTCCTTAGCCGAGAAGCAGGACGAGTTCAACCCTCGGAAGGAGACCAAGCACTTTTCATCAACAAGCCGTACAACGGACAAGGTAACCGACAAAGTCACAAACCTACCACCGGTAAAAGCAAAAGACACTGCAATCACTGCAAACAGATGGGAAAACGTTTCGATAATCATGACACGAGTAGGTGCAAGCGCCTAAAAAGGAACAAACGAGACCGAACTGCAAACGTTGCCGATGCCAATGTACACACCACAATACTAATGGCAAAAGTTGAGACGATAGAAGAAGAACAAGGCACTATTGAGTGGCTTTGTGATTCAGGAGCAACAGCCCACATATCATCAAACAAAGAAGACATACGGCAGTTGGATCCGGAAGAGCACAGCTGGATGTGCTACTGTTGGATAGATCCACACATACAGTTATCCTATCCGGGGTGCTGTATATACCGAGCTTCAAGTTCTCCCTGGTATCCAAGTCAAAACTCAACGAGCGAGGAGTACGAGTAGTAGTAGAGAAAGGAAAAAGAAAGTATGAAAAGGAAGGGAAGGTGTTCATGGTAGCAAGATTGAAGCAAGGATTATGGCATGTAAAGTTAGATACGAAAAAGGTACTTATAACCACATACAAAGAAAGGCACCAGGCTCTAGGTCACCCTAGCATGATTAAGGATTGCTATGAAGACCTTAACCTGTTACCAACTCCCAAAGACTTCAATTGCGAGAAATGCAACCAACAGAAAACAACTCAGTCATCACCCCCTACCATTGGAATCCAAACGGATCGTCCTTTCGATAAAATCCATTCAGACTTGAGTGGACAAATGTCAACACCTACATTAGGAAAAGGACTATACTACATGACCTTCATTGATGACCATATGAGATACTGTTGGATATACATACTGAAGTCCAAGGATGGAGCCAAAACCGCCATTCGAAACTTCTGGGAACTCATCCTCACTCAATTTGGGAAACGGATTAAAAGGTTTCACAGTGAGCATGCAGGAGAATACCTCAATCAAGAAGTATCGACATTCTTCGCAGAACATGGCGTATCTCACACAACATCCCCTGCACACCACCATGTACTAAACGGAGTGGCCGAAAGGATTAACTGAACCCTAACCTAAATGGTTCGATGCATGATACCAGACGATAAAAAATTCCTATGGGGAGAAGCATACTCTACTGCGACATACCTATACAATCGTGGATGGCATACAACAATCAAGACAACACCTTTCGAACACCTATACAAGCAGAAACCATCAGTCAAACACCTACGTCCCTGGTACTCATATACCTTGGTACACATACCCTCTGAAAAGCAGGGAAAATTGGACCAAACAACCGAGGCAGGCCACCTAGTAGGATACACTTACAATCCTACGATATACTGAATCTAGATACCCAAACGACGAACGCTAATCGAGGTTAAAGACGTACGGTTTGAAAAGACTAAAGGAGTTTCAATAGACTATACATACAAAGAAACAACAGAACCGAAAGGGTTACTGGAAGAGCATACCCAAGAAGAGACGGAAGAAACACCTGAATCGTCTCCACCATCTCCACTACCTTCAGAGCAAAACCTACCAGGCGAATTCTCTGACTCACCAGAGAAAGGAAAAGGACTGCCACAACCTCCTTCTCAACCTGATCCACCTGTCGAACCCCCGAGACGAAGTACTTGAGAAAGAATACCTACCGTCAAAGCCAAATGAGAAGCCGCTCAGAAGAAGCTAAAAAGTCTAAACCAAAAACTTAGACACTCGAAGTCTTCTATGCAAGCTTACATGCGAGGCGAAGGTGCTCGAATGACTCTACCTGCTAGAGGTCTTCAATTCAATACGGAATAGAAATACTTAACTGAGAAGATTCGAGAAACACAAGTCCTCTTAGACACACCGGAATACGCAGAACTAATGTATCACATACCTGATCCGGAGTCATAGAAAGAAGCGATGGACTCGAATGAAAAAGAAGAATGGAAGAAGGCTATGGAAGAAGAGATGAATATCTTGGAAAAGAGAAGAGTAGGAACTATGGTCGAAAAACTGAGCAACAGAAAAACCATTATGGGTAGATGGGTCTATAAGGTAAAAGTCAACAAGGACGGAACCATACAATAGCGAAAAGCGAGATACTGTGCCAAAGGATTCAACCAACAACCGGGGGTAGACTACGAAGAAGTATATGCCCCAGTAGCACGTTTAGAATCCTTACGAGTTCTGTTAAGCATATCGATTCAACGAGGATATACTATATGACAACTGGATGTTAAAAGTGTCTTCCTATATGGTGACATCAACGTCGAAACTTACCTCGAAATGCCGGAAGGATACAAACAACCAGGAAAAGTATGGAAACTCAACAAAGCAATATATGGACTAAAACAATCTCCTCGCCTATGGTATCAACGCCTTACTAGCACCCTCACCGACATGATATTCACAATATCGGACCTCGACCCATGTATCCTCATCTCTAAGGACCTCTACTGTTGTATCTATCTAGACGATATAGTTATAACCGGTACACAAAAATGTGTTAACGACTACTTCAATAAAATTCAATCCAAATTCAACTGCACTGACTCAGGGGAAGCCTCGCTTCTACTTGGAATGCAAATCGAACAGGGAAACGGTTACATACGGCTATTCCAGGAATTGTACATTACCGAAATGCTAACTCGTTACGACATGATGGATGCTACACCAATATCCACCCCTATTGAAGTACATACTCCACTAAAAGTTGCGGAACCTAACGATGAACTATGCGATCAACGACTCTACCAATCCATAATAGGATCACTGATGTATGCTGCAATTGCCACTAGACCAGACATCGCCCATGCAACTGCCTTCCTCAGCCAATTCTCGGCTAAACCAACTACAACACATCTCAAAAGCGCAAAACGAGTCCTACCATACCTTAATGGAACGATATTTAAAGGATTGCAATACAAAACGAGGAAGGACAAACAACTACTCCATGTATATAGCAACAGCTCCTTCGCTTCGAATCTATCTGATAGAAAATCCTTCACTGGACTAATAATACAAACGTATAGACATATGGTTATATGGCGCTCAAAGAAACAAAGAACTGTTGCTCTCTCAACCACCGAAGCAGAATATACAGCACTCGCATTCACAATGAAACAAACGATGTAGATCAATTGTGGACTATCACAGATGGAAATATCAACAAAACCAATCATCTATTGTGACAACACCCCTGCCATTAAGTTAACCGAAAACCAAGAGGTTTCTGATCATACAAAACACATTGATATACAGTATCACTACACACAGCAGAAACGAGAGAGTGGAGAAGTTGTTGTTAGACAGGTTGGAATGAAGGAAAACTTAGCGGATGTATGTACAAAAGGATTGACAAAGGTATTATTTGAGGAAATACTGGTTATGTTAGGAATGGAGTCATAGGGGAAGTGTTAAAATTAGAACGACTCGCTTATCCTGTACGGTCGCACATATGAGTCAGTGTGACTCACACCTGCAACCATGTATGACACATAGATATTTCCTTGGTTGGGTGGCTGCGCACGTGACTGGAACTTGGGTATAAAGGGACGGGAATTTCCCCCAAGTTATCTCTTAGTTCGATAGCGCAAGCGGGAAATACTTTCTTACAGTTTAATACTATATTGCGTTCAACTCACACTGTGATCTTACATTCTGTAATGGGGGCTCCCTCAGGTAGATGGCTCCCAAGGATGTGACCGCACCAAACTTCAAATCTCTCGAACACAGCTCTTGCAAAAAGTGTAAAGAATAAAAGTAAACGGTAAAACTTAATATCGTTAAGCTCAGGCTTATCTCAATTAAAGTCTCTCGAGAGGATGTTGATTTTGTGTCGGGGTAGGAGAGTTCTCGTATAATCTTTAAGTAGTCAGACTTATACCAAAAACTCCCCCATCAGGTTACCCCGACCAACGTGAGTATACCCTTCTCCGTAAGGGTTGCCCTGGCACCATTACCATGTCCCCGAAGGGCTATAGGTGTCAGCGCACTCTAGCAGAAATCTCCCATATGCACATCAGTTCCTGCGAGGTGTTTACCAATACACCTGCCGGAGTGAAAACCTCTGCACATCGGTGTCTCGTCAGTGGCTAACTGTCGAGACCCTTAGGAAAGCTAACTAAATGACTCTCTTCCCGTATGCTATGACCTATGCAAGCACTCGTAGACATCAGCTGTCTTCCGGCTAAGCTCTATCTTTCCTGATTGCGAACTTAGGGGGTCTACGACGCTCCCCTGGAGAGCTGTGTCGGTGGCGGGACCCATAGGCGCTACCCATGGTCCCTTACCGCCGGCACACCACTCACCGTGATAAGTGTCATGCTATTAGAGTCTTCAAACAACCCACAAAGGGCCTACGGCAAAGGGACACGTGTAGGCTTGATTGGCGTAAAACCTTCCCAGATGTCTCCGGCACTACCCGGGACTACTCTGGGGACCCTTCCGGGTAGCTCACGCTAACTCCGTCAGTTTTGGTCAGTTTTACTCCGTTCCTTTTGGAGAAGGTACCTGACCTTCTCACCTCGGCCCCCTTATATATCCTGCGAACAGCTTCCGGTCGGACGGACGGCGACGACGCATACAGTGTTATGGACATGTCTTCATAGATTCCATTTAACTAGCATAACGGCAACTCCACCCATTTTGGCCAATGACGCCCGAGGCGAACCCTGGGGCCGCAGGTACCTGTTAGGAATAATTCTACCAAGTTACAGCTTGTTCGGAGCACTATAGCTCCTCCCGTAGTCTTCCGATCAAAGTGCAATCAAGTGCTCGTCGATCGTCATTGCGTAACAAACAATCCTAACATTTCCCGAAATTCTTCCGAGAACATTTCCGACAGAAGGTAGGGTAATAGTGTCCCAAAGGTAGGGTAAGTATGTCCATGGTGACACGAAACAAATCTCCATGGCAGGGTAACGTGACTTCCTTAGACAGGGTAAACTTACCTGGCCTTCTGACCTATCCCCAGGCCAGAACGGACATTGTCACGTTATTACCACTACCTAGGTATACCTATTCCTTAAATACCTTCTGCTCATTAGAGATTTCTGGACCATCAGATATCTCTTGGATGTGCGCCTGCATATCTGCCTTGTCTACCATCTGATCTCTTGGTCCTATGTATGGGCGTAGACGTAGGTTACCATAGCTCTATATCATAGGGTCGTTACACATTCTAAGAAACACTCCAGAGTTACCAATATTTTCATACATACTGTAAAAATTAAAAATAAACCTATCAAGCAAGGTTATAAGATTTTTGCACTATGCTGGCGAGGATATACCATAAACTTTACTTACCGTTTACAAATAAAAGGTATTACTAGAGTACCTAAACTTATTCCAAAACCTAAAGAGCAGAAGCCATTGGCTCCAACTCATCGTGTTGTGGACTATTTTACTTCCTGCTTACCATATCTGTAACTGGAACTGGAGTCTGGTTCCGGGAATTACAGGATTAGTTTGTTTTACTTGTGGTTTCAAATATCCTTTGATACTCAGTTTGTTTTACTTGTGGTTTCGAGTATCCTTTCTTGATACTCAGGTTTGTTTGAAGTGTCACCCTGCTTAAGGAACGCTTGAGAAGTTTAGCCATGCAGAATATAAGCAAAATATGTATTTAAAGACCGCTGCTTTCCACAATGGAACAACAAACTTCGACAGACAGTATTTCTAATATACTTGGTTGAATGGTTACCTCTTTAAGTCCCTATTCCTATATCTTTCTCTCGGAGCCTCTCTTAGCATAGTACGATAGCAAGTTGTAGATCAACTTGCATGCTACTCCTATTGTACCTGGCAGCGTGACTAGCACCCCGGTATAAACATGTTATATTTTTTTAACCTCAGCAAGTAGTTAGAAACTTGTGTGCAAGATCACGGATCAACAGGTACAACCCAACGAAGCTAGCACAAAGGTGGAGGAGCCTAGCAGTGGCCCGCCTACCTCACCTCTATGATAGACCCTCTCACGACATGCAGTGGGAAATAGGTCTCCAGAGAAGGACTCACAAAGCCTAAGAGACCAGGTCAGGGTAAAAAACTAAAAGGCAGATTTGAAATTGACGGCCCAGGAAGACAGCTAGCATGAGATCAGGCAGCTCAAGATTTTAAGGGATCCAAGGAAGATTTCAATCAACAAAGTCTATCCACACCTGGAGGCTTCCCAGTTACCCCTGGAAAGGGAAAAAAACCCGGACCTAGCGAAGGTTCAGCCAGTCTACCTCAAGAATAGGCAAGTACAGCACCTGGCCCAGAGAACGGTAGCAGCAACAGTGAAAACAAAGACAGTATGGCAGGCTCAGTAAGAAAACCACTCGGAGGCCCCTCAGGGCCGCCAGAACCTCCTGGAGGAGCACCTGGAGGAGTACCTAGAGGAGCACCTGGAGTTGGTGGCATGCCTGTCAATCCTCTGAAGATCAAGCTCCCTCTCCCTGCAAACTTCTCAGGAAAAGGTGAAGACCTGAAGCCAGAAGCTTTCCAGCGATGGGAAACCTCAGTACATTAGTACCAGAGGCTACACAGTATCAACATTGAAGAATACAACACTGGAATATATATATGAGCTGTCTGTGAAGGAAGAGCCCTCGATGCCTACCAGCAGTGCATGGATACATATGGCAAAGAAGCCAGAGCGACCAGAGTACTAGAAGCCCTTAAGGAATGATTCAAGTCATTCCGGAATAGCAAGGAAATATTCAAAGTGTTCAACAGCATCAGCCAGACCCATGGTGGAAAAACGGAAAAAATCACCAAGATAGCTACACACCTCTTACTCTATGCAAAACGCATGCCCCGTGGGGCAGTGTCAGCCTACATGCAAAAGCCCTGATTTTATGACGCCATGCATCTCCTACTCTGCAGGGAAGTCGAACATATGGAAGAGGATAATGATGATATTCATGACATAATGAAAAAGGTGGAACGAAAGGATGCAATCCTACATGAGACCAACGCCTATAGGTCCTAGCCTTCTCTGCCACCTCGAAAAGAGCGACAGGAAAGCGGAGCAGGTCCTTCAAGGATGACGGCAAAGAAATCGAAGCTCCAAAAGGAGGAACCCAGTCTACAAAGGAGAAACACGGAGAAAATAGTAAATGTTTTGAGTGCGGAAAAACTGGACATATGGCCTGTGATTGCCCAAACACGAAGAGGAAGGGAAAGGCCATCAAAAAGGAGACCATAGCGAATTACATTGAACCAGACAATTACGAGGATGTGCAGATCAATATCATGGAAGCTGAGTGCTTCCTAGTTCAGCTGAAGGCGGGAAAGAAACCCTACTTGGCCATAGAAGAAACCATTTGGATCAATAGTCACCCATCCTGGGTCCTGTTCGATACATTGGTGATCGGCACAGATATGATCAGTAACACCTTTGTGGCTACCCATGGACTTAAAACCGAAGAGCTGAAGCAACCGATTTAGGTTTCCATAGTGGTAAAGGGATCCTATTCTACTAGCTATAAAACTGCAAACATCTCAAGCCAGATAGGATTGGTCCAACTTCCCGAACACAAGATGCTACTAGGAAATGTGGCCAAGTTTGATGCCCTCATTGGCATGCCATTCCTCACCTGACATAAAGCGATCATCAGATGTGGTGATTCTGTAATAGAATTCCCAGAAAAGAAAATCTGAGTATCCTACACACCCACTAGCGGGGAATACCGAGAGGCAGTATGTGAGGCAGTGGCCCATGAGCTATTAGAAGAATTCACAGATGGAATCTCAGACAAGATACCTGAAACCCTATCTCCAATGTGAGCTGAGAATTGCCAAATCACGCTAAAGGACCTGAGTAACCTTAAAAACCAATCCACCTACTCGATCCCGGCGGCCTACAAGGATCAATTACGAGATTGGATCAATGAGATAATGGGAAGAGGAGTAATATACAGGAAGGAGGCACCAGGCGCAGCGCCTATGTTTGTCCAACCTTGAAAACATTGGTAACTCTGGAGTGTTTCTTAATATGTAAGATAGCAGTGTGAGTTGAACGCAATATAGTATTAAACTGTAAGATAGTATTCCCCGCTTGTGCTATTGAACTAAGAGATAACTTAGGAGAAATTCCTGTTCCTTTATATCCAAGTTCCAGTCACGTGTGCAGCCACCCAATCCAAGGAAATATCTATGTGTCATACATCAGCAAAAATTCATTCTCCGTCAGATCCGTGCGTCTCACATCCCGACGCAGCGCGCTCGTCCCCTGCGTCCCCTGCGTCCCCTGCGTCCCGTGGGTCCACTACTCCGGCGCAACACCCCCCTGCGTCATCTGCGTCCCCCTTTCACCCTGTCGATTCCCTCCGTCTCCAAGCAGGCGCCGTCCGCCCATACGTCCGGACCGCGTCCTGTTTCTGATCCAATCTTGTCGTCGTCCTGACGCCGCGACCCGAGGTCAACTGCGAGATCAAGCTTTCTCTGCATCCTGATGCTCTGTTCTCGCTCCTTTCCTGATTGCTAGTTTCCAGCCGCCGTTACCGCAATCCGTTAACTACCAATTTGATTCCCGGGCCCGGCATTCTTCATCTCTGACGGCCATCTCTCGGTTCTCGTTTCCTCCATGTTTACCCCCGGTCAGCACGTCCGAGTCTACGGCGTCACCTTTCTGATGCCGAAATGAAAGTTTTGACGCCCGAGCTCCTATCACGATGTCCACATCTTCTCCTGTCTCCAAGCTGATGCCAGCTCCGACCAAGGCCCACGTCGCACATCATCACACCCTGTTCTTGGTTTACTAGTACACGTTCTCTGGTTCTGAACACAATCTCATTCAACTTGAATCTTGTATCATGAATTTTTACTCTACTATTACGCAATTATTTCTACCAACAGTTTGAGTTACTACGCAATGGTAGGGATTTCGACACTCCCTGCTGGCCCTGTAGTGTGTCCTGCCTTGCGACGCAGGATACACCACAGGGCCTCCATTCGTTCCCTCGGATGCGATCTCAATAGATCTCATTGAACGTCCTCAAATCGATTCTACTATTCACCAGCCATTGCCGGTCACCGGCTGGGACCAGGTGCGCCTGGCCCAGAATGGTCCCAATGTCCACTATTGGAAACTGTTGTGCCTCTGTCCTCTGCTCTACCGTGACGAGACCATGGGCATCGGATGGCCGCCCGGAATTAACCACACTTGTCATTTCTACCATTGCGAGTCTGTAGACCCTATCCTGGTGCCTGTAGTCCCGGATCTTGAACAGCGCCCTGAGTCTAGCGGGAAGACGTCCTCTGAGGGCACCATACATGAACTCCCCTCCTGCCTGCACCCAAACCAAATCATTGCGACTCTGTTGCTTGCGGAAGAGCCGAGAACCCGTACACTGCGCCCGGTGGACATCATAAACTTCGGTTTCCTGGAACGCGGGAATGGGGATTTCAAGTTGCGTCATCAGTTCAGTCAGAAGTAGTCGAAGTATTGCAGGATCTTCGGGAAGCGAGCGCTCCATTGGCAGGCTGCGACGGCTATACCGGATCAATTCGTCACAAATGCTGTCGGTCGAAATTCCGACCGCCTTGCCCAAATCCACGATGTTTGAAATGTCAGGTCGTCGTCCCTTTAGGATCCTGCGGCATGTGACAGACCCAGATGCGGTATCTTCTGCCATCAACATGTCAACGGCCTCCGGAGGTAGATCTGCGCCTCGACGTCGAAGCGCGCCCAGGTTCAAGAGTCTCATTTGTATCCCGTGCTATCGACTGCAGCTCTGTAGGATCTGGCGCGCGGCGTTGTTTTTGTTCGAACGCCGCCAGCCGTCTTTCATTTGTTCCTTATGTGCGAGCTCGCCAAACTCCGTTGACTACATTTGAATGTTGCCGAACTGATATATGTGATCCAGAAAATGGCCGAGCAGAGGCATCTTAATAAAGTTAAAATGAGATTCTGCATGGATCAGTTCTAGGCGTAAGTCGTCGTCCTTCCCACGATGTTCCTCCAGCATCCGACACTGCTTGGATTTGGTGAGAGATTGATCCACACGCCCCCGTAGACGTCGCTGCTGTCTTCGTTGGTCGTTGAGCTTTTCTTGTGTTCTTTTAGATATCCGAAACTCCAAGAAGATATCGTTCGTCGAATGAAAACATGCAAGATATTGTTCCATATAATCTATGGTCTCTGGGGTATGGCTACGGTATTGAGTCATCAAACTGAAATCGAGCAATGACCGGACGCAGATGAGCGCACGTTTGAAAAACGTTGCTTGCGTACTGTCAGGCTGTCTGAGAGCCGCAGCGAGGACCCCCAAGAGGCAATGTCCTAGGTTCCTCATTTCCTTTCCTTGCCACTGCGTAACCTCACTGTAGGCCTTTTGGGGAACGAAGAATCCCGGATAGGGTGGTAACGCGCTCCAGGCGTCGTCAAAGGCCTGCTGTCGCCCGTGCTTCTTGAGAAATCCCTGAACCCAGTCCATCATGTGCTTGAATAGTCCAAGATAAATGGTATGTAGCAAATCTGGCTGGTGCAGATTGGACGCCGAAGCACGTGGAAGTCCATGAAAAATGTTTCGCCCTACCTTGACGCCAAGGGCATGAGAGGTGCCGTGGACTGCCTCCGAGTCAGGGTGCGTGACGCTATCCAGACTATCTTGTTCCAGAAGATCATATTTCCCATAATCCCGAGTGGGATATGGTTGCTTTTCGGCTAAACCTAACTTATCCGCAGGGACCTCGCATTTAGGACAGGCGTTTGATTTTACACCGTGTAGCGCAATGTTTTACATATGGTCTGCAATCCATGCGGTCAGGATAGGGAAGCACCTGCGAACTTGGCCGTCTGCACACTCAATCGGGACGCCGTGGAGCGCTGCGTCATGTAAGGGCTCGAGAATGAGTTCGAATACTCCTTGGAGTGTGTCGGCATTGATTTGACTCTGCCGTTCGTTCGCGGAAGAAGACTTTGGCAACTTGGGCGGGACTGGCAGGAGCCCAAGAAGGAGAACTGCCATTGATCCAGGCTTGTTACGCCTAGTCGACGGAAGATTTCCAACAGTAATATATACGGGCCAAGCCTTCTTGTCTCCAGAGAAGTTGGTAAGATGCGTCTGATCGGACATCCCAATAATCGGAACAACAGTCGCACCAGGTGGGAGCGTTTCCTGCACCAGTTAACCGGCGTTCGCATGACTGATGAGAAGTGGGTAATTTACCTGGATGTCCCACCACCAATCTGCGGTATCTATTTCCGCGTACACCCTCTGTCCGTTGTGGTCATACTCCCGTCGCGGCGCGAAGACCAAATCATCTCTGTATGCTGCCTGCCGCAGAAGATATGTGACACAGTCTTGTATGTTCCGGTAGTAAAACGGCAAAGTTCTCTTGCCGTCGTCAACTTGGCCTTCGAACCATCGTAGATATTGTCCGTGCGGATCAAACACTCGCCGGTGGTTCTCAAGCGTATGCATAGAGCTATAGTCAGCTGAGGCTGAATCCCCGAGACCACTTGAAAAGTATTCATTAATTCGTGACTTTGACACCTTGCTCTGAATAAACCAAGACGCAAGCTTGAATCCGTGTGCACTCGTGAATGCTGCCCATGGATCCTTGATCAGAATACTGTGCTGCTCCTCAAATCCTATCACATCTCCAATAGATCGCCCAGCGAGTGGATAATATGCCGTTTCGATGGCATCAGGTGATCGGTAGTCGGTATTGAGTGCTTCCGCGTCAGGGACATGCGCAGGATTCGGGGCGTATCCGCTTGGACCCGCGTCGGATTCATAATCGGAATCTATCAGATCATTCGGTCCAAGAAGGCCGCCGTCATCGTCCTGTTCAGATTCTATGCGGAGCGGAAGCTGGTGTACTAGGCCGGACGTGAGAACAGCGCCCAGGCTGGCGTGTGCTATTCGTAGGTACTTCTCGTAAGAACCTGAGGAGGCATATTTGCGGCGGCAGAATGAACCTTTGATAGGCATAGCTCGAGGTAACGTACTGAATTGAGGGAAGCCAACTTGAATGTATATGTTGTATGGCCCAAAGGGAATGTTCACGCGTAACGGGGTGTTGGAACGCAGGGTAAGGGGTTTGGGCGCGTGAAGATGTAGCTAATATTGAAGTGGGTTAGTGCAGTTGCACGTGAGGTGGCATTAGGAGTATTCTCTGAGTACTACTTTCAAAGCAGTAGAAAATGTCTCAAGTTCTGTTCGATAGTGATCTAAGATGTGGTTTGAACGCGCACAATGGGTGTCCACAGTTCGAGAGTCTAAGGTGTGAAGTCTAAATTACTAAATGATCTCCGAAATGATTTCAAGAGCGGTTCAAGATTCCTATAAGGACTCCGACTCTGATATATAAAGTGAATTGATCGCGGCCAAAGGGAGATCATACCAAGCGAAATATCTACAACTAACACCGCATTCCACATACACAGCGCTCACAATATCGACCTTCCCACGGCAGAGAATCTGACGACATGGCGCCAAAGAACAGCAATCTCCGGTACGTCCACAATCCAAATTCTACAAATATACAAAAAGGTCTGTCAGGACAGGAGCGCCAGCCGAGCGGGGTCTACATACTTCCAGCCATTTCTCTTACTGGGCAGCTTATTCCTCAGCGTCCAGGCGGCCGGCGTATAAATCAATATAAGACTTCTCTTAACTTCGGAACCGCTCGAGATGACCCTGTCTATAAGGCATGGCGCAACGCCGTCAAAGATCAACTGTCAGCAACGAACTATACAGATATCAACTCTTTGCCCAACGGGGATTTCCGCGAGATTTGGGAGGGGATGAGGAGATTGCGCCCAGCATGCGATTTACTCGTAGCAGCAGATGCTGCGAATAACATACAAAGGATTCAGGAGATAGACGACGCCGTCATTCAACTCATTAAGGATGCAGGAAAAAAACTCACACATACTATTCTGACTAAACGTGATGCGAACCAGGAGCCAGCTGCGCCGCAAATTGACCCACGGCGTGTTATTGTTGACGAGACCTTGTGGCCGCCTGGAGCTCCGCCTCACTGGGATCCAGGTGCGGAAGCAGGGCCAAGTCCGTCTCAAGACCCTGCTCGGCAAAGGGCCCCGGATGGCGAAGATTGCCAGATGGCATGTCAAGGTCCTGTACTGGGACATGCCCACGAAGAGGACGTCCCAGAAGAGAGTACCCCGGTTCACTGGTATCCGGGATTATTGGCGCCCAAGGCAGGACCCCCCAAGGCAGGGCGCCAGAATGCACCTCGACGCCCAACCCGTAAACAGGGTCCCGGTAGTCAAGCTGGACTGGCCAAGATCAAGCAT
>LN890960.1:0-47651 GCA_900010015.1 Tuber aestivum | reverse complement strand
AAACACCACGCCTTTTCCAACCTCACAATGCAATCCTCCCGCATCTCTAACCATCCCCAATACCCAATCTATCTCTCAACATGCCTAAGGAACCAGCCCATGCACGGAGTTCGCAAACCCACAGAACAGGCAGTCCTGTTCGACGTACTCAGGACGTTGGACCGACCCCTACGGCATCTGGACAATCGAGGCCAAGAGAGGGCACAAACAACTCTCATAGCTCCCCGAGTACTCTAACTAATGACCAGACGTCACGTTGGCGTCCGCCCCCCCCGCCAATTACACCCCAACTGACAAGACCACCTAAATGAGTGCGTAGGAGTACCAGACCGACCGCGCCATATATAGAACCCGAAATAGAACGCGATGGGCAAGCCAATTTTGAAACAGTACCTCTGTTCGACGATAGCAGTGAAGAGTGTCAAATCTCACAGGGATCGGCGGAAGCTGAATCCGCGACCGACCTCGATCCAGAAGACAGTGATATCGCAGACCTGCCTCTCTCCGGCGGCCATCGTCTATCACAAGTCGGGAAAAGTCGCCATGGGGATGGTCCTCGAACTGTTCGTATATCAGCGACCCCGCGATCACCGGAGACAGAAAATGCTCCGAGGATTCCAGCTGCGCCGCCGCGGATAGTTCGTGGGGCTGAATACAGTCCACCAGTCTTTCCGTCATCGAGTTTAGCTCGGATATCGTCTCCAGCAGGCCAGGGGAGTGTACATTCTTCTGTTATCAGAGGTTCTAGTCCGACTGGTCATCTAGACACAAGACCGTACGACAATGGCTGGTCCGTAGCCAGCACACGTCGGAATACACTCGTGGGACCTGAGCTTGCCGTGGTAGTTCTGGCAAAGTCTCTGATCCTCAATTACACTCTGTTTGTTAACCCAATCCCGAATCCAGCTGCTTTGACGGCCAAGATACACAGCGTCTGGGATGAGGCGGTGAGTAAGACGCCAGGTGTGGGGCATATGGAACCATCGGAGGAGATCGTGGGCCTAGTAAGTAAAGTCAGCTAGATATGGGGAGAAGCAGGAAATTGTATTGATCCAGTTAGATACGCCAGAAGCAGTCGGGGGTAAGGGCACAATTCGTCTACCATGTGAAGCATCACATTGTAGCGTTATATGAACTACCAGAAGATACTCAGGGTACGGCGCGTAGGGTTGATTATCTCCTGGAAAAGGACAGGTTTATGTGCGACCCCAAAGGGTACGAGGTTGGACTCCCGCAGATGACGCTCGCATACAATTACATGTGACTACCACTGACGACGGCCATCGCAAGACAGCGCGTGAAACTGCGATTCCTTGCGCCACAGATCCCCGAGGCGATATATGGTAAGTACTTCGTAGGGAAGAAAATGCGGAGTATAGTAGACCCGGATTTCCTAGACATGATCAACGGTACCATGGTCTGCTTGACGTGCGCTATACTCTGTCATACACTTAGGGCGTGGCAAACCGGTACATATACCGAGCAAACTGACTTCAAGCGTGAGTTAGTAGGAGGTGAGTATATGCGAATCATCGGGCGTACATGTGCGACGAATCTGGCTAACCCTCCACCAAACACTTGAGGGCTCATTGCTAGGCAGACGGAGACATGGCGGAAATGTCCCCAGGGAATCCAGAAGAGTATTCTTGGCAGTATTCGTCAAACGATTACCAACAAGATCATGCAAAAATGCGGTGTCCACCAAGACCGACGAGAAGGCTATGACGACGACTGGGACGCGGTCAGTGCCAAATTAGAGAGCCGGAAGTCGAACCTGGAATCGCGACCACCCCCCCCTTGGCGCAGCAACACTGTGACTGATTCACCCATGCTCGTCCCAGTGAGGCCACAGGGCAGACCAAATGAGTCGCAGGACACCGATGTCACCGCAAGTTTCGGTCAGATGTCCGCTGCCCTGGCGCTGGCGTTGCTTGATTCTGATCCAATCGGTGGATCCCTCCAGGACATCACATGTCGACTGACGGAGATTGTTAGCAGCCCTCCTCCGGCCTCACAGCTATCGCTTAGTCTTGAGTAGTCACCTGAGGAACACGGAGTAGTGGCCGAAAGGGATTCCACCGGACCGGGCGGCCCATTGTAGTTGCTTATCACGGAGGACAGGCGGGGGCAGAATTCGTGAGGTCGATACTAGGTTATGGGTGAAGGAGGATTGGAGCAATCACGATCGGAAGAGGTACGGCGCGGAGACACAGTAGGAGCCAGTGTGCATGAGGGGACGGGGACGTAGTCGGGATTTCACCGCGACGGCATAATATTGTACATAAAGTGTCAGGGTCAACAAGAGGGAATCCCACGAGATTAGGCAAATATGTCTGTTAGGTATGGATGAGGAGGAAACATCCACGATGTATTGTGACATAAAATATCGGGTAGCGAGAACCAGGAGCCACGAAGGTCTGGATCATGATTGATTGGTAGCGGGAGAATCTGGCCAAGAAGCCAGCGCCAGGGGACGCAAACGGTACGTAAGTTGAAAGATCTGGGCGCAAGGGACGTCGGCGCAAAAGTCTCCAGAGCGTACTAGTAGAGATCAAGACCCCCAGTTTGGACGGGAGATAATCCAGATCTTTGAGCGCTGGGTCGTCACGTCGAGAGTTAAGAGACGTCGTTTAAAATATCAGGATTAATGCTGCCAGTGACGGGTAGGGTTGGGACGTCAAAGGCCAGGGGGTGGGCAAAGTCAGATGGGACGGAGCAGAATCAGACGATAGCAGGAAGTAGCAAAGGGTCACAGGGATAGTCAGGACGCAAGGAGAAGAAAGAGGAGAATCTCCTGACGCAAGGAGAGGGAAGGGTGGAATCTCCGGACGGGAGGAGAAGAGAGCATGGAATCTCCGGACGGAGGGGACGTCGGCATCCACGTCCGGTGGGATCAGGACGGGTTGCGCAAGAGGAAGGCAAATCTGGACGCGACGTCCCGCGGACGTCGCGTCCAGATTAACGGTTTGCGTTTGGGCGTCCCGTGCGTCAGATGCACGGGACGCACGGGACGCAAAGTGAAATTTTTGCTGATGTACATGGTTGCAGGTGTGAGTCACACTGACTCATAACTGCGACCGTACAGGATCAGCGAGTGGTTCTAATTTTAACACTTCCCCTATGACTCCATTCCCAACATAACCAGTATTTCCTCAAATAACACCTTTGTCAATCCTTTTATACATACATCTGCTAAGTTTTCCTTCGTCCCAACCTGTCTAACAACAACTTCCCCACTCTCTTGTTTCTCCCGTGTGTACTGATACTGCACGTCGATGTATTTCGTACGATCGGAAACCCCTTGGTTTTCGGTTCACTTTATGGCAGCGGTGTTGTGGCAGTAGATAATCAGTTTCGTTAATATTTCCATTTGTGATAGTCCGCGGTTGATCCATATCATTTGTTTCATAGCGAAGACGAGTGCTGTGTATTCTGCTTCGGTGGTTGAGAGAGCAACAGTTCTTCGTTTCTTTGAGCGCCATATAACCGTATGTCCGTACATTTGT
This sequence comes from Tuber aestivum, assembly GCA_900010015.1. Taxonomy (NCBI): domain Eukaryota; kingdom Fungi; phylum Ascomycota; class Pezizomycetes; order Pezizales; family Tuberaceae; genus Tuber; species Tuber aestivum. The sequence goes on along the minus strand of LN890960.1, from coordinate 44,145 downwards.
ATTATTAGTCCAGTGAAGGATTTTCTATCAGATAGATTCAATGCGAAGGAACTGTCGCTATATACATGGAGTGGTTGTTTGTCCTTTGTGGTTTCGTATCGCAATCCTTTAAACATCGTTCCCTTGTGGTATCGTAGGACTCGTTTAGCGCTTTTGAGGTGTGTTGTTATTGGTTTAGCCGAGAATTGGCTGAGGAAGGCAGTTGCATGAGCGATGTCTGGTCTAGTGGCAATTGCAGCGTACATCAGTGATCCTATTATGGATTGGTAGAGTCGTTGATCGCATAGTTCATCGTTAGGTTCCGCAACCTTTAGTGGAGAGTGTACTTCGAGAGGGGTAGATATTGGTGTGGCATCCATCATGTCGTAACGCGTGAGCATTTGAGTAATGTACAATTCCTGGAATAGCCGTATGTAACCGTTTCCCTTTTTGATTTGCATTCCGAGTAGCAGTCAGGCTTCCCCTGAATCGCTGCAGTTGAATTTGGATTGAACTTTGTTGAGGCAATCGTTTACACATTTTTGTGTACTGGTTATAACTATATCGTCCACGTAGATACAACAGTAGAGGTCCTTAGAGATGAGGATGCATGGGTCGAGGTCTGATATCGTAAATTGCATGTCGGTAAGGGTACTGATAAGGTGTTGATACCATAGGCGAGGAGATTGTTTTACTCCGTATATCGCTTTGTTGAGTTTCCATACTTTTCCAGGTTGTCTGTATCCTTCCAGCATTTCGAGGTAAGTTTCAACATCGATGTCACCATATAGGAAGGCACTTTTAACATCCAGTTGTCGTATGGTATATCCTCATTGTATCGATATGCTCAGCAGAACTTGTAAGCATTCTAAACGTGCTACTGGGGCATATGCTTCTTTCTAGTCTACCCCTGGTTGTTGGTTGAATCCTTTGGCACAGTATCTCGCTTTTCACCGTTGTATAGTTCCGTCCTTGTTGACTTTTGCCTTGTAGACCCAGCTACCCATAATGGTTTTTCTGTTACTCGGTTTTTCGACCATAGTTCCTACTCTTCTCTTTTCCAAGATATTCATCTCTTCTTCTATAGCCTTCTCCCATTCTTCTCTTTCATTCGAGTCCATCACTTCCTTGAATAACTCCGGATCAAGTATGTGATACATCAGTCCTGCGTATTCCGGTGTGTCTAAGAGGGCTTGTATTTCTTGAATCTTTTCAGTTAAGTATTCCTGTTCCGTATCGAATTGAAGACCTCTAGCTGCTAGAGTCATTCGAGCACCTTCGTCTCGCATGTATGCTTGCATAGAAGACTTCGAGTGTCTAAGTTTTTGATTTAGACTTTTCAGCTTCCTCTGAGCAGCTTCTCATTTGGCTTTGGCGGTAGGTACTCTTTCTTGAGTACTTCATCTCGGGGGTTCGACAGGTGGATCAGATTGAGAAGAAGGTTGTGCCGGTCCTTTTCCTTTCTCAAGTGAGTTAGGAAATTCGCCTGGTAGGGTTTGTTCTGAAGGTGGTGGAGATGGTGGAGACGATTCAGGTGTTTCTTCCGTCTCTTCTTGGGTATGCTCTTCCGATAACCCTTCTGGTTCTGTTGTCTCTTCGTATGTATAGTCTATTAAAACTCCTTTAGTCTTTTCAAACTGTACGTCCTCAACCTCGATTACTGTTCGTCCTTTGGGTATGTAGATTCGGCATATCGTAGGATTGGAAGTGTATCCTACTAGGTGGCCTGCCTTGGTTGGTTGGTCCAATTTTCCTCGTTTTTCAGAGGGTATGTGTACCAAGACATGTGTGCACCAGGGACGTAGGTGTTCGACTGATGGTTTCTTCTCGTATAGGTGTTCGAAAGATGTTGTCTGGATAGTTGTATGCTATCGTCGATTGTATTGGTATGTTGCGGTAGAGTACGCTTCTCCTCATCGGAATTTTTTATCGTCTGGTATCATGCATCGAACCATTTGGGTTAAGGTTTGGTTTATCCTTTTGGCCACTCTGTTTAGTGCATGGTGGTGTGCAGGGGATGTTGTGTGAGATACGCCGGGTTCAGCGAAGAATGTCGATACTTCTCGGTTTAGGTATTCTCCTCCTTGATCACTGTGAAACCTTTTAATCCGTTTCCCAAATTGAGTGAAGATGAGTTCCCAGAAGTTTCGAATGGCGGTTTTAGCTCCATCCATGGACTTTAGTATATATATCCAACAGTACTATCTCGTATAGTCATCAACGAAGGTCATATAGTATAGTCCTTTTCCTAATGTAGGTGTCAACATTTGTCCACTCAAGTCTGAATGAATTTTATCAAAAGGACGATCCGTTCAGATTCCAATGGTAGGGGGAGATGACTGAGTTGTTTTCTGTTGGTTGCATTTTACGCAATTGAAGTCTTTTGTAGTTGGTAACGGGTTCAGGTCTTCATAGCAATCCTTAATCATGCGAGGGTGACCAAGAGCCTGGTGCCTTTCTTCGTATGTGGTCATAAGTGCATTTTTCGTATCTAACTTTACATGCCATAATCCTTGCTTTAATCTTGCCACCATGAACTTGAACACCTTCCCTTCCTTCTCATACTTTCTTTTCCTTTATCTACCGCCACTCGTACTCCTCGCTCATCGAGTTTTGACTCAGATTCCAGGGAGAACTTGAAGCTCGGTACATACAGCACCCCGGATAGGATAACTGTGTGTGTGGATCCATCCAACAGTAGTACGTCCAGCTGTGCTCTTCTGGATCCAACTGCCATATGTCTTCTACTGTCCGCAGTTATTACAACGTTGTTGCATGGTGAGAGGTCTAGGAAGTCACCTTTGTTTGGTGATATGTGGGCTGTTGCCCCTGAGTCACAAAGCCACTCAACAGTGCCTTGTTCTTCTTCCATCGTCTCAACTTTTGCCAATAGTACTGTGGTGTGTACATTGGCATCGGCAACGTTCGCGGTTCGGTCTCGTTTGTTCTTCTTTAGACGATTGCACCTACTCGTATCGTGATTATCGAAACACTTTCCTATCTGCTTGCAGTGCTTGCAGTGTCTTTTATTTTTGCTGGTGGTAGGTTTGTGACTTTGTCAGTTACCTTGTCCATTGTACGACTTGTTGATGGAAAGTGCTTCGTCTCCTTCCGAGGGCTGAACTCATCCTGCTTCTCAGCTAAGGAATATGTCTCTTACCGTAGCATAGTCAATTTGCTCTTTTACTATGATCACGTCAACTAGATCTGGGTAGCTTTCCATCACAGTGGTAATGAATGTTGCTCCTTTGATCACTTGTGATTGTGTGAATGGTTTCAGTATCTTTCGTAGGTCATTCGATACTCCGGTACTGGTTAGAAGACATTATTGTTGGAAGAGGTTCCAATGTGTCTCGAAGGAGGTAATGAAATCAGAGATGGGAAGTCCTTTGGTATACTGTTGGCGCATGACATTTGCAAAGAGGATGAGGTCTGTGGTTGGGGTTTCTTTATCGAATCGATCTTTGAGTGCATCCCATACTTCAGGAGCCGTATCATAGAAGGCAAGGTCTGAGTAATAGGTTTGGTTGACTGCTTGGTATAGGAAGACCAAGTCTCGATTGTTTTTGTCATACCATGTCGTGAGCTCTGTCTGTGTAGAGCTTCCTTCCGGGGGTATTTCTGGTTGAATGTCGTCTCCGTTGAATACTCCCTAAAGATGTGCTGCCATGAATGCGGTTTTCCAGGCCTTGGCCCAGGTGCGATAGTTTTGTTGTCCATGGAGCTTGGGAAATCTTTTACAGAGATGGAGAACTTTTCGTTGGAAATGTTTGCAGCGGAGGATTCGGTTGCCCTTTTAGCGTCTTGGTGGGTTTCTTGGTTTTGTGTTGGATTGTTCGACTAGGACGTTTCTGAACTCATCTGTTTGGATGTCGTATCGAGTAACTTCAACTAGTAGGATGTCCTGTAGGACCCACTAGGCACCGTCTCAGACCAATTCATAGTATTGTGGACAACAAGCTGGGTGTGCGTAGTCCCAGGTTGATGGTCTAACCGAGAGGCAGTATTGGCACCGATGGAATTGACAGTGAAAGGTTGTTGGCATAGGTATGGAGGTATGACATGAGGCATGACGGGTTCTAGGGTTTCACGGGTAGAATAGATTCTCTGTGTTTAATGTGGTATGGTTGTTGGGAAGCTAAGTTGCTTAACCCGGGCTCATAACCTGAAAATATTGGTAACTCTGGAGCGTTTCTTAATATGTAAGATAGCAGTGTGAGTTGAACGCAATATAGTATTAAACTGTAAGATAGTATTCCCCGCTTGCGCTATTGAACTAAGAGATAACTTAGAAGAATTTTTTTAATTAACTCACATATTCTTTTTTAGGGTACAAGAACTCGCATGCAGCAACTGGGCTATGGCGTAAAGAAAACCCTTTCAAATCAAACAAATAACAAAGGAAACCATTCCAAAACTATCCCAACTGGCCAGATCCATACTCTAAAAACAGGTAACTGTTCAACATGCACAACACAAACGCATGACTAACTAAGTAGGAAAATAATAAATCCAAAACGGTGGCCAAACCACCCTAAATCCTCCATCATCAAGAAAATCAAATCAACAATATAATCTTTGTGCAAGAGAAATAAAACAACCGTCTAGCTAACCAAAACCCAACACAGGAAACCCAGCAGGCGTAGGGGACGGGAGTAGAGGCGAGGGGGGAGGGGGCAGCGATTGCCACACTCGAGAAGGCGGGTAGTTGATGCGGGCTGCATGGATAAAGATGGAGAGGGCCAGGAGCGCGTTGGCATCTTCTCAAAGGGGGGCGTCAAAGTCAATAGACCTAAGGTCGGGGATGTATTTGGTTCTCAGAGATTGTGTGGCGGGGAAATGTAGAAGGGTGTGCTCCATGTCTTCCTCCATCTCGTTGCACCTCGAGCAGGTGGGGGACGGGGCCTCCATGTCCTAGGAAGGGTGTGCGGCTAGGTAGCTTTTACCCCCCCTCATTTGGTGTATCCGTCCTGTGGTGTACCGGTCTAGGCCCATGAATGGGTGGGGTTTTAGGGAGGGAAGGAAGAGGTAGTATGGTGGAGTGTTGAGGCTGAAGTTCCAGTCGTGTAGGGCCAGTGCCGTGATGCAAGATCTCAGTCTGCTAATGGCATCCGGGGGAGGGGAGGGAGAGTAAGGGTCGAGCACAGGGGCTCTTTCACGAGGGGGGGGCCATGGGCCTTGATGTTCCAAAGGAAGAAGCGTGTGGAGTAGCGCATCGAGGGGGAGGTGGACTCTGTTGGAGCCCGCCTTTTTGGGTACGTTCCAGGCGAGGGGGCGGTCTGTCCCATGCCGGCCTTTAAGGTAGCGCCTTGGGCATTCTGCCACCCGGAAGGAGGAGTGGGAGGGGAAGTCGGGAGGGAGACGAGCTGCCGCTGTGTTTGTTTCCGGCAGGGCGCATGCGAGGCGCAGTGCCCCTAGTCTTCTTTTCTTCATCAGGGCCAGTATTAGGGGCAGGAGGCAGGCTTCAAGTGGTAGTATATTGATGTTTGTTGAGGAGAACAGATTGGTGATTCAGCGGAGCGCCTTGTTCCAAAATACGTTCATTGCTCGGAGGAGGGTAGCTGTGGGGACCAGGAGGTCCGCGCCGTAAGTGAGGATGGGAAAGATTAGGCCGACCACCAGTCTTCTATTGAGTGCAGGAGAGACCCCCTTGCCAGGGGAGGAGAGCTGTCGAAGAACCCCAAGGGCTCCTTGGGCCAGGGCCAGGCATTTGTTGAAGTGGACATTGGTATCGAGTGTCTCTATCAGCCAGAAGCCCAGCCAGCAAACCATGGGTGAGGGAGCAAAGGGGGAGCCCGCGCAAACGACGGGGGTGTTGACTCGCACCGAGCGGTCCCGGGTAGTTCGCTAGTGAATCAACTCGGTTTTGGGTACCGAAAAGGAAACCCCAAGTGAGGCTGCTTGAGCGGAGAGCAAGTCAAAGGTGGTTGAGAGGGAGGCCGCATTGGACTCATGAGATGATGAGGCGACTGTTATCGCAATGTCGTCGACATAGGAGAGGGTGAGCCCCCTGGGAACCGAGGGGTGGAGAGGTGAAATGTAGATAATAAACAGCAGAGGGGAGATGGGGGAGCCTTGTGGGGTTCCGACCGAGACAGGGGACAAGGTCTTTGGGGAGCCTTGGAACTGAAGGGCGCAGGACCTGTCTTTGAGGAAAATTCCCACCCATGCTGTCAGGTACTGGGGTATCCCACCTTGGGAGAGGCGGGAGCAGCGGAGGCCGCTTTACATGTTGTCGAAACCTCCCTTGATGTCTAGGAAAAGTGAGGAGGCCTTGAGGCCTGCCTTTTGTAGAGTATTTATTTCGTGTGTGAGGGTGTCCATGGCGTCTGATGTTGAGAGGCCAGCGAGGCAGCTGCATTGGTGAGGGGAGAGGAGCCCTTTTTCCCGTACCAGGGGGGCCAGTCGCATTGTGGCTATTCTTTCCAATATCTTGGACAAGGTAGGGAGGAGGACGATAATTCTGAAGGCGGCTGGAGTTGAGTAGTCTGCCTTGCCTGGCTTATCAAGTACAATGCCATTCGCCTGTTTCATGGTTGTTGGGTGGTAGCCACACTGTAGGAGTGGTGACAGTAGAGACGGGATAAGTGTGGGGGACACCCGGGCTGCTTCCTTCCAAACCCCATATGGGATCTTGTCTGGCCTGGGAGCTGAGGTGTTGGAAGAGGAGCGTAGCGCAACTGACACTTCCTCTAACGTGATGGGGGGGCCAAGGGCAGGGTGGACTATGGTGGGCTCGGCTGGGGCTATGTCGCGTGGGGGAAGAAGTGGGAGAGGAGTGCATTGTTGATTTTAGATGGGTCTTCGAGGCCAGGGAAAGCTGGGAATCTGGTTGGCAGTTTTCCTGCTGCCATGCGCCTGGCAGACCAGATGGAACGGTGGTCTACACTGGCTAGGAATTTGTCCCAGTGTGCCTTCTTCGCCTTTCTCAGGGCCCTATGGTAGGAGGAGCGGACTCGCTTGAATTCTGCTTGGAGTATGAGGCTGGGTTGGGCTCTTGCTTTCCTGGACGTGGAGTGGAGGATGCGCCTTAATGACGAGAGGGCCTCTGACCACCATGGCTTGGAGTGAACTGACAGGCGAGAGGTCGGAGTATGGCTGGTGAGGAGGTGGGTAATTGTTCTGTGGTTGTGGTTGAACCAGCCTTCGAGGGCCAATGGTTCTCCGCTGGATGGGGGGTCGGTAAGGGCCAGGTCCCGGAGGAGGGGGGCTAACGGTTCCCAGTTGGTATAGTCCCACTGGAATGCTGGAGGCGGCGGTTGAATGAGGGGAGAGGATAGGGAGAGTAGGATGGCGAGGTGGTCAGACCCAGTATGGGGGAAGGGCATTGACCAAGATTCCACAAAGAGGGCCAGAGGGGGGTTGGCAAAAGCCAGGTCTAAAACTCCGGGCCTCTGGTTTGGGCTGAATGGGAATTGGGTGTATTCCCCGGGGGTGTTTAGGAGGGAGAACCCTTGGTCCACTGCCCTCTCAAAGTAGGGAGCTGACCTCCCCAGGTCGTGGGAGTCGATTTCACAGAGGGGGTCGGAGAGGGAGTGATGGATGTTGAGGTCCCCCAAGGAAAGCACTGGGAGTGTCGAGGAGGGGAAGATTTCCCGTGGGAGGAGCGAGTGGCGGATGGCACGAGTGCCTTTGTTAATGGAGTAGCTATTGAGAATGGTGAGGGAGCACAACCTTGGTGAGAAGATGCCGCCAGGGGCTAGGATGTTGAGGGCCATCTGGCCAGGGGAGAGGTGCTGAGGGGAGACTTGGGCAGCCTCCATGAATGATGTAAGAACATAACATGCCACTCTAGGCTTTTCAGGGCCATCGAGCAGGGGGGAAAGGGAGCGGTAGCCGCTAAAGTGTGGAAGACTATTATTGCGGGAGGGTGGGTCCTGAAGGGCCACAATCTGAGGTGGAAAGGTACAAGAAGAAAAACAATTGAACAAAGCAAGAAATACATCCCGACTACCGAGGCAGTTGTGTTGACTGTTGACAGACATGTAGAGAGGGGAGGGGGCCAGTGAAACCAGAGGGTGGGGAAGAGGAGGCACCTGAGAGACTCTCGTGGGTGGGTGTGCTAGACATAGTTGTCCTCTTGGTGTGGTGGAGGGGGGGCATTGAACTGCGGTGCAGGTGGGACAGCAGGGGGGTTGAACATCCTTCGTGCCCTTTCTTCCTCGCTCAGGGCCTGGAAAGCTGGGGCCAGGGAGGTACTGGTCGCAGCGCTTTGAGTAAAGAGGGGTCTGGGGGGGTTGTTGGAGGCAGGGGGAGGGGGGGGGAAGGCGGGCGGGTTTCTTGATGGAGGGAGGACACGACGGGGGAGGCGTTGGCCTGGACCAGGCACTACCGTGCCTAGGGGGGCAGGGCGCTGATTTCCCTGAGGATCATTGAGTGTAGCAGGGAGGGCGGAGGTGTCCATTTCCTCCAGGGCTTCTTCCCTCTGAGGGGGGGCCGGGCGGGCAGGACAGTCTTGGTCGGAGGCTTGGTGTTGATTACCGCAGCAGCAGCATCGGAGAGGGGATGCCGTGCAGCAGGCCGGGACTGGTTTGAGGTGGCCATCTTTAGGGCTTGCGGGGTTCTCACACCTGTGCTCACTCCTGGTGTGATGGAGAGCACAGATGGGGCAGGAGGGGTGGTCTGCTTTGCAGGCTTGCTGAATGTGGCCGTGACACCAACACTTGCGGCATTGCGAGTACTTTGATGATTTGTGGGCCCTTTGGACCTTGCAGGGGCGGGAGAAAAGGCGGATATTGTCCCCTACCAGAGAGGCGTCTTCTGGTGATACCACGATCACCACTGAGGTTGCCCTACCGAGGGCCCTGGTGGCTGGGTCAGGTTGGAGGAAGCAGGTGGCGAGAATGGAGACCTCGCAGGCGTTGCGGGCCCCTTCATACATAACTTGGAAAAGATCTTCTCCCTCAGTAGGGAGAAAGTCAAGGGGGATGCGGTGGACAATGAGTTGCACTTCATTCGGAGCCAGCCGGAAAGGGAGGAAGGAGTTCGTTCCCAGCAGGAATGCTTGGTTGAGGGTATTTGTGAGAAGGTTGAAGAAAGGTGAGTAAGAGGAGGCATGTGTGTGGTGAGTTGACAAGGAGGGTGACTGCTCCCTTCGTGTTGCAGGAGCCTGTGAATGAGAGGGGGAAGGGGCAGTTCACCTCCCTTAGGGCTTTGGCCGCTATGTCCGGGAAGGTTGCTGCTATACGGGGGCCCATCTGGTGGGCTGAGGGGGAGGTACGAGGTGCGAAGAAGCGGCGGACAGCTGAGGGTAGCGTGGCAGGGCCTTTTGATCGAGACTCTTTTGCCGAAGCTTCTGCTACTTTTGCTGGGGAGGATGAAGAGGGCTTCTTTTTACCTGATTTGGGAGGGGGGGAGGGTATGTGGAGGTGGAGGCTGCTGCTTTAGCGAAGGATGGTTTTGCTGGGGCTTCTCTGGCCCTTTCTTGGGCGGAGGTGCCATGGAGGAGACCCTAGCCATAAGCGAGTTGATAGAGCCCTGGAGGGCAGTGAGGTTTGGAGCTGGTACTGCCGGGCCCTGTTCCTGTGGGCGACCGAGGCGTAACTCCAGCGAGTTGAGGCCAGCTGCAATGTTAGCAAGGAGGGAGATGATGATGGATTCTCCAGTGGAGAAATCCCAGGCGTCGTTTTGGTCAACGAGGAAAGGAAGTGCAAAGGCTGCGGGGAGGAGGGAGACCTGGTTGAGGGCTTCTTGTTGAGTGACATCGAGGGGGCCAGGAGAGCCTGCCCTTGAACCGAGAGATTGGGAGGCGACCCTGGAGCTAAGGGCGGAGAATCTGGCAGAGACTCGAGCAGAGGGCCAGAGTGCATCAGCAAAAATTTCACTTTGCGTCCCGTGCGTCCCGTGCATCTGACGCACGGGACGCCCAAACGCATACCGTTAATCTGGACGCGACATCCGCGGGACGTCGCGTCCAGATTTGCCTTCCTCTTGCGCAACCCATCCTGACCCCACCGGACGTGGATGCCGACGTCCCCTGCGTCCGGAGATTCCACGCTCTCTTCTCCTCCCGTCCGGAGATTCCACTCTTCCCTCTCCTTGCGTCAGGAGATTCTCCTCTTTCTTCTCCTTGCATCCTGACTATCCCTGTGACCCTTTGCTACTTCCTGCTATCATCTGATTCTGCTCCGTCCCATCTGACTTTGCCCACCCCCTGGCCTTTGACGTCCCAACCCTACCCGTCACTTGCAGCATTAATCCTGATATTTTAAGCGACTCCTCTTAACTCTCGACGTGACGACCCAGCGCTCAAAGATCTGGATTATCTCCCGTCCAAACTAGGGGTCTTGATCTCTACTAGTACGCTCTGGAGACTTTTGCGCCAACGTCCCTTGCGCCCAGATCTTTCAACTTACGTACCGTTTGCGTCCCCTGGCGCTGGCTTCTTGGCCAGATTCTCCCGCTACCAATCAATCATGATCCGGACCTTCGTGGCTCCTGGTTCTCGCTACCCGATATTTCAGGTCACAATACATCGTGGATGTTTCCTCCTCATCCATACCTAACAGACTTATTTGCCTAATCTCGTGGGATTCCCTCTAGTTGACCCTGACGCTTTATGTACAATATTATGCCGTCGGGGTAAAATCCCGACTACGTCCCCGTCCCCTCATGCACACTGGCTCCTACTGTGTCTCCGCGCCGTACCTCTTCCGATCGTGATTGCTCCAATCCTCCTTCACCCATAACCTAGTATCGACCTCACGAATTCTGCCCCCGCCTCTCCTCTGTGATAAGCAACTACAATGCGCCGCCCGGTCCAGTGGAATCCCTTTCGGCCGCTACTCCGTGTTCCTCAGGTGACTACTCAAGACTAAGCGATAGCTGTGAGGCCGGAGGAGGGCTGCTAACAATCTCCGTCAGTCGACATGTGATGTCCTGGAGGGATCCACCGATTGGATCAGAATCAAGCAACGCCAGCGCCAGGGCAGCAGACGTCTGACCGAAACTTGCGGTGACATCGGTGTCCTGCGACTCATTTCGTCTGCCCCATGGCCTCACTGGGACGAGCATGGGTGAATCAGTCACAGTGTCGCTGCGCCAGGCAGGGGGTGGTTGCGATTCTAGGTTCGACTTCCGGCTCTCTAATTTGGCACTGACCGCGTCCCAGTCGTCGTCATAGCCTTCTCGTCGGTCTTGGTGGACACCGCGTTTTTGCATGATCTTGTTGGTAATCATTTGACGAATACTCTCAAGAATACTCTTCTGGATTCCCTGGGGACATTTCCGCCATGTCTCCGTCTGCCTAGCAATGACGTCTTAAGTGTTTGGTAGAGGGTTAGCCAGATTCGTCGCACATGTACGCCCGATGATTCGCATATACTCACCTCCTACAAACTCACCCTTGAAGTCAGTTTGCTCGGTATATGTACCGGTTTGCCACGCCCTAAGTGTATGACAGAGTATAGCGCACGTCAAGCAGACCATGGTACCATTGATCATGTCTAGGAAATCCGGGTCTACTATACCCCGCATTTTCTTCCCTGCGAAGTACTTACCATATATCGCCTCGGGGATCTGTGGCGCAAGGAATCGCAGTTTCACGCGCTGTCTTGCGATGGCCGTCGTCAGTGGTAGTCACATGTAATTGTATGCGAGCGTCATCTGCGGGAGTCCAACCTCGTACCCTTTGGGGTCGCACATAAACCTGTCCTTTTCCAGGAGATAATCAACCCTAATCGCCGTACCCTGAGTATCTTCTGGTAGTTCATATAACGCTACAATGTGATGCTTCACATGGTAGACGAATTGTGCCCTTACCCCCGACTGCTTCTGGCGGATCTAACTGGATCAATACAATTTCCTGCTTCTCCCCATATCTAGCTGACTTTACTTACTAGGCCCACGATCTCCTCCGATGGTTCCATATGCCCCACACCTGGCGTCTTACTCACCGCCTCATCCCAGACGCTGTGTATCTTGGCCGTCAAAGCAGCTGGATTCGGGATTGGGTTAACAAACAGAGTGTAATTGAGGATCAGAGACTTTACCAGAACTACCACGGCAAGCTCAGGTCCCACGAGTGTATTCCGACGTGTGCTGGCTACGGACCAGCCATTGTCGTATGGTCTTGTGTCTAGATGACCAGTCGGACTAGAACCTCTGATAACAGAAGAATGTACACTCCCCTGGCCTGCTGGAGACGATATCCGAGCTAAACTCGATGATGGAAAGACTGGTGGACTGTATTCAGCCCCACGAACTATCCGCGGCGGCGCAGCTGGAATCCTCGGAGCATTTTCTGTCTCCGGTGATCGCGGGGTCGCTGATATACGAACAGTTCGAGGACCATCCCCATGGCGACTTTTCCCGACTTGTGATAGACGATGGCCGCCGGAGAGAGGCAGGTCTGCGATATCACTGTCTTCTGGATCGAGGTCGGTCGCGGATTCAGCTTGCGCCGATCCCTGTGAGATTTGGCACTCTTCACTGCTATCGTCGGACAGAGGTACTGTTTCAAAATTGGCTTGCCCATCGCGTTCTATTTTGGGTTCTATATATGGCGCGGTCGGTCTGGTACTCCTACGCACTCATTTAGGTGGTCTTGTCAGTTGGGGTGTAATTGGCGGGGGGGGCGGACGCCAACGTGACGTCTGGTCATTAGTTAGAGTACTCGGGGAGCTATGAGAGTTGTTTGTGCCCTCTCTTGGCCTCGATTTTCCAGATGCCGTAGGGGTCGGTCCAACGTCCTGAGTACGTCGAACAGGACTGCCTGTTCTGTGGGTTTGCGAACTCCGTGCATGGGCTGGTTCCTTAGGCATGTTGAGAGATAGATTGGGTATTGGGGATGGTTAGAGATGCGGGAGGATTGCATCGTGAGGTTGGAAAAGGCGTGGTGTTTGTGTAGGCTTTGTATATGTAGTAGGTCACGCTAGTTTTTATACGCTTGGACCACTGGCAAAGGGTAGCTGGTGCAATCATAGACTATCACTCGGTATTTAGTTCAAAACTTGACTACAAAATGTCGTTTTGTGATTGTTGGGTCATTCGTTCATGATCGAAACTCACAGTCGTTGAGCTTCATGGGACGTGAGTACCGTAGTCGGATAAAGAACTGAGGAAATGAATGCACCAATCACGGAGCAAGCGAAGCCTCGTGTAGCCAGTTATGGTATAGTTTAGCGATGCAATTTCCCTACAGCACTAACTATGCCTAATGGGATTAGATGAATCTACGTTCATGTCCGAATGTGGAATCGCGGCAGCTAAACAATAGAGAAGCCTCTTTGCGCCAGGCATTCCTTGCGTCCGAGCACTGGAGATGCCCTGTCGGCGCCGGGCCTGATACTGACGGAGAACACGAGATAGACCAAATGTAGACAAACTTTATGCTAGCGTACTCGAGTACAGTGGCTAAGAATGTGGTTCACGATACTAACGCAAGCAGGACTAAAAATACGAGACACCGGACCGGAGTAGACAAGTCTAACAATACAAAAGGCCCAAGCAATAGCGGTAGTAGTGCTCAGAGTGGAAAAAACCCCCCGAACGAAAGAAATGCAAGGGAGACGGCAGGAACGGGGAAGACACTGGTAGATAACGAAAAAAGGGGGAGCCGTAAGAAGAAGAAAACTCCAGGCTGCGTCAAAAGAATTGACCGGGGACGAAGAAAACCCTGTAATGAGTTCAACAAAAAGGCCCTGGAGACGAAGAATACATCGAGAGATGAAAACAGAAAAAAGAAACCCCTTTGAGACGAAAAAAACATCATGATGCGTCAAAAAATAAGCCGGGGACGAAGAAAACCTTGTGATGGGTTAAAAAGGACGCCAGAGACAGAGAAAACATTGAGAGATAAAAACAGGAAAAAATGAAAGCCCAGAGGCAAAGGAAACACCGAGATGCATTAAGGCGGGAAAAAGAAACTTCGGAGACGAAGGAAAGAGCTAGTCTAAAAAACAAAAGAAAAAAAATGTAAGTGACGAGATGCGTATTAGTCGGTGGCAAGCCGACGTGCTCCGTGCCGGGGCCCCTAGAGGGTCGGAGTCACGTCTTCGTGGCTAGCCGTATTGGTATTTGCCCTACTCTTTCCTTTTGACTTCTTTGCCTTTCCTCCTTTCTTCCGTCCTTTAGGCTTCGTCACAGTTCGGGAGCCGGGAGCCGAGGCGATGTTTGGGGCATGGGGGGGGCTCACCGGAGCGGCAAGAGTAGTGGCGCAGGGGGGGGCAGAGGGAGAGGAGGGAGAGAGCGGGAGTGTATCAGGCGCCAGGGGGGGCAGAGGATCCGGGGAAAGAGTAGCGACCGCACTGGGGGTCCGGGGCCGGTCAGTCTCAGCAGTGCCAATGGCCGGGGTGTTGGAAGCGCCGTCATACCAATGGCCTTGTTCAATCCGCGGGGGGCCAGCCTTGTCGGCTCCAGATGCGTGGGTGCTAGACACAAGTCTCGGATCCTGTAGGAACTCAGCCATCCATGGCTTGTTTTTTAGGAGATCTTGCATCGACCGAAGCTTCTCTTCCTCCGAAGGCCCAGAAGGCTCAGAGCCAGCCTGCAAGGAGGGACTTTGGGGGCGGCGACGGGAGAGCCTTTGGAGACAGCGACGGGAGGGACTTTGGGGGCGCTGACGCGAGAGACTTTGGCGGCAGCGACGGGAGGGACTTTGGGGACGGCGACGGGAGGGACTTTGGGGGCGCTGACCGGAGAGACTTTGGGGGTGGCAACGGGAGGGACTTTGGGGCGCTGACGGGAGGGACTTTGGTGGCGCTGACGGGGGGGACTTTGGAGGCGGCAACCGGAGGGACTTTGGGGGCGCTGATGGGAAGGCCCTTCGTGTTCCTGGCGATGCCATTCTTGGTGCCCACTAGATACGGCAGCCGGAATCACACTTCGTGGCGGCATTGGCGCCCCGGTAGAAACAGATGGCTGGCTAGTCGTTCTGGTTGCTTGTGCCGTGGGGGCCGGGGATCCAGAGCAACGAGACACAGAATGCGGGGCGGAGTGAGAACGTCCACCAGCGACAGCGGGTCGGCGCCGGGGTGCGTCGGATTCAGGGAAAGATTCACTCTCTGACATCGTTTGAGATTCTCGGGAGTGCGGTGCATAGTCCTATGCAGGTAGTTAGCTCTGGAGTTTTTGCTCAAGTTAGCTGTACGCAGTATAGATTTTGAAACTTACATCGTCAAGAGAAACTATCTCAAGGCCCGGGATCACGGGACCCTCCTCTTCCTCCTCCCCCTCAAACTCGCTTTCCTCCTCTTGCATGGCCTCCCCCTGATCTCGCTCCTGGACCTGGCGATCCCAAAGACTCCAGTCAAAGAAGGGATACCGGCCGCGTCCAGGCTCAGGCATCTGCCTCTCTACCCCCTCCTCACGTGACTCCAGCACCAGCATATCCAACGGATCTTTAGCCTCCCGCTGGTTTGCTAGGAGCCACGTCCGGATCTCATCATCTCCATACAAGACGATAACATCCGAGAGAGGGAGAGGTTTTGTGGGGTCCCGGCGCAAGGCGCTGGAACCGTAAGCAGTCGCACCGAGAAGATACCGGGGGTAATCGATGGCATCCTCCACTCGTTGCGCCAAAACCATCCCCAGCCGATCTCTCATGCTCGGGGATGAGAGGATACCCCAGGCCACACCCCTGTCCTGCTCGGGGGAGTACCAGGGGTGATCCCAGAACGGATGCTCCGCCAGGGGAGCACCCGTCCAGCGCACGATGTGGATCCTTATCGCCCGAGGGCAATAAGGGGAGGTCCAATCGATTGTAGCCACTAGTGAAATCCGTAAGTACTATTGAAACTCAACATGCATGGCGAAGATTACTTACTCATCGTTTCCTCTGCCGCGCCATCCCCCCCCTCCTCCTCCACGTTGCGACGCTCGATCGTCGTCTGAAACTTCTTGGCCGTGTCATTGACCAAGAGCTTCAGCTGACGATCGAGCTCGACAACGTCATCGGCGCGATATTGCTTTGTCAGCAACTCGACCCGAATCGAAACAGGGGGGGGGGAGCGGGCGAACGCCAGGACCTACTCCAATTGCGTATCGGTAAGCTTGTTGGGGTCCCATGCAAGGGAGGTGATGTAGGCCTTCACCTGGTCGCGCCACGAGAGGTACGCTTTGCTGGGGCGGCGGGGGTCTGGGACACCGCACCAACTTTTCGCAAAAGCAATGTCGCCGAAGCGACCTCTAGAAGACGGATGTATGTTAGTTCCGATCCTGCGATTCGCTCCCTTGGGGTTGACTTCCTTGGAGTCCTCGACAGCTGGTGTGAATGCGGGCCGCTCACTAGACGTCTGATGACGACTGCGTATAGACAGATCATTATTAGCTCTGTCCGTCCTTGTTTGCGCCATCATCAAGACTGTTTGATAGGGGGGTTTACTGACGTTCTTTCAGATTCCAGCGCTAGAGCTGCCGCACGCGTCAGGATCTTTCGGCGCTTACCACCGGCCGGGTCCCCGGAGTGCGATTGGAGGGCCGGACGCCTGATAGAATATTAGCTTTGGTGGCTCCACCGCGGGGGGAATATCTATAGTGACTTTCCCTTTGCAGACGACGTCGGTTTTGTCTTAGGTAGGGGCATGGCGGCCGTTTGGGGATGTCGTGGATTTAGTGAGCGTTTGAAAGAAAAAAGGACTCGACGGGGGATGATGGGCGCCGGGACGTAGCAAACTGAACGAGTGGAGTTTGTTCGAGAGTGGGGGGGAGAAGAAGGACGGGAGGAAGCGAGTGGGAGAAAGAGGGGAGAGGTAGATCAGACAAGGGGCGGAAGGGAGCCGGCTTATACGTTGGGGTTATTCCCTAAATGAGACGACGCGTTGATGGCCCCTGGTTTTTCCGCTTATCATGGCGCCAGGGACCGTAAGTCAAGGCGTCCCAGTATAAAGTAAGGCGTAAGCGTATGGGAAAGAGGCGCCAGCGGATCACTTGGCGTAACAGGGGAATTCCGCCAATTCAGTAGTTTATGCCTATCGAATAGCTATTGAGATAAATGACGATCCTTTACCGTGACGTGCGGAATCTACATCACGTAGGTCTAGAGTTTTCGTAGTAGATAGCCAGACCCAATTGCTATAGCTCCCATCGCTACGGTTGCCTGTCGGGTAGGGTGCTCTTTAACGGCTGCAGAGACGGCCCGATAACCCTTAACCCTGCCGACGTACCGCACATGTGCCAGCGTTACATCACCCCGGCCACCGGTTGGCTGGATCCAACACGCCCTCCTACACTCCACAGCGAAGGAAGACATGCACAGAAACCTATATTAAACAACACAATGTGCGCATACCTATCTTGGTAAGGAAAAGCCAGGGATGATAAATGTAAACACTAACATTTTATATCTAGGTACACACGACGTCAAATGCCCATCGGCTGGCAGTCCAATCTTTCGCGTCTCCATCTGATGCCTCCCCGTCGTGGTAGCCCAGGAGCCGTCGCTTCTGTCCCGAGTAGCGACTAGCACTTTCCAGGGGACTCGAAGCACAGCGCTTCGAGACCTTCTCGTTCTCCTGTGGAGGGAGCGTTGGACGGCACAATTGTTGACCACTCAGGAGACTCAGCAATTTAAGTTTCAGAAGTCCGGGATTTGCAAGAGACTCCTCTGGTCCTACCGCCAGGGGCTTTAAAAACTGATTCCTTGATTCCAGGTCTCCCAAGTGTTCCTCAGGTTGAATATCGTGTACGGCTGGGCTGGATAAGGACAGCATCGCACTCTCGTCGGGTTGATGTTGTTCTAGTTGTTCGAGCGGCTCATTAGTCCGCCTGCCATCACCAGCAGTAGCAGATCCGGAATTCGCCGCAGATTCCTGCTCAGATGTCTGGAATTGCGTCTGGCCTACCTGTGCGGCCTGACCTCGAGCTATCCGACTCACCGCATCTTCCAACAGATATGGTTGCCCCCTCAATGCAGGCGTCTCTGGCTGCACATCTCCACGATCGCGGTAACAGTAGACTAGGAGATCCAGCGGGTCCTCATATACCGGGTTCGATAGCAGCCATGTCCGGAGAGTTTCATTTCCGGCAATGAAGACAAATTCTACTAATGATAGAGGTTCACCAGGGAACTCCCGGAGCATTCTGCGCCCTTCACTTGTGGCGCCAAGGATATAGCGGATACGGCACAATGGAACCCATCTCCTAATCACAGCACAAAATCCGTGCATATCGCCGGTTTCTAATTCACCGAATTTAACTCCATGGACATGGGGCGGACGCCAATAGAGGGAACGATAGTTTGGCGGTCCACTCGCTACCTTCTTATTCTCACCGTGTAGGCCCTGTGCACGTCTTGCTGGACGGACCCAAACAATACGTACTGCATGTGGGCGCCCAAGTGGCGCGTTCCAATCTACAAAGTGGATGTTTGTAAGTAAGTGCTCGAATCTAGCCACTTTGGAGAACTAACTAACGTGCTGACAATGGACTCAATTGTTCTGGGGCATTTGGTGGACGCGTCTGAGCGACCACTTCAGTTGGAGAATCACGAGGTTGATGGGAGTTACCGCGATGCGCCTGATGTCCTATGAGGACATCTTCTCGGGGCCGTGCTCGAGGATCGCCCTCGCCGTCGTCTGGTGGTCGCTCTGGGAGACCGTGCGGTGCCTGTTTCGTTCTTGTAGGGCGGTCATAGTGATCGCCGTGATCTTGGACATCAGCCCATTCTATGGGAGCCCG
Source organism: Tuber aestivum (assembly GCA_900010015.1). Classification (NCBI taxonomy): domain Eukaryota; kingdom Fungi; phylum Ascomycota; class Pezizomycetes; order Pezizales; family Tuberaceae; genus Tuber; species Tuber aestivum. The sequence continues at coordinate 25,551 of LN890960.1, read as the reverse complement.
TGCTTGATCTTGGGCCAGTCCAGCTTGACTACCGGGACCCTGTTTACGGGTTGGGCGTCGAGGTGCATTCTGGCGCCCTGCCTTGGGGGGTCCTGCCTTGGGCACCAATAATCCCGGATACCAGTGAACCGGGGTACTCTCTTCTGGGACGTCCTCTTCGTGGGCATCTCCCAGTACAGGACCTTGACGTGCGATCTGGCCATCTTCACCATCCGGGGCCCTTTGCTGAGCAGGGTCTTGAGACGGACTCGGCCCTGCTTCTGCAGCTAGATCCCAGTGAGGCGGAGCTCCAGGCGGCCGCAAGGTCTCGTCAACAATAACACGCCGTGGGTCAATTTGCGGCGCAGCCGGCTCCTGGTTCGCATCACGTTTAGTCAGAATGGTATGTGTGCGTTTTTTTCCTGCATCCTTAATGAGTTGAATGATGGCGTCGTCTATCTCCTAAATCCTTTGTATGTTATTCGCAGCATCTGCTGCTACGAGTAAATCGCATGCTGGGTGCAATCTCCTCATCCCCTCCCAAATCTCGCGGAAATCCCCGTTGGGCAAAGAGTTGATATCTGTATAGTTCGTTGCTGACAGTTGATCTTTGACGGCGTTGCACCATGCCTTATAGACAGGGTCATCTCGAGCGGTTGCGAAGTTAAGAGAAGTCTTATATTGATTTATACGCCGGCCGCCTGGACGCTGAGCATTAAGCTGCCCAGTAAGAGAAATGGCTGGAAGTATGTAGACCCCACTCGGCTGGCGCTCCTGTCCTGGCAGACCTTTTTGTATATTTGTAGAATTTGGATTGTGGACGTAACGGAGATTGCTGTTCTTTGGCGCCATGTCGTCAGATTCTGTGCCGTGAGAAGGTCGATAATGTGAGCGCTGTGTATGTGGAATGCGGTGTTAGTTGTAGATATTTCGCTTGGTATGATCTCCCTTTGGCCCCGATCAATTCACTTTATATATCAGAGTCGGAGTCCTTATAGGAATCTTGAACCGCTCTTGAAATCATTTCCGAGATCATTTAGTAATTTAGACTTCAGACCTTAGACTCTCGAACTGTGGATGCCCATTGTGCGCGTTCAAACCACATCTTGGATCACTATCGAATAGAACTTGAGACATTTTCAGCTGCTTTGAAAGGAGTACTCAGAGAATACTTCCAATGCCACGTCACGTGCGACTGCACTAACCCACTTCAATATTAGCTACATCTTCAAGCGCCCAAACCCCTTACCCTGCGTTCCAACACACCGTTACGCGTGAACATTCCCTTTGGGCCATACAACATATACATTCAAGTTGGCTTCCCTCAATTCAGTACGTTACCTCGAGCTATGCCTATTAAATGTTCATTCTGCCGCCGCAAATATGCCTCCTCAGGTCCTTACAAGAAGCACCTACGAATAGCACACGCCAGCCTGGGCCCTGTTCTCACGTCTGGCCTAGTACACCAGCTTCCGCTCCGCATAGAATCTGAACAGGACGATGACGGCGGCCTTCTTGGACAGAATGATCTGATAGATTCCGATTATGAATCCGACGCGGGTCCAAGCGGATACGCCCCGAATCCTGCGCATGTCCCTGACGCGGAAGCACTCAATACCGACTACCGATCACCTGATGCCATCGAAACGGCATATTATCCACTTGCTGGGCGATCTATTGGAGACGTGATAGGATTTGAGGAGGAGCACAGTATTCTGATGAAGGATCCATGGGCACCATTCATGAGTGCACACGGATTCAAGCTCGCGTCTTGGTTTATTCAGAGCAAGGTGTCAAAGTCACGAATTCATGAATACTTTTCAAGTGGTCTTGGGGATTCAGCCTCAGCTGGCTGTAGCTCTATGCATACCCTTGAGAACCACCTGCGATTGTTGGATCCGCACGGACAATATCTACGATGGTTCGAAGGCCAAGTTGACGATGGCAAGAGAACTTTGCCGTTTTACTACCGGAACATACTAGACTGTGTCAGATATCTTCTGCGGCAGGCAGCATACAGAGATGATTTGGTCTTCACACCGCGACGGGAGTATGACCACAACGGACAGAGGGTGTACGCGGAAATGCATACCGCAGATTGGTGGTGGGACGTCCCGGTAAATTACCCACTTCTCATCAGTCATGCGAACACCGGTTAACTGGTGCAGGAAACGCTCCCGCCTGGTGCGAGTGTTGTTCCGATTATTGGGATGTCCGATCAGACGCATCTTACCAACTTCTCTGGAGACAAGAAGGCTTGGCCCGTATATATTACTGTTGGAAATCTTCCGTCGACTAGGCGTAACAAGCCTGGATCAATGGCAGTTCTCCTTCTTGGGCTCCTGCTAGTCCCGCCCAAGTTGCCAAAGTCATCTTCCGCGAACGAACTCCAGAGATAAATCAATGCCGACACACTCCAAGGAGTATTCGAACTCATTCTCGAGCCCTTACACGACGCAGCGCTCCACGGCGTCCCGATTGAGTGTGCAGACGGCCAAGTTCGGAGGTGCTTCCCTATCCTGACCGCATAGATTGCAGACCATATGGAAAACATTACGCTACACGGTGTAAAATCGAACGCCTGTCCTAAATGCGAGGTCCCTGCGGATAAGTTAGGTTTAGCCGAAAAGCAACCATATCCCACCCGGGATTATGGGAAATATGATCTTCTGGAACAAGATAGTCTGGATAGCGTCACGCACTCCGACTCGGAGGCAGTCCACGGCACCTCTCATGCCCTTGGCGTCAAGGTAGGGCGAAACGTTTTTCATGGACTTCCACGTGCTTCGGCGTCCAATCTGCACCAGCCAGATTTGCTACATACCATTTATCTTGGACTATTCAAGCCCATGATGGACTGGGTTCAGGGATTTCTCAAGAAGCACGGGCGACAGCAGGCCTTTGACGACACCTGGAGCGCATTACCACCCTATCCGGGATTCTTCGTCCCCTAAAAGGCCTACAGTGAGGTTACGCAGTGGCAAGGAAAGGAAATGAGGAGCCTAGGACGTTGCCTCTTGGAGGTCCTCGCTGCGGCTCTCAGACAGCCTGACAGTAAGCAAGCAACGCCTTTCAAACGTGCGCTCATCTGCGTCCGGTCATTGCTCGATTTCAGTTTGATGGCTCAATACCGTAGCCATACCCCAGAGACCATAGATTATATGGAACAATATCTTGCACATTTTCATTCGACGAAGGATATCTTCTTGGAGTTTCAGATATCTGAAAGGACACGAGAAAAGCTCAACGACCAACGAAGAGAGCAGCGACGTCTACGGGGGCGTGTGGATCAATCTCTCACCAAATCCAAGCAGTGTCGGATGCTGGAGGAACATCGTGGGGAGGACGACGACTTACGCCTAGAACTGATCCATGCGGAATCTCATTTTAACTTTATTAAGATGCATCTGCTCGGCCATTTTCTGGATCACATATATCATTTCGGCAACATTCAAATGTATTCAACCGAGTTTGGCGAGCTCGCACATAAGGAACAAATCAAAGACGGCTGGCGGCGTTCGAACAAAAACAACGCCGCGCGCCAGATCCTACAGAGCTACAGTCGATAGTACAGGATACACATGAGACTCTTGAACCTCGACGTGCTTCGACGTCGAGGCGCAGATCTACCTCCGGAGGCCGTTGACATGTTGAAGGCAGAAGATACCGCATCTGGGTCTGTCACATGCCGCAGGATCCTAAAGGGACGACAACGTGACGTTTCAAACATCGTGGATTTGAGCCAGGCGGTCGGAATTTCGACCGACAGCATTTGTGACGAATTGATCCGGTATAGCTGTCGCAGCCTGCCAATGGAGCGCTCGCTTCCCGAAGATCCTGCAATACTGCGACTACTTCTGACTGAACTGATGACGCAACTTGAAATCCCCATTCCCGCATTCCAGGAAACCGAAGTTTATGATGTCCACCGGGCACGGTGTATGGGTTCTCGGCTCTTCCACAAGGAACAGAGTCGCAATGATTTGGTTTGGGTGCAGCCAGGAGGGGAGCACATGTATGGTGCCCTGAGACGACGTCTTCCCGCTAGACTCAGGGCGCTGTTCAAAATCCGGGACTACAGGCACCAGGATAGGGTCTACAGACTCACAATGGTAGAAATGACAAGTGTGGTTAATTCCGGGCGGCCATTCGATGCCCATGGTCTCGTCACGGTAGAGCAGAGGACAGAGGCACAACAGTTTCCAATAGTGGACATTGGGACCATTCTGGGCCATGCACACCTGGTCCCAGCCGGTGACCGGCGATGGCTGGTAAATAGTAGAATCGATTTGAGGACGTTCAATGAGATCTATTGAGATCGCATCCGAGGGAACGAATGGAGGCCCTGTGGTGTATCCTGCGTCGCAAGGCAGGATACACCACAGGGCCAGCAGGGAGCGTCGAAATCCCTACCATTGCGTAGTAACTCAAACTGTTGGTAGAAATAATTGCGTAATAGTAGAGTAAAAATTAATGATACAAGATTCAAGTTGAATGAGATTGTGTTCAGAACCAGAGAACGTGTACTAGTAAACCAAGAACAGGGTGTGATGATGTGCGACGTGGGCCTTGGTCGGTGCTGGCATCAGCGTGGAGACAGGAGAAGATGTGGACATCGCGATGGGAGCTCGGGCGTCAAAACTTTCATTTCGGCATCAGAAAGGTGACGCCGTAGACTCAGACGTGCTGACCGGGGGTAAACATGGAGGAAACGAGAACCGAGAGATGGCCGTCAGAGATGAAGAATGCCGGGCCCGGGAATCAAATTGGTAGTTAACGGATTGCGGTAACGGCGGCTGGAAACTAGCAATCAGGAAAGGAGCGAGAACAGAGCATCAGGATGCGGAGAAAGCTTGATCTCGCAGTTGACCTCGGGTCGCGGCGTCAGGACGACGACAAGATTGGATCAGAAACAGGACGCGGTCCGGACGTATGGGCGGACGGCGCCTGCTTGGAGACGGAGGGAATCGACAGGGTAAAAGGGGGACGCAGATGACGCAGGGGGGCATTGCGCCGGAGTAGTGGACCCACGGGACGCAGGGGACACAGGGGACGCAGGGGACGCAGGGGACGCAGGGGACGAGCGCGCTACGTCGAGATGTGAGACGCGCGGATCTGACGGAGAATGAATTTTTGCTGATGTGACCTGGAGCTAGCGGCCCTTCCAGGGGGCCTAGCGAAGGCAGAGGGAATGGGGGGACTGGGTAGGCATCGGTCATTTCCTCCGACATCAGGGCGGATTACTAGGCGAACCCAGATATCTCACTACCACTGAAGCGAAGAAAACAAGTGTTTTTTGGTGGCAAAGAGCAAGAACAGAGTTTTTGGTGAAGTTTGTATTTCAATGACTGGGTATGAATGGGGGGCGAAGCTTGAGATAACTTAGGAGAAATTCCTGTTCCTTTATACCCAAGTTCCAGTCATGTGCATAGCCACCCAATCCAAGGAAATATCTATATGTCATACATGTTCGCAGGTGTGAGTCACACCGACTCATAACTACAACCATACAGAATAAGCGAGTCGTTCTAATTTTAACAAACCTAAGGCTGACAGAAAATGGATCAGGCTGCTGGTTGACCTCAAATTGCACAACAATAATACAGTAATAGACAGCTCCTCAATCCTAAACTAAACGGAAATCCTAGAAGCTGTAGGATGAGTAAAATACCGCAGCAAAATAGACCTAGGTGACGTATACTTTCAAACCAGAGTGGATGAGAAAAGCGAGCCCCTGAATTCTTTCAAAACACTCTTTAGAACCCTCATCAGCAAGGTTATGTTACAAGGAGATGCTAATGCACCTGCTACCTTTATGCGCATCATAGAAAATCTGTTTAGCGAATACCTATACCACTTTGTGTAGGTCTATATTGACGACATCTTAATTTACTTGGATACCGAGGAAGACCACGCAAAGCACATCAGGTTGGTGTGTGAGAAATTGCGGCAAGAAAAGTTCTTTGCTAGCAAGAACAAAACAACCCTATTTACCGACCAGCTCAAAATCCTAGGGTATGTGTTAAGAATCCTGCCCGGTGGGTGAGTAATGCGACAGGTAACGATACTTAACTTATAGTGAGGTAATAGTTCTTAGGGCTATGCCTACGCGATACTGATAGTCAAGTCCCTTGACTTCTATCTGACCACGCCTATTCATCTAATCTTCATAAGCCCTCACTTAGGACTTATTCATATGTCGTGGGAAGAGAAATAGTTTTCTCGCTTGAGAGAAAAGACAATTCTTGGGTTTCTTAAGATAAATCTTAAAGAGCGTAAAGGTAGGTTTTATTGATAAACTTAAAGATAGGAAATAATCAAGAAGAACATGTGAAGAGCTAATACTAGGGGTCCTAGTAACCCTTTATATAGTAGCTCTTCACCTGGCATGACTCATACTTATATGTCATGCAAACCTTGTGACTTATAACTATGAGTCACGCGAAATCCATCAGCTGACTCCTATGAGTCGCTGCACAACATACCTAAAACCAATCAAAACATAATAACTAAGTCAGGTGTGCAACTCGCGTCACCTGAGTGAAACCCATGACTTATAAGTATGAGTCATGTGTGAAAATCATAACATCGTGTGACTCACAAGTGTGAGTCACGAACAGGTAAACATAATAACCTATGGCGCACTAGTGTGCGTCATGTGAAATTCCAACATACCTATAGCTCGGATTTCTGAGCTATGTAAAATCTGCCTTGCTTAGTCATAGTTTGTGACATTAGCTCCCCTCTCCCTCAGCCTGAGTCCCATCGGGCTTATAGCTATCTGTCCTCCAATCCCCATGCCCTAGCCAGTAGTCCCCACCTGGCTTCCTTGTTTAACCAAGTACTGACTTTCCTTACTCTCGTCAGGGCCCTCTCTGCCTCCTTTTCCTCCCTTCTCCAGTCATTCTGGAGAGCTTTCCTTATCCTCGTCGCCTTCCTCAACTCGCTCTGGAGTTGTCCTATCTTTTCCACTTGCCATTCCAACAATTCTTTTGTCTCCTCCGCCTCTGCTAACAATTTCATCATCGTTGTCTCTGGTTTCTCTTCTTCCAACTCCTTCTCCCAGGAGATGTGCCTCGTCTTCCTGGGTTTTACCCATTTCTATTTTTCGCCCCCCTCCTCCTCGACTCCATCCTCGGAGTTGGTTTAATGTATAGTACCAGAGCCACTGGCTCTGGTGTTGGGGATTCCGTGGATGATCCCAGGGGTGAAGTCTTGGGTGGCCATCAGTTCGCTTCCCGAGGCCAATATCCCAAGCCTTCCTTCTTGCTTCAGTACACATGGCACTTGTCGTTGTAGCATCCTGTCCATGACAGGTTCGCGTGTTCCCTTTCATGTGTTAGTGTTCTTGACAGGGGTAAATCCACCAGATTCACCCAGTCTTTGACTGTGAGTTCTTCCTTGACAGGTGTTGGAGTTCAATACCCCAGCCTGGTTGGAGTGATATGTTTAAACGCATCGTGTTCGGGGATGTTCTGGAGGGCCGACGGTATCGGCATCGCACCCCTCCCCTGGGGCCATTCCCAATTGTAGGAGTCTGTACAGTGTAGTGTGGGCGTTACACATCCTGATTCGAGTATGTTCTCGACTGTTGGCTGTTGGTTTATGTGGGTATCGTTCATGGAATTGTTGAACTACATTTTATGCGTGTTCGAAGTTTTCGGCTGGATACCAAGTCTTATCTTGTTCCAGAGAGTATCCTGTCCACTTGGCTCTGTATTGCAAGCGACTGTAGTGTAATCGGGAGTCGACGATTTCTTCAAGTTGGTATTCCGATTCACTGTTTATTTCGATAGGCAGTGGTGGGGGTTTTTCTTGAGATGGTAGGGGGTTATCTTGATTGGGTTCAAGGAGGCTGATGTGGAAGGTGTTGTGTATCTTCATTGATGGTAGAAGGTTAAGCTTATAAGTGCGGCTTCCTATCTTTGCAAGATCTTGAATGGTCCAATTTTATTGTAGTCTAGTTTTTTCGTTGGTCGTATGGTTCTGATATTGCATGGTAGTAACCAAACCATATCTCCTGATTTTAGGTTTGGATCGAATTTTCTGTGGCGATAGTAGTCTTCCTTTTGTCGTCATTGTGCCATGACCATTTCTGTTCATAATATGTTGTGGAGTTGACTCATATCTTTCTTGTCCATTATCTTTCCTTTGAGCATATGACCTATGATCTTGTGTTTTGGATGTAGGCGGTAGTTTGCATAAAAGGGTGTTGTCTTAATTGTTTCTTGATTTCCATTATTGTATGCAAATTCGGCTGTGGGTAACCATTCACACCAATCGTCTTGTTGATAATTGACGTAGGTTGGCAGGTATTGTTCCAAGATGCCGTTTATCTGTTCCGTTTGTCCATCCGTTTGTGGGTGGAATGCTGTACTCATGCGTCATTCTATTCCAAGTTTTTCAGTTATTTCTTTCCATATCTCTGATGTGAATAGTGATCCTCTATTACTAATGATATCTTTTGGTAGCCCATGCAGTTGGTATATTTCTTTTAGAAATATTTTTGCAAATGGTATTGCCGTCATATCCGTTCGGCAAGGTATGAAGTAACTCATTTTGGTCAGGCGATCAACCACTACTAGAATAGCATTTTGATCGTCTGACTTTGGTAGATCCATGATGAAATCAAGTGATATTGATTTCTATGGCTTTTCTGCCAGTGGTGCTTCATTTGATTTGAGTAGTCCATAGGGTGCATGTCGAACCACTTTAGTTCGTTGACATGTGTTGCAATTTTTGACGTATTATTTGATGTCTTCTCTTATCTTTGGCCAATAGTATCGTCGGGTGATAAACTCGGTATTTTTGGCTGTTCCCCCATGTCCCGCGTATGGGGGGTTGTGATGGTGTTATATGATTTCTGTGCATATTTTTTCTTTATCCGGTATCCAGATTTTTCCGTCATACCACAGGTATTCATCCTTCCATTGGCATAGTCCTAGGGCTACAGCTGTAATCTCGTTCATGCCATCCTCCAGCTTTTCCCTTATCTTTTGGAATTCCTTGTTTTGCGAGCTTTCTTTCCTGATATCTTCTTCCAACATCATCCTTGTTTTGATCTCGTTTAGTGATTCATATCCACTATCTTCGTCTTCCATTTGGAAATATTTTTCATTTGGTAAGAGCATTTGTTGTCTTTGCTTGATTCTCTCATCTTCTGGTATATTAGGTTTGTCGTTTGATCTTCGAGTCAAGGCGTCTGGTTTTCCTCCTTCTTTTTCTGGACGATATTCGATTTTGAAATTGTAAGTACTGAGTTTTTCCATCTATCTTATCTGTCGTCCATTTAGTTCCTTCGTAGTCATGAAGGGTACTAAGTTTTTGTGGTCTGTAAGGATCTTGACCGACATGTTGTTGTTTTGTGCGTATCTTCTCTATTCCTTCAGAGCTTGAACTATTGCCAATAGTTCTTTATCGTGGACATCGTAGTTGCATTCTGCTGAAGTCATGGTTTTGGATCGGAACGCCACTGGTCTCCATTTGCCGTCTTCGCACTTCTAAGATAGTATGCGTGAGCATACATATTTAGAAGGGTCTGTTTCAATCATGATCTCCCTTTCTGGATTAAAGTGTACTAGGATTGGTCCTTGGGTGCTCTTGGTCCTTAGTTCATCGAAGGCTTTCTTTTCCTTAGGTCCCCAGTCCTCTTTGACGTCCTTTTTGGTCAAGTTGTATAGGGGTTTTACTGTTCTGCTGAATCCTTCTATAAACCTTTGGTAGAAGTTGCAAAATCCCATGAAATATTGGATATCTGTTTTGTTCTTTGGGTATTCCCATTCCCATATTGCATTGGTTTTGACTGGGTCTATTTGTACCCCTTCTCCGTTGATGATGAATCCCAGATATTCCGTTTCTTTTTTGTGGAATTCACATTTGCTTGGTTTGTATCTCATTCCTGATGCTTTGATGTCCGCCATAATGTTGCTGACATCTTTCTTGTGTTGTTCCATATCTTTAGAGTATATAAGTACATCATCTATGTAGACGATACAACATATGTCCAGGTACTTATAGAGTACGTTGTTGATCCATCATTGGAATAAGGCCCCTATGTTGGTCAACCCAAAGGGCATGACGAGGTATTGGTAATTCCCATATTTCGTGGTAAAGGTCGTTTTCTATTTATCTTCTTTTCTGATCCTAATATTGTGATATGCATCCCGTATGTCAAATTTGGTGAAGTATTTGGCAGACGCTAGTTGATCCAATGCTTCGCCTATTAGGGGTAGGGGGTACCTATCCTTTTTGGTTATGCCATTGAGGGCTTGGTAGTCAATGCATAGCCTTAACTTCCTATCTTTCTTTTTGATGAATAGGATGAGTGATCCTCCGTTGGCATAGGATAGTTTAATCCACCCTCTTTCCAGGTTTTGTTGAATATATTTCCTTAGTTCTTCGAGTTCGGTTTCTCCTAATAGGTATGTTCTTTTCTTTGGTAATCCCACAGTGGATCCTTCCAGGTCGATCACCAGGTCAACCTCCGGTCTGTGAGGTGGTAACTTGGTTGAGTCTTTTTCTTGAAATAGGTCCAGGTGTTGGTGGTAATCTTTTGGTATTATTTGATCCAATCTTTACTCTTTTACTTGAGTTCGACTTCTCATAGCCAGCTCTGTACTGATATTAATTTTGGCCAGACTTATTCCTTCTTCTTGGATATCCACTTTAAGGATTCCTGCCACTTCTCCTCTGCGGTAGAACTTGTTGAATGCTTGTACCAATATTCGGTTGATTTCGATCTTTGGTTGTTTCTTCTTAGTTGGACCTTGGTTGTCTGTACTTCCAAATCCTTTCATTCCTCTGGTGGTTTCTCTGAGGCTTGTCACCTCTTGAAATTCTTGTTCATTAATCTTTTCGATGATCAGCTGCGCAATCTTGTCGCCTTTTCCCACCTTGTGATCTTGGTTCCCTTGGTTGACCATGATGGCTTTCAATTCACCTACATAGTCAGCATCTATTACTCCCGCGTTGGTGGTGAGTCGATGTTTGACTGCGAGACCGCTGTATGGTACTATAAGCCCATAGGTGCCTTGAGGTAGCTCTATGGCTATTCCAGTAGGAATGATTACCTGCCCTTTGGCAGGTATCGTAACTTCTTCATTGGCATACAGGTCATGTCCTGCTGCCTTCTTGAATCCTCTCGTGGGTATCTTAGCCTCGTGGCTTAACTTTTGAACTTTGATCTTTTGATCCAATGTCTGAACTTGGTTGAACCTCGCTTCTAGGTTCTCTTGATTTACTTCCACTTCTGGAGTTGCATATATCACTGGCAAACTGTTGAGACACTATGTCGTACATCGTTCGCTGGTGCAGGTAACTTTTCCTGCTTCCCAGTCCGATGTGGGGTTATGTTGTCTTAACTATAGCATTCCGAGAATTATCTCATGTTGTTGCAGATTTGCCACTTGGAAAGCAGCCACTTCCCTATGATTTCCGATGGTCATAGGTACTTGCGCGGTATAGGTTATTGGTCCCATTGCGTTGGGCTTTCTGTCCGCGAGGTAAATCTATCTCTCTTTCTTCGTTTTCCTAGTTTTTATCTGATATTTGTTGCAGACTTCTTTGTCGATAAAGTCTTCCGTAGCTCCTGAGTCGAGCATTGCGTGTATCGTAGTTGCTTGTTTTTGGTTGTTATAGATTTTTGTTTCGATCATGATATGATTATTGTCGTGGTCTTCCATATTTGCGCTTAACAGAATATAGTAATTGGTTTTCGAGATGGGTTTGTCTTTCGGAGGGTCCCGCAGACCACCTATTGCTGGGGACCTTTGTCTTTTGCCACCGTCTCATATTTGTTTTCGATTTCGATTTCCCTTAGGTTACTGCGCGGTTGGAACCTAGAATTTGACCTAGGGTTCTGCTGATTTCTTCCTTGGGTTGGAGTTGGGTTGGCAGGCCTTCTGCAATCCTTGATCATATACCTACTTATACCACATCTTAGGCATAGATTATTGTTTCGTTGTTGGAGGTACTCTTCTTTTGCCAGCTTGAGTGACAGTCTCCTCCTCGTGGCATCCAAGTCCATTGCATCACCTCCCTAAGAGGTGGTTCCATAGGTTCCGTTTAGGTTCCTAGGTGTACCTTGGTTTCTCATATTCGTATTCGACTGGTTTCTTTGAATCCAGTCTAGTTGTCCGAACTGAATTTCTTTTCGAATGGCCCATCGGGCCATTTCTTCGGAGGTGGTGAATCTTTCTTCGCTGAATCTCCATGCTTCTTGATAGGTCTTTCTCAAGCCTTTCATGAACCATCTCATAGCAAAGGCCTCATCGCATTCCGCATCATACTGGAGTAATTGGAATTTGTACCAGTAGTTGGTGACATTTTTTGTTTCTTGGCGAATCTCTTCCAATTTGTTTCTTGCAGATCGGCTTAACTCCATGTCCAGGAATTGGGCTTCAAATACTGCCTTGAAGCTAGCTCAGTCCGTCCATGGTGCGCCATTGCTGACCACTATAGGGGTTATCCATTTGAGGGCTGTTCCTTCCAGTAAGGTGAGTGTATAGCGTATTTTGTCCTGGTCATTTCCTTGGCCCCATCCTGCTGCGTCGAAATAGGTCAAGAGTTGTACCACGAATGCTCGTAATTTGCTCCTTTCCCCATTGTATTGTGGAGGGGTTTTGACTTTGAGTTGTTACCCTGTCCCTCTTATTGCTACTCATATCATCTGTTCCACTTGGTCACGTGGAATCATTTGAGGGGGTGCTGGCCCTGCTGGAGGCGGGCCTGGCAGTGGTGCTGGTCCAGACATTCTTTCAGGTCTCAGTGTTTCTGGTACTTCTTCTTCGTCTGGAAAGGTAACTCGTTCGGGTGTGACCGGACTTGTAGTTCTTGCCCAGTGTTGACTTGCTTCGCTTAGCGCTTGTTCTAGATCTTCCAGTCCAAATCCTTCGTCTTGGACATCTATATCTCCCTTGTGATCGCTGTTGAAGGGATCCGTTGTGTAATCGTTATGTATCGCATTGTAGACACATTCTAATATTAAGAATCCTGCCCAGCAGGTGAGTAATGCGACAGGTAATGTCACAAACTGTGACTAAGCAAGGCAGATTTCACATAGCTCAGGTTTCTGAGCTATAGGTATGTTGGGATTTCACATGACGCACACTAGTGCGCCATAGGTTATTATGTTTATCTGTTCGTGACTCATGGTTGTGAGTCACACGATGTTATGATTTTCGCACGTGACTCATACTTATAAGTCATGGGTTTCACTTAGGTAACGCGAGTTGCGCACCTGACTTGGTTAATATGTTTTGATTGGGTATAGGTATGTTGCGCAGCGACTCATAGGAGTCGGCTGATAGATTTCGCATGACTCATAGTTATGAGTCACAAGATTTGCGTGACGCATAAGTATGAGTCACACCAGGTGAAGAGCTACTATATAAAGGGTCACTAGGACCCCTAGTATTAGCTCTTCATACGTTCTTCTTGTTTATTTCCTACCTTTAAGTTATTATCAATAAAACCTACCTTTACGTTCTTTAAAGATTTATCTTAAGAACCCAAGAATTGTCTTTCCTCCCACGCGAGAAAACTATTTCTTCTCCCACGTCGAACGAAGAAGTCCCAAGCTAGGACTTGAAAGAAATAGAGGGATAGGGGCGATACGATAGTAGTCAAAGGACTAGGCTATCGAGGTCGCATAGGCATAGGCCTAAGAACTATTACCTCTCCTCCTAAGTTAAGTATCGTTACCTGTCGCATTACTTACCCGCCGGGCAGGATTCTTAACATTAGAACGTATCTACAACGCGACACATAACGATTTCACAACGGACCCCTTCAACAGAGATCATGAGGGAGACATATATGTCCAGGACGAAGGATTTGGACTAGAAGATCTAGAACAAGCACTAAGTGAAGCAAGTCAACACTCGGCAAGAACTACAAGTCCAGTCACAGCCGAACGAGTTACTTTTCCAGACGAAGAAGAAGTACCAGAAACACCGAGACCTGAAAGAATGTCAGGACCAGTACCACCGCCGGGCCCACCTCGAGCAGGGCCAGCACCCCCTCAAATGATTCCACGTGAAGAGGTAGAACAAATGATACGAATAGCAATAAGAGGGACAGGGCAACAACCCAAAGTCAAAACTCCTCCAAGATACGATGGGGAAAGAGGCAAATTACGAGGATTTATGGTACAACTCTTGACCTACTTCGACGCCATAGGATGGAGCCAAGGAAATGACCAGGACAAAATACGCTACACACTCACCTTATTGGAAGGAACGGCCCTCAAATGGATAACTCCCATAGTGGTCAGCAATGCCGCACCATGGACGGACTGAGCTAGTTTCAAGGCGGTATTCGAGGCCCTATTCCAGGACATGGAGTTGAACCAATCGGCAAGAAACAAATTGGAAGATATTCGCCAAGAAACAAGAAATGTCACCGATTACTGGTACGAATTCCGATTACTCCAGTATGATGTGGAATGCGACGAGGCCTCCACTATGAGATGGTTTATGAAAGGCTTGAGAAAGACCTATCAAGAGGCATGGAGATTCAGCGAAGAAAGATTCACGACCTCCGAAGAAATGGCCCGATGGGCTATTCGAAAGGAAATCCAGTTTGGACAACTAGACTGGATTCAGAGAAACCAGTCGAATACGAACACGAGAAACCAAGGTACACCTAGGAACCAGAATGGAACCTATCGAACTACCTCTCAGGGAGGTGATGCAATGGACTTAGATGCTACTAGAAGGAGACCGTCGCTCAATCTCACAAAAGAAGAGTACCTCCAACGACGAAACAACAATCTATGCCTAAGATGTAGTATATGTGGACATATGATCAAGGATTGCAGAAGGCCTGCAAACCCAACTCCAACCCAAGGAAGAAATCAGCAGAACCCCAAATCAAACCCCAGGTCCCAACCACGCAGCAACCTAAGGGAAATTGAAATTGAAAACGGATATGAAACGGTGGCAAAAGAGGAAGGTCCCCAGCAATAGATGGTCTGAGGGACCCTCCGAAAGACAAACCCATCACAAAGGCCAACTACTACACTCTTTTGAGCGCAAATACGGGAGATAACAACCATGATCATATCATGATCAAAACAAAAATATATAATGACAAAAAACAAGAAACCACGATACACGCAATGCTCGACTCAGGAGCCACGGAAGACTTCATCGACGAAGAAGTCTGCAAGAGACATCAGCTAAAACCCAAGAAAGCAAAAAAGGAAAGACAGATTTACCTCGCTGATGGAAAACCCAGCGCCATGGGACCTGTAACCCATACCGCGCAAGTACCTATGGAAATTGGAAACCATAGGGAAGTGGCTACCTTCCAAGTGGCAAATCTACAACACCATAAGATAATTCTTGGAATGCCATGGTTAAAACAACATAATCCCAGCCTAAATTGGGAAGCAGGAAAGGTTACGTTTACCAGTGAACAATGTACGACATGGTGTCTCAACAGTTCGCCGGTAATATATGCAATGCCAGAAGAAGAAAGACTGGATCAAATAATACCAAAGGAATATCACCAGCATCTGGACTTATTCCAAGAGAAGGAATCCACCAAGTTACCACCTCACAGACTCGAGGTGGACCTAGCAATCGATCTAGAAGGAAGTACCGAGGGATTACCCAAGAAAAGAATATATCCACTAGGAGAAACCGAACTCGAAGAACTAAGGAAATACATTCAGCAAAATCTAGAAAGAGGATGGATCAAACAATCCTATGCCAATGGAGGATCACCCATTCTATTCATCAAGAAAAAAGATGGGAAGTTAAGGTTATGCATCGACTACTGAGTCCTCAACGGCATAACCAAGAAGGATCGATAGCCCCTACCTCTAATCGGCGAAGCGCTGGATCGACTAGCGTCAGCCAAATACTTCACTAAATTAGACATACGGGACGCCTACCACAATGTCAGGATAAGAAAAGGAGAGGAATGGAAGACAACTTTCACCACGCAATATGGGAATTACCAATACCTCGTTATGCCCTTTGGGCTAACCAACGCACCAGCATCTTTCCAACGATGGATCAATAACGTGCTCCACAAGTACTTGGATATATGCTGTATAGTCTACCTGGACGATGTACTCATATACTTCAAAAATATGGAACAGCACAAAAAGGATGTCAGCAACATTATGGCAGACATCAAAGCGTCGGGAATGAGATGCAAACCCAGCAAATGCGAATTCGACAAAAAGGAGACGGAATACCTAGGATTCATCATCAACGGAGAAGGAGTACAAATGGACCCAGTTAAGACCAAAGCGATATGGGAATGGGAATACCCAAAAAACAAAACGGATATCCAATGTTTTATGGGATTCTGCAATTTCTACCGAAGGTTTATAGAAGGATTTAGCAGGACGGCTAAACCACTATACAACCTGACCAAGAAAGACGTCAAATGGGATTGGGGACCTAAGGAAAAGGAGGCCTTTGACGAATTAAGGACCAAGATCACCCAAGGACCAATTCTGGTGCATTTCAATCCAGGAAGAGAAACCATGATCGAAACCGACGCCTCCAAATACGTATGCTCGGGCATACTATGTCAGAAATGCGAAGATGGCCAATGGAGGCCAGTGGCGTTCCCATCCAAGACAATGACCCCAGCAGAATGCAACTATGATGTTCACGATAAGGAACTATTGGCAATAGTTCAGGCGTTGAAGGAGGGGAGAAGATACGTACAAAACAACAATGCATCAGTTAAAATCCTCACCGACCACAAAACCTTAGTACCATTCATGACCACGGAGGAGCTAAATGGCCGACAAATAAGATGGATGGAAAAACTCAGCACTTACAACTTCAAAATCGCATGCCGTCCAGGAAAAGAAGGAGGAAAGCCAGATGCATTGACTCGAAGGTCAAACGACAAACCAAATACCCCAGAGGATGACAGAATCAAACAAAGGCAACAAATACTATTACCAAAGAAGAAATATTTCCAAATGGAAGAAGAAGACAGCAGATACGAATCGCTGAACGAAATCGATACAAGGACGACATGGGAAGAAGATATCAGGAAGGAAAGCCAGCAAGACGAGGAATGTCAAAAAATAAGAAAGGAACTGGAGGCCGGCACGAAGGAAATCAAAGGCATAGCCCTAGGACTATGCGAATGGAAGGATAATTACTTATGATATGACGGGAAAATCTGGATACCGGATAAAGAAGAACTACGAACAGAGATCATACGACACCATCATGACCCCCCATACGCGGGACATGGAGGAACAGCCAAAACTACCGAATTCATCAACAGGCGATACTATTGGCCCAAGATAAGAGAAGATATCAAGCAATACGTCAAAAAGTGCGACACATGTCAACGAACCAAAGTGGTCCGACATGCACCTTATAGATTACTCAAATCAAATGAAGCCCCAGGAAAACCATGGAAATCAATATCACTTGACTTCATTACGGACTTACCAAAGTCAAACGATCAAAATGCTATTTTGGTGGTGGTTGATCGTCTGACCAAAATGAGTCACTTTATACCTTGCAGGATGGATATGACGGCAATACAATTCGCAGAGATATTTCTAAACGAGATATATCGACTGCACGGATTACCAAAAGACATCATTAGTGATAGAGGATCACTATTCACATCAGAAATATGGAAGGAGATAACAGAAAAACTTGGAATCGAACGGCGCATGAGTACAGCATTCCACCCGCAGACAGACAGACAAACAGAACGGATAAAGGGCATATTGGAACAATACCTACGGGCCTACGTTAATTACCAACAAGACGATTGGTGCAACTGGCTACCAATGGCTGAATTCGCCTACAACAACGGAAAACAAGAAACTATCAAGACTACCCCCTTCTTTGCAAATTATGGACTGCATCCAGAACACGAAACCATAGCTCATATGCTCCAAGAAAAGATAACGGACAGAAAAGATATGAGTCAACTACATGACATACTACGAACAGAAATGGTCATGGCGCAATTACGACAGAAGGAAGAATACAATCGCCACAGAAAACCCGATCCAAACCTAAAGTCAGGAGATATGGTCTGGTTGTGTAACGGGGGCTCCCTCAGGTAGATGGTTTCTAAGGATGCGACCGCACCAAACTTCAAATCTCTCGAACACAGCTCTTGCAAAAGTGTAAAGAATAAAAGTAAACGGCAAAACTTAATATCGTTAAGCTCAGGCTTATCTCAATTAAAGTCTCTCGAGAGGATGTTGATTGTGTCAGGGTAGGAGAGTTCTCGTATAATCTTTAAGTAGTCAGACTTATACCAAAAACTCCCCCATCAGGTTACCCCGACCAACTTGAGTATGCCCTTCTCCGTAAGGGTTGCCCCGGCACCATTACCCTGTCCCCGAAGGGCCATAGGTGTCAGCGCACTCTAGCAGAAATCTCCCATATGCGCATCGGTTCCTGCAAGGTGTTTGCCAATACACCTGCCGGAGTGAAAACCTCTGCGCATCAGTGTCTCGCCAGTGGCTAACTGTCGAGACCCTTAGGAAAGCTAACTAAATGACTCTCTTCCCATGTGATATGACCTATGCAAGCACTCGTAGACATCAGCTGTCTTCCGGCTAAGTTCTATCTTTCTTGATTGCAAACTTAGAGGGTCTACGATGCTCCCACAGAGAGCTGTGTCGGCGGCGGGACCCATAGGCGCTACCCATGGTCCCTTACCCCCGGCACACCACTCACCGTGATAAGTATCATACTAT
Source organism: Tuber aestivum (assembly GCA_900010015.1). NCBI lineage: Eukaryota > Fungi > Ascomycota > Pezizomycetes > Pezizales > Tuberaceae > Tuber > Tuber aestivum. The sequence goes on along the minus strand of LN890960.1, from coordinate 6,863 downwards.
TAGAGTCTTCAAACAACCCACAAAGAGCCTACGGCAAAGGGGCACATGAAGGCTTGATTGGCATAAAACCTTCCCAGATGTCTCCGGCACTACCCGGGACTACTGTGTCGACCCTTCCGGATAGCTCACGCTAACTCCGTCAGTTTTGGTCCATTTTACTCCGTTCCTTTTGGAGAAGGTACTTGACCTTCTCACCTTGGCCCCCTTATATATCCTGCGAACAGCCTCGGGTCGGACGGACAGCGACGATGCATACAGTGTTATGGACATGTCTTCATAGATTCCATTTAACTAGCATAACGGCAACTCCACCCATTTTGGCCCATGACGCCCGGGGCGAACCCTGGGGCCGCAGGTACCTGTTAGGAATAATTCTACCAAGTTACAGCTTGTTCGGAGCACTATAGCTCCTTCCGTAGTCTTCCGATCAAAGTGCAATCTAGTGCCCGTTGATCGTCATTGCGTAACAAACAATCCTAACATTTCCTGGAATTCCTCCGAGAACATTTCCGACAGAAGGTAGGGTAATAGTGTCCCAAAGGTAGGGTAAGTATGTCCATGGTGACGCGAAGCCAGTCTCCATGGTAGGGTAACGTGACTTCCTTAGGTAGGGTAAACTCACCCGGCCTGCTGACCTATCCATAGGCCAGAGCGGACATTGTTATGTTATTACCACTACTTAGGTACACCTATTCCTTAAGTACCTTCTATTCTTAGAGATTTCCGGACCATCAGATATCTCACGGATATGCACCTGCATATCCGCCTCGTCTACCATCTGACCTCTTGGTCCTATGTATGGGTGTAGACGTAGGTTACCATAGCTCTATATCGTAGGGTCATCAGCGAAAATAAATCCTGCGTCAGATGCGCGGGCGCCGCATCCGGACGCCCGCTGTTTTTCCCCTGCGTCCCCTGCGTCCTGTGCGTCTGGTCTTGCGTTGCAACGGCCAGCCGCGTCCGCTGCGTCCTCCATTTCAACCCCCAGTTTATCCCGTCATCTGCGACGCCTCCCACGTCCGGCCGTCCTGACGCCGTCCCCACTCACCTCCCACATTTCATTCTATTCCGGACGCCCGTATCCACACCTTCTTTCTCCATCCTGTTGTAACGCATTCGGAGTATCTGCTCTTCTCAGGGCGGTGATACCGTGTTTTGATACCCGGCGTCCCCCCGTCTGGTTCACATCGTCCCATCCTCTGGCGTCTGGACTCGGTCCACATCTCCCCCGGGAGCCTGCACCTCACTGGGAACTCCTGACGCCGCACTTCTACTTTCAGAATTGGGTCCTACCGATTTCAGGACTCTGTATCTCGTGTAGGCTTCCATTTGCCACCACCCCATTCCCACTGTGAATGTCATATCTCGATCAAGTTTATTTCCATTTCATGACTTCCGAATCTATCTACATTATGCTATCTACGGAGGGTTACAACTCCAAGAGCTTCCTGTTATGTGATATCCACGCCACAGCCCTCATTCTCGCCCTTCTCTTGCCGTAAGCGCCTAAGTCCCATATGTTGAATGCCATCAATTCCTAGGTGTCCCAGCCCCACGTCCATACTATGAGAACAGGATGCAAAGACCGGTTTTGGCCCTGCGCCGCATCGTGCTTCCCGTGGGATCGAATACTGGCTGAGCGATTTGCCAAATTGTTCAATATGTTTCGTTGAACGTCCGTAAATCGATCCGACTATTAACAAGCCAGCGCTGTTCCGCGTCCTGGATCAAGTGCGCCAAGCCGGTAATGGTGCCAATATCTACTATGGTAAATCTTCGGGCACCCTGCTTCAGCTGTACGGTGATGAGATCATGAAACTTGGATGGGCGTCCCGAGTTAACTACGCTCAGGAGTTGGACACACGCGAGTCGGTAAACCCTATCGCCCTGTGTGCAGTCTTGGAGTTTGAAGAGCGCCACAAGTTTCCCCGGCAGGCGTCCTCTTAGCGCACCATACATCTCCTCCCCACCAGTCCGTACCCAAACCCAATCATTGCGGCTTCCCTATTTCTGGAACGGCTCGTCTCCTGTGGATCGCGCCCGGTGTATGTCGTAAACATCTGTTTCCTGAAACGCCAGAACAGGAATTTCAAGTTGTGTTAGGAGCTCGACAGGAAGATACCGGAGTAGCGCAGGATCTTCCGGAAGCTGGCAGTCAAGGGGCAGGCCTTGACGGCTATATCAAATCAATTCCCCACAGAGGTTCTCAATCGAGATACCCAAGACGTTGCAAAAATCTGAAGCATCAGAAACATCAGCACGACGTCCTCTCAGGACCCTACGGCGGGTCTCTGGTACGGATAGTGGGCTCGCCGGGTCCAATAGTTTAACAACGTCAGCCGGGATGTGGGCCCTGCGACGTCGTAGGAAATCTAAGTTCAGAAGCCGCATTCGGATCGAGTGTTGTCGGCCGTAGCTGTGGAGTATCTGCCGCGCAGCATCATTTTTATTCGAGCGTCGCCATCCGTCTTTAATCTGTTCCTTATGGGCCAGCTCCCTAAACTCGGTAGAATACATTGGAATGTTGCCAAACCGGGTTACGTGATCGCAAAAGTCAGCAAGTAGATGCATCTTGATAAAATGGAAATGACTTTCTGTATGGATCAAGTCCAAACGCTGGTCGTCTTCAATCTGACGTTGCTGCACTCGCGTCTGGAGCCGGTTGGATTTCGCGAAGGCTGGTGATTGAGCTACGGCTGCTCTGCGTTATTCTCTCCGTTGCTCCTGAACTTTTGCTCGTGTGCGCTTTGATATCCGAAACTCGAGGAAAACATCCTTCGTCGCATGGAACTGGTTGAGATAATTTTGCATATAATCTAAAGTCTCCTGTGTATGGCTTCGGTATTGTGCCATTAAACTGAAATCCAGTAAATATCTAACGCACGCCAGGGCGCGTTTGAAGGGCCCTACTTGTGTACTGTTGGGTTGTCTCAGCGCCACGGCAAGCACTCCCAGAAGACAGCGACCCAGGTTCCTCATCTCCTTTCCTTGCCATTGCGTAACCTCGCGGTACGCTTTTTTCGGAACAAAGAATCCCGGATACAGTGGTAAAGCCTTCCAGGCGTTGTCGAAAGCTTGACTTCGTGCGTGTTTCTTGAGAAATGATTGAACCCAGTCCATCATGTGCTTAAATAGTCCGAGGTAAACTGTATGGAGCAAATCTGGTTTGTATAGATCGGGCGCCAAAACACGTGGAAGCCCATGAAAGACGTTTCGTCCAATCTTGACGCCAAGACCCTCAAAGGTGCTATTGATGTCGTCGGCCACGGAGTCTGTTTCATGATCCAGGCTTCCTTGTTGTAGTCGTTCGTATGTCGCGTAATCCCTCGTGGGATACCCGTTTTGTATCAAGGATCCTAACCTATCCGGAGGCACCTCGCACTTCGGACAGGCATTGGATTTTACTCCATATAGGGCCACATTTTCCATATGATCCGCCGTCCAAGCCGCCAATATAGAGAAGCACCTCCGGACTCTCCCATCTGCGCAGTCGACCGGGACGCCCGCTTGTGCTGCATCTTGCAAGGGCTCAAATATTAGCTGGAATACGCCTTGTAGCGTATCCGCATTGATTTGTCGCTGGAGTTCATTTGCGGAAGCGGAGTTTGCCAGTTTTGGGGGCACAGGCAAGAGAGCGAGAAGGAGAACTGCCATTGATCCAGGTCGGTTACGCGTGGTCGACGGCAGATTCCCAACCGTGATATATACCGGCCATGCCTTCTGGTCACCAGAGAAGTTGCTGAGGTACGTCTGATCCGACATCCCAATAATGGGGACGACTGTGGCGCCACGTGGAAGGGCGTCCTGAGATCTGTTAGCTTGAGCTCCCGCCAACAGTAGTTGGGTAACAATGTGGCACTGTACTTGGATGTCCGACCACCAGTCCGCTGTATGCATTTCGGCGTATACCCTCTGACCGTTGGCGTCATATTCACGCCGCGGCGCGTATACGAGATCTTCGGTATATGTGATCTCGCGCAGAAGATATCTGACACAGTCCAGGACGTAGCGATAGAAAAAGGGCAATCTTCTCGTGCCATCGTCAACTTGGCCTTCGAACCATTGCAGATAAGGACCGTATGGATCTAATTGCCGAAGGCGGGCCTCTAATATATACATCGAGGTAAAGCCTGCTGAGGGGGATGTGCCGAGACCCGTTGAAAAGTACTCATTGATTCGTGACTTTGGGACTTTAGACCGAATAAACCAGGACGCGAGTTTGAACTCATGTGGCGTAGAGAATGGGGCCCATGGGTCCTCGGACAGATTATCGAGTTCTTCTTCAAATCCCTTCACGTCCCCAATTGATTGCCTAGCGCCTGGATAATCCGCTCGTCGAGTGGCTGACGAAGAAACCCTATCAACATCGAGTGGTTCCGTATCGGACTCACACGCAACATTTAATCTACCGGCATCGGATCCGCCGCAGCTCACTTCAGATTCGTAGTCTGAATTGAGCTGTTCTTTCTCGCCGTTCGCGTCGTCTTGGTTAGGTACGTCTGCTTCGCCGCCAGCGACGTGAGTATGATCTATGGGGGCAATGCGCCGCACAGTAGATGCGAGAATGACGTCTAAATTTGAATGCGCCGTTCGGAGGTGTTTTTCAAAAGGGCCTGCGCGAGCGTACCGGCGGCGACAAAAAGAGCACTTGATAGGCATGGCGATTGGGAAGCCAGCAATTGAGGTGAATTTTGAATAGGTCCAGAGACGCGTGACGGGGTGTTTACTCGTAGGCATGCTGGCGGAGGGAAGTTTAGGCGCTTGTCATTTCAGGAAATACCGCTAGTACAGGTTCCGGTCTAGCGCGCTGAATGGCGACATCAGGTAGGAGCAAGTGCATGTTCTTTCTAGCGACTGAGTTTCATTAGCACTAGTAGTAGACCTCTGAGTTTATACTCTTGATTATAAATACCTATCGCATAGTTTGATTATCCAACTTTCATCCCGTGCCAGCCAGAACGTCCCGAACGTGGGAATATAATTCCCAAATTGTTGAAAAACAAGCGCCTTTTCATGTTGACTGTCGTGATTTCTGATTAATAAAATGAACTGCCCACCCAGGAATGATGCCGTACTACCAACTATTTACACTTATTCCTAACGCCTACAACACACAAAACCTCCAGCCATTCCACCCATTAGAATAAAGCAAGACGACATGGCGCAGGCCCCCATTAACTTCCAGTACATCCACAGGCCCAACTTCAGTAAGGGAAAGAAGAAATATCTGAGTCCCGCAGGTCAAGCGTACGTGCTTCCTGCGAATTCCCTTGCTGGAGAGGTTAACACTCAGCGCCCTGTTAGTCGAAAAATCAGCGAGTATAAGATGTCTCTTGGCTTCGCGGATAGCGTGCAGGGGAAGACGCTATATATGGCGTGGCGATCAACGGTCAAAAACCAGTTGCTAGCAAGGAACTTTGTCAATATCCATAGTTTCCCAAATAATGATTTCAGCCAGATTGTGGAGGGGATGAGGAGATTGCGTCGAGCCTGTGATTCCCTGGTCTCTGCACAAGCGGCAAACGACTTACCCAGGATTCAGGAGATCGATGAAGCCATTGTCCAACTGGTTCAAGACGCTGGTAAGAAGTACGAAACCACACTTCTCAGGAGTCCTCCAGGTCACGCAGCTGTGGGCGCCCCCGTAACAGTGCCCGGGAGCTTGATCGTGGATGCAATCTTGCTTCCACCGGGGGCCGCAGCCCACTGGGACCCTACTCTGCCGGGACCCTTCGTGGGCCAACCTGTCAAGGCGGGCAAAATCCTGTTTCAAGTCCCAGCGCCTGAAGGTGTTCCGGCAGAATCGGAATCTCAGATTCTGCCTCAGAGTCCAGTTAAAAAAGGTTTTCCGGTACCCCCAGAATCACAGAATCTGTCTCAATCTCTAGTTAGCAAAGCAGTTCCGGCGTCCGAGGGAACCCAGAATCTTTATCAAACTCCAGTTAGCAAAACAGCTCCGCTGCCCCCGGAATCCCGGAATCCGACTCCAGTTGGCAATGCTGTTCCGGTGTCCCCGGAATCGCAGAACCTGACTCAGACCCAAGTTAAAAAGGTAGTTCAGGCGCCAAAGCGAACGCACAATGTACTCCAATATCCGGCATCAGGAGGTAGAGGTACTATCATTGACAACGGTCCTCGATCCCTTTCTGTGCTAACAAGTTAGTGCTTATAAAAACTCCTAGTGACGGTATTAAGACTCAGGCATACTAAGAAAATATAGATTGGAATGCACTACTTGGGCGCCCTCGGGCGGTGCGTATCGTCTGGGTCGAGCCGTCCATCAGGGGCCACGGGCTGCACGGCGCCCAAAAAATGTTAGCACGTGCACATCCCAACTACCACTCGCTTCATTGGCGTCCACCATATATCACAGGCGTAGAGTTTGCAGCGTTGGATACATATGACTTGCAGGGGGTGTGTGCTATGATCCTGAGATGCCTACCTGTATCCAGGGTCAGGTACATACTGGGCGCCACTTGTGACGGACGTCAGATGCTCCGAACGTCCCCCGAGAGTCCTCTAAACGAGCTCGACTTTGTTTTTATCGACAATAACGAGGCCGTCAGAGCGTGGCTTCTCTCGAACCCCGTTCAGGATGACCCTCTAGATCTCCTAGTCTATTCCTACCATGAGTCCAACGACATAAGGCCTGACAGCCCACCATTGCGGGCACACGAGTATCTCGGGGAAGATGCAGTTGAGCGTTGGGGCGCTGGTGTGTTCCCCACTCGCCCAGGGAGTTCCGAGGTGCGGAAGCGCAGCGCTGATTATGATCCAGCAAACATGTCGGCAGACAGGCGGAAGAGATCGCGCCGCGGATCGGTACACGGGGACGACGAGTCGGATGATGACAAGTGAAAGTG
>LN890959.1:889672-911110 GCA_900010015.1 Tuber aestivum | reverse complement strand
AAGGGCGACCCGTTCATCAACGAATCCCACGTCGTGGCATTTGGTTGGGGCACCGCTGAGCAACTGGCGCGCATGAAGGAGTTGTCCCTCAAGGTCAACGACGTGCTGAGCAAACTGTTCGACGACGCAGGCCTGCTGCTGGTGGACTTCAAACTCGAATTCGGTGTGTTCCACGACGGTTCCATCGTCCTGGGCGACGAATTCAGCCCGGACGGCTGCCGCCTGTGGGACAAGGACACCAAGAAGAAGATGGACAAGGACCGCTTCCGCCAGGGCCTCGGTGACGTCATCGAAGCCTACGAAGAAGTCGCCAATCGTCTCGGCGTACCGCTTTAATCGACGCAAGCATCTGATAGCACGGAAAAAAATCGCTTCGGCGCTTTGCATCCACGAATCATGCTGTTATGATGCGCGCCGTTGGAGAGATGCCAGAGTGGCCGAATGGGACGGATTCGAAATCCGTTGTACCTTCACCGGTACCTAGGGTTCGAATCCCTATCTCTCCGCCATATCAGTACAAAAAGGCCCCGTTTTTACGGGGCCTTTTTGCATTCTGCGGTTTCTGTTCCTTCATTGATCCCCTCCTGAATTCCCCCGTGATCTAGTCCCCTAAGCGCCTTTCGCTTGGTTGCTGGTTTTTCATCTTTAAACCAGACGAACGCGCTGGGTTTTTTACACGTCCTGCCAACCCTGCTAACCAACCGAGTGACCTTCCCACGGTATCGCCGCGTGCGGTACTCGCGCTTTCCCTCGCCCGCGCATCCGTTCAATGTGCGCGCATTCAAAAAAATAGGTTGAATAGTCACATCAAATGTTATTTAAATAACAAAAATAATTACGCTGTGGTGCCTGCCACCCCGTGCACAAGGTAAAAATATCCATGAATAAGATCGCGGTCATCGGTAGCAATATGGTGGATTTGGTTACCTATATCGACCGAATGCCCCGCCAGGGCGAGACCCTTGAAGCCCCGGGCTTTGCCATGGGGTGTGGCGGTAAGGGGGCGAACCAGGCGGTGGCGGCGGCCAAGCTTGGCAGCGAGGTGTTGATGCTGACCAAGTTGGGCGATGACATGTTTGCCGATAACACGTTGGCCAATTTTCAGCGCCATGCCATCGACTCGCGTTACGTCACGCGGGTGCCAGGGGTGTCCAGCGGCGTGGCGCCGATCTTTGTGCAGAGCGATTCCCACAACAGCATTCTGATCGTCAAAGGCGCCAACGCGCATTTGAAACCGGCCGATATCGACGCCGCAGAAGCGGCTTTGCGCGAATGCGCACTCATCGTCTTGCAGCTGGAAATCGACTTGGCGACCGTCTACTACGCCATTGAATTTGCCAAGCGCCACGTTATTCCTGTGTTGCTCAACCCGGCCCCTGCGGTCGCAGGTTTGAGCCGCGAGCATCTGGCGCAGCTGGACTTTTTCATCCCCAACGAAAGCGAGCTCTCGCTGATCACCGGCAAGCCGGTCGAGGGCCCTGAGAGTGCGTTGCTGGCCGCGCGGGAATTGGTCGTCCAGGGCATCCGCCATGTCATCGTCACCCTTGGTGAACAGGGCGCGCTGTATGTCGGCGAGGAGGGTGAGTTTCATGTGCCAGGCCGCAAGGTCGAGGCCCGGGATACCACCGGCGCGGGTGACGCCTTTATCGGTTGCTTTGCCCACTACTGGACCCAGCAGGGCGATATGCGTGCGGCCATGACTCGGGCTGTGGCGTATTCCGCCTGTTCGGTCACCGGCCTCGGTACCCAGAGTTCCTACCCGGATGCTGCCCGATTCGCGGAGTTTTTCGACCCGCGCTGATTCGTCTATCACCGATGTTGGCGATCCCAGCATGGCTGGTGCGCCCTATATCCCACGGAGAATAACAATGACAAAAGTCCCGCTCCAACAGACCGCCGATGGTTTCTACCTCAACCGCACGCCTTGGTTCGCGTTTTTGCTGCTGTGCAGTATTTTTGCCCTGTGGGCGGCGGCGGCCAGCATGAATGACGTGCTGATCGCGCACTTCAAGAAAGCCTTTTTGCTCAGCGATTTTCAGACCGCCTTTGTGCAGTCGGCGTTTTACCTGGGCTACTTTTTCGTGGCGATTCCGGCGGCCATGGTGGTGCGTCGCTTCGGCTACAAAAGCACGATCCTGGTGGGCTTGATGCTTTACATGGCGGGCTGCGCGCTGTTCTTTCCTGCGGCCTCCACTGCCACCTACGGCATGTTCCTGATGGCGCTGTTTGTGATCGCGTGTGGGCTGTCGTTTCTCGAAACCGCCTGCAACACCTATTCGACGTTGATGGGACCACGGGAAACCGGCACCCGCCGTCTGAACATCTCGCAGACCTTCCACCCGTTCGGCGCCATGGCGGGTGTGTATGTCGGTAGCTTTGTGATGTTCAAGGACACCGACGCCACCCACGAACAGTTGACCCAAATGAGCGCCTCCGAGGCGGCCATCCAGCAGTTGGAAATGATTCAGTCGACCCTGCTGCCCTACAAATGGATGATCGCGGTGCTGGTGCTGATGTTTATCCTGATCGCCATTACCCGCTTCCCCGCATGCCGGGGCAACGCCAAGGCCGACGTGAAAAAGCCCAGCCTCGGCCAGAGCCTGGCGCGCTTGTCGCGCAACCCGCGCTTTACCTTCGGCGTGCTGGCGCAGTTTCTGTATGTGGGGGCTCAGGTCGGGGTATGGAGCTTCACCATTCGCCTGGCGATGCAGATGGGCGGGATGAACGAGCGCAGCGCGTCATGGTTCCTGCTGACGACCTTTGCCGCCTATTTCGTCGGCAAGATGATCGCCAACCTATTGATGCGCAAGCTGCACCCGGCCAAGGTCCTGGCGATCTACGGCGTGCTGACCATTGCCTTGCTTGCCTATACCATCCTGGTGCCGAATATCAGCGCAGTGTACGCGGCGGTCGCGGTGAGCATTTTCCTCGGGCCGTGCTGGCCGACCATTTATGGCCTGACGATTGAAGGGCTGGGTGAAGACACCAGCGTCGGTGGTTCGCTGTTGGTGATGAGCATCGTCGGCGGCGGGGTGATCCCGGTGTTCCAAGGCCTGCTGTCAGATGCCACCCACGGCAATATGCAACTGGCCTACAGCGTGCCCCTGCTGTGTTTCGTGGTGATTGTGGCCTACGCCTATTCCTGCATGCGCCACAGTCGCGCCGCACAGCCTAGGGCTGGCGCGGTGGTGGCCTCATGAAAACCTTCACCCTGGCCTTGTCTCCCGAGCAATTCAGCGGGGCAGAAAAAACCCTGCTGCAATCGGCTGATTTTCGCGTGCTGGCCTGGACCTACCCCAGTGGGGTCAAGGCCCTGGCGTTGGAAAATGCCCGTGGTCGCGTGGTGGCCTTGCCTTATCAGGGGCAGATGATTTGGTCCGCGACCTTCGACGGCTGCGAGTTGACCATGCGCAATATGTTCCGCCAGCCAAAGCCCAGCGCAACGGTAATTGGCACCTACGGATGCTTTATGTTTCACGCCGGGCTGTTGCGCAATGGCTGCCCGACCCCAAGCGACGACCACCCGCTGCACGGCGAAATGCCCTGCGCACCAATGGACGCAGCCTGGCTGGAAGTGGGCGAAGACGCTGCGGGCCTGTACCTGCGCCTGGGTGGCGATTACGAGTATGTGCAGGGGTTCGGCGACCACTATCGGGCCACACCCACGCTGACCCTGCGGGCCGGCTCGGGGGTATTTGATATCGGCATGGCGGTCACTAATCTCGCGGGTAAGGCCATGGAACTGATGTACATGGCCCACATGAACTACGCCTACATTCCTGGCGCGCGCTTTGTCGAGCCCCTGGCCGGCGCCCGGGTGCGCGTACGCAGCAGCGTGCCGGCCCACGTCAAGCCAACCCCCGAGTGGGCGGCCTACATGGCTGAGCTGAGCCGCGACCCTTCACGGCTGAGCAGCCTGGACAGCCCCGCGCTGCATGATCCGGAAATCGTCTGCTTCTTCGAAGAGGTTCCAGCCGATACCGCAGGCAATGCGCATTTTCTGCTGGACCATCCCGAAGGGTCGGCGTTCTACACCCACTACCGGCCCGATCAGTTCTCCCATGCCACCCGCTGGGTCCTGCATAACGCTGACCAGGGCGTCGCCGCCTTTGTCTTGCCTTCTACCTGCGAACCCGAGGGCTACCTGGCAGAAAAAACCAAAGGCAATGTGCGTTCATTGGCCGGCGGACAACAGGCATTGTTCAGCGTGAGTACCGGCTATCTGTCGGCTGAAGAAAGGCGCCGCCTGCGGGATGAGCTAGGCGGCTGATGAGGTGCGGCAAGGGTGGTCACACCACCCATTGCGCGCCATATTGGGTGATCAGTTCACGGTACGCTTTGGGCAGCTTCTTGTCGGAGACCACCACATTGAACTGTTCGAGGCTGGCGAAATGCGCGGTGCGCACAACGTCGAACTTGCTGTGATCGGCCAGCAACAGGCTGTGCTGGGCCTGGCGCAAAACCTTCTGTTTGACCGCCACTTCATTGAAGTTGAAGCAGGTGACACCGAAGGTCTCGCTGATACCTGCGGCCGAAATGAAGGCCCAGGTCAAACGCACGCTGTCGAGGATGCTGCTCTCGTCGGCATGGTCGAACACTTGGTTCTTGCGATGAAAGGTGCCGCCACACAGAACGATAGTGCAGTTGGGCTTCTGTTGCAGCTTGAGCAGCACGTTCAGCGAATTGCAGACCGCCGTGAACTCCAGCTCATCGGGAATGAAATCAATCACAAAAGGCACCGTGGTGCCGCAGTCGAAGAACACCGTGTCGCCACTTTTGACAAACGCGGCCGCGAGCTTGCCTATACGGCGTTTCTCCTCCACATGCCGAGTGCCTTGCTCCGTAACCTTGTAGTCAGGCGCCTCGGACGGGTCGAAGGCAAGGGTGATATGCCCGCCGAGCAGGTGGAACTTGTCCGGGTGACGGTTCAAGTCCCGGCGCAGGGTCATTTCCGAGACTTCCAGCAATGCGGCCATTTCCCGCAGGTGGATCGCCTTTTGGTCCTGCAGGGCTTGTTGGATCAGTTTGATGCGTTCTGATTGTTTGCTTTCCACAGGCGTTCCGGTCGGCTGGTTATGTTGTAATTACATCATTTTTTGGTATTATAGTCACATCTTTTGGGCGTGCTTTCTCACAGTTGCGCCCATCGTGCTCCTTCACCAGGAACGGATTTCATGACCTCAATCACACCCGCAGCACTTGCACAGTTTATCGACCACACGTTGCTGGCGCCCGACGCAACGCGGCAACAGATCGCAGCGTTATGCAAAGAAGCGCAGGAATACGGGTTCTATTCCGTCTGCGTGAACTCGGGCCAGGTGCCTTATGCCGCCCAATTGCTCAGTGGGCAAAAGGTCAAGGTCTGCGCGGTGGTCGGGTTCCCGCTGGGCGCCGGGCTGAGCGAGAGTAAAGCCTTCGAAGCCCAACAGGCAATTGCCGTGGGTGCGGGCGAGATCGACATGGTGCTCAATATTGGCGCGTTGCGCGAGGGCCTGTTGGACACGGTGCGTGACGACATCGCCAGGGTGCATCAAGCCTGCGGTTCGGTGCCGCTGAAAGTGATCCTCGAAACCTGCCTGTTGGACGAGGAACAAAAGATCCGCGCCTGCGAAATCTGCCGTGAACTGGGGGTGGCCTTCGTCAAGACCTCGACCGGCTTTAGCCATCATGGCGCCACTGCTGGAGATATCGCCCTGATGCGCCGTATCGTCGGCCCGCAGATGGGGGTCAAGGCGTCGGGCGGGGTGCGCGATTACGCGACCGCAGTGGCCATGATCGAAGCCGGTGCCACCCGCCTGGGCACCAGCTCGGGGGTGAGCATTGTCAGTGGCAAGCCTGCGGAAGCGGCGGGTTACTGATTTCGCCAGCGCACACGACGTCTGGCAATGTTTGAAAAAAGGAGCTTCGGCTCCTTTTTCGGCGGCATAGTTCACGCCGATTTCGGTGCTGTAGTCCAGTGCCTGAGCCAGGTCCAGTCCCGCACGGCCAAGTTGGGGTTAAACCTGATTCTGTGCTCGGGTGCAATTCCCCGGTTGATAACCCAGGCAAATGATGCGCTGCCCTGAAACTGAAAAAGCCTGCTGGGCGCAATGCTCAGCAGGCTTTTTAGTAAGTGCAATTGGATCAGGCAGGCTGAGCCACCAAGCTGTTACTCACCTTACGCCCCAGCACCAGCACTGTCACAAACCCGGCGCCCACCAACGCCGTGGCCAAGCTCAGCAGCACCGCGCTACCCATCTGATCGACGATGCGCCCGCCAAAGAACGAACCCAAGGCAATGATCACCTGGAACAGGGCAACGAACAGCGGCATGCCGCGCTCCACATCCTTGGGCGCTACCACGAACATCCAGATACTGGCGCAGGCCGGGAACGCGCCGAAGGCGAAGCCCCATAGGCCGATCAGCATCGCTGCGCCGGTCATGCCGGTGGCGAAGTAGGGGAACAGCGCGGTGCTGGTGCCGATCATCAGCGCGACCAGCAACAGGGTGTGGCGTACGCTGCGGTTGGCGGCGAAACCGGCAAAGATATTACCGAACACCCCGGCCACGCCAAAGAGCAGCAACAGTGAGCCAATCGTCGGGCCATCAAAGCCGGAGCTGTATTTGAAGAACGGCGCGACATAGGTGTACGCGGCAAAATGCGCCAGGCCGATCAGCAGCACGGCGATCAAACCGACGCGCGCTTGCGGGTTGATAAACAAGGCGGGCAGGTCGCTGACGCGGATCGCCTTTTCCGGATCAAGGCGGGGGAGCAGGAAGATCTGCGCCAGCAGCACCGGTACGCCCACCAGCGCGGTGACCAGGAACGTCATGCGCCAGCCCATCAGGCCACTCAGCCAGGTGCCGACGGGCACGCCCAGTACGGTGGCCAGGGTCACTCCCATCATGATGATCGAGGTGGCCTTGGCTACGTCGACGCCCTTGGGGGCCAGGCGGCCGCTGAGGGCGATGGCCGTCGCCCAGAAACCACCGATGCTGATGCCCAGCAGTACGCGGCCAAACAGCAGCAGGCTGAAGTCGCTGGCGAAGGCCACGACCGAGTTGGCGATGATCATGATCAGCGTCAGGCCGATCAGCAGGTAGCGACGGTCCATGGCGCCAATGCTGACGGACAGCAGGGGAGCGGCGAGGGCGGCCATGATGCCAGGCAGGGTCACCATCAGGCCGGCGTGGCCAGCGCTGATGCCCAGGTCGCTGGCGACGTCATTGAGTACGCCCACAGGGAGAAACTCACTGGTCACCAGGGCGAAAGCACCCACGGCAACCGAGAGGATCGCCAACCACTGCTGTTTGACACTCTGTTGATTATGTTCGGGAAGGCCGCTAGGGGCCTGGCTGGCACTTGGCATGGTGTTGGGTTCCAGGATGAACGTCGCCCGAAGCCAGGCGAAGGGAAGGGAATTTGGAGCCGATTATAGGAACCGGTACTGAAAATCGGGCAGGCGCTCGGTTCGATAGTAATCATCAGTGCAATCGATGCAACGCTCTAGACCGCACTACGTGACCCCGTGATCTTTCACACGAACTGCGCAAGCATTGCCTACAGGCCGTGCATTGCTGGTCCACCGGCAACTTATTACTGTGTGGTAGTGCTCAAGATCGGGCGCCTCCCACCGCAAAGGAATTGCGTCATGAGCAAGAATACGAAGAAAACCTCCGGCAAGGTCGCGACGTTGGCGGCGGAAACCCTCAACAGCTCAGCGTCTTCTGCCATCGCTAAAAGCCTCGCTGCTTCAGCGTTGGCGCAGAAAGGCACTGACAAGCAGACAAGCGCCGAGATGGAGGAAAAAGCAGGCAAGGTGCTGGGCAGTGATAAATACAGCGAAGACACCAAAGCGCTGGCCGGGTCGGTCCTTTCCCAAGCCAATAAAGAGCGAGGACACTGAGTTAAAGCGCTGCCAATCAATAGAAAAGCCTTGTGGCGAATCAAGCTACAGGGCTTTTCAGGGTAGAGAAAACCTTACTCGGCTAACCGTCCTCTGAGGCTGTCGATAAACATGCTTTCCGCCCGACTCATCTTCTGTTCCCGATTCCACAGCAGATGAATATCCACGTCCGCAATCCCCTCATCTGGCGGCAGGCGCCACAGCAGGCCGTTCTTCACGTCTTCGGCCACCACATGGATCGGCAAACAGCCCAGGCCAAATCCGGCAATCACCAGGCGCCGCACTTCCTCCAGGCTTGAAGATGATGCAACGATCCGCCCACTGAACCCTTGTTGATCGCGGAAAATCGTCAAGGGCGACAGCATCCCGCCAATCTGGTCGCTGGTGAAACTCACGAAGTTCTCCGATTGCAAATCCCCCTCCGCCAAGCCGGTGCGTCCGAACAATGGATGGTGCCGCCCGCAAAAAAACGCGTAGCGCTGCCGCAAAAACAGGTGCTGCTCCAGGCGTGGCTGTGGTCGGCGGTTGAGGCTTAAACCCAGGGTCGCGGTTTTTTCCAGGAGGGCGGCGACGATGTCCGAGCTGCGCATCACCTCAACCTCCAGGTCTACCCGTGGATGCTCGCGGTGAAAGCCTGCCAGGAAGTCATCGAAGGTGTCCGAGTTGATCCGGCTGATCATCAGCAAACGCACCTTGCCGATCACTTCGTCACCGGGTTTTTGCAGGGCATTGCTCATCTGCGACACCTGGCCGTACATCTCGCCGGCAATCGCAAAGATCTGCTCGCCGGCTTCAGTGAGTACAAAGCGTGGACCACGGCGGACGATGAGCTGGCAGTCGAGTTGTTCTTCCAGGCGCTTGAGGGCTTGGCTGATCGCTGGCTGGGTCAGATGCAGGCGGGCGGCCGCGCGGCTGATGCTCAGTTCCTGGCCGATCACGCGAAAGGTACGCAGCAGGTTCCAGTCCAGGCGGTCGTTGAGCAACGGGTGAATATCGCGACGGGTTTCGGACATGGCGCAGTTCAATAATAAGCAGGATTTATAATTTGAATAATAAATAGAAAATTGACTAATCATAGCCCCGAGACGATAAATCACCCTCAACAAGCGCCATCAGAGCGCATGCGTTCGACCTTTCTCCTGCCAAAAAAATAACCAAAGGAGCCAGCCCCATGAAGCCTTCCGCTTCGCCCCAGCCTCGCCGTGCTGCGGCCGCCGCTTTTATCGGCACGATGATCGAGTGGTACGACTTTTACATCTATGCCACCGCCGCCGCGCTGGTGTTCGGCCAACTGTTTTTCCCCTCCGAAGACAAACTGTTCAGCACCATGGCCGCGTTCGGCACCTTTGCCGTGGGTTTCTTCGCCCGGCCGTTGGGCGGCATTGTGTTCGGGCACATCGGTGACCGGATCGGCCGCAAGAAGTCCTTGGTGATTACCCTGGTGATGATGGGGGTGGTCACTGTCTGCATTGGTCTGCTACCGACCTACGCACAGATCGGTGCCGCCGCACCGGTGCTGCTGATCCTGCTGCGCGTGGTGCAGGGCATTGCCGTCGGCGGCGAGTGGGGTGGCGCGGTGTTGATGGCCGGTGAGCATGCACCGAAAGGTCGGCGTAACTTCTTTGCCTCCTTCGCGCAGTTGGGCAGCCCGGCGGGGTTGATCCTGTCGCTGTTGGCATTCAGCGCAGTCACCCGCTTGCCGGAAGACGCGTTGCTGAGTTGGGGCTGGCGCTTGCCGTTCCTTGCCAGCGCCTTGCTGCTTGTAGTGGGGCTGGCGATTCGCCTGGGCGTGAATGAGTCGCCTGAGTTTCTCGAAGACAAAGCCTTGGCGGAAAAAGCGCGGGCGATCAAGCAAGACCAGGCCCCAGTGATCGAAGTGCTGAAAACCGCCTGGCGTCCGTTGCTGCTGTGCATCGGTGCCAACACCCTGGGCATTGCCGGTGTGTATTTCACCAACACCTTCATGATTGCCTACAGCACTCAGCAACTGGGCTTGCCGCGCTCGTTGATTCTGGAATGTCTGTTCTTCGTTGCCATCATTCAGTTCTGCGTCCAGCCCCTGGCCGCCTGGGTGGCGGAGAAGGTCGGTGCCACGCGCTTCCTGTGCGCGATGACGGTATTGGCCATGGCGTCGCCTTACCCGATGTTCGTGTTGGTCAGCAGTGGCCAGGCGCCCTTGATCATCCTCGGCATTGCCCTCGCGGTGGTGTGCATGGCGTCGTTTTACGCGGTGATTGCCGGCTTTGTCAGCGGCCTGTTTGAAACCCGTGTGCGTTATACCGCGATCTCCCTGGCGTACCAGGTATGCGGCGCGTTGGCCGGTGGCCTCACGCCGTTGATCGGCACCTGGCTGGCCCATGAATACCAAGGCCAATGGTGGCCGATGGCAGTGTTTTACAGCCTGATCGCGGCGGTCTCGCTGGTGTGCGTACTGGCGTTGTCGCGCCGTCACGCCACCGCTCACCGTCTTGAGATGGCCCATAGCGTTTGATGGAGAGTCTGCAATGTTGAAGATCAACGGCGAGCGCCTGTGGGCCAGCCTGATGGCCATGGCCGAGATCGGCGCTACGGCACGCGGTGGCAGTTGCCGCCTGGCCTTGAGTGCCGAAGACAAAGCCGGTCGTGAACTGTTCAGCCACTGGTGCACAACCGCCGGGTTGACCCTGAGCGTCGACGCCATCGGCAATCTGTTTGCCCGGCGTGCCGGAACGGATAAAGACGCGGCGCCGGTGATGATCGGCAGCCACCTCGACACGCAGCCCGAGGGTGGGCGCTTCGATGGTGTCTACGGTGTGCTGGCTGGCCTGGAGGTGATCCGCAGCCTCGACGACCAAGGGATCCAGACCCGCAAACCCCTGGAAATTGCCGTGTGGACCAACGAAGAGGGCGCCCGTTTCACCCCGGCCATGCTGGGCTCCGCGGTGTTCACCGGCACCCTGGCGCTGGACAAGGCCCTGGCCACTGTCGATGCCGCTGGCGTCAGTGTGGCCGAGGCATTGCGCGTGACGGGCTACAACGGTTCACGCCCATTGGGGGGGGCGGTGGATGCGTATTTCGAAGCGCACATCGAGCAAGGACCGATCCTTGAAGACAATGCCAAGAGCATCGGCGTGGTCACCGGTGGCCAGGCGATTCGCTGGCTGGATGTACGCGTCGAAGGCATGGCGGCCCACGCCGGCACAACGCCGATGCCGCTGCGTAAAGATGCGTTGTATGGCGCCGCGCAAATGATCCAGGCGCTGGAAACGCTGGCAGCGGACTTTGCCCCGGAAGGCCTGACCACCGTCGGCGAATTGAGCATCGCCAAATCGTCGCGCAACACCATTCCAGGGTTGCTGAGTTTCACCGTCGACCTGCGTCATCATCGCGACAGTGAGATCGACGCCATGGAGCGCCAGGTGCGCCAACAGGTGCAGGCCATCGCCGAGCAACGCGGCCTGACCGTGACGGTGACCCCGCACTGGATCAGCCCGGCGACGCCCTTCGACGCCGAGTGCGTCGCCTGCGTGCAAACCTCGGTGGACGCCCTGGGTTATAGCCAGCAGCGCATCGTCAGTGGCGCCGGCCATGATGCCATCCACCTGGCGCGTTACTGCCCGACCGCGATGATCTTCATCCCGTGCGTCGGCGGCCTTAGTCACAATGAAGCCGAAGATGTACTGCCCGAGGATGTGCGCCAGGGCACCGACGTATTGCTCAACGCCGTATTGAAACGCGCCGGCCAGGCTCAGTAAGGAGACTTTTTGATGCGAACGTTTTTCCACCCCGAACAACTCCTGCACCATCCGCGCAGCTACTACTCCCGTGGCCAGATGCGCACGCCACAGGAAGTCCCCGAGCGCGCCCGCAACCTGCTGCTGGCCGCGCAAACCCTGGGCTTCGATATCCAGCAACCCCAGGACCATGGTCTCGATCCACTGCTGGCCGTGCATGGCGCGCCTTACCTGGCTTTCCTCCAGGAGGCCCACCAACGCTGGAAGGAAGTCCCCGAAGACTGGGGCGACGAAGTCATGTCCAACATCTTCGTGCGCGAGCCCAACGCCCTGCGCGGCATCCTCGCCCAGGCCGCGCGGTACCTGGCGGACGGCAGTTGCCCCATTGGAGAACTCACCTGGCGCTCGGCCTACTGGTCAGCCCAGAGCGCCGTTTCGGCTGCCAAGGACATCCTCGAGGGTGCCCCGGCCGCTTATGCGCTGTGTCGTCCACCCGGCCATCACGCCCGCTTCGATGCAGCGGGAGGTTTCTGCTACATCAACAACGCAGCGGTGGCTGCCCAGGCCTTGCGCGAAGGCTTTCAGCGCGTCGCCGTGCTCGACACCGACATGCACCACGGCCAGGGCATCCAGGAAATTTTCTATGACCGCGATGATGTGCTGTACGTGTCGATCCACGGTGACCCCACCAACTTCTACCCGGGTGTCGCTGGCTTTGCCGAAGAACGCGGCAGCGCGGCGGGTGAAGGCTTCAACCTCAACCTGCCCATGCCCCACGGTGCCAGCGAGGCGGTATTCTTCGAAAAACTGCAACTGGCCCTGGCGGCGGTGAAGGACTTCTCGGCGGACGTACTGGTGCTGTCGCTGGGGTTTGATATCTACGAACTGGACCCACAGAGCAAAGTCGCGGTCACCCGCGAAGGGTTTGCGCGGTTGGGCGAAAGCATTCGCGGGCTGGGACTGCCCTGTGTGGTCGTGCAGGAGGGCGGGTATCACCTGGAGACGCTGGACAGTAATGCGCGGGCGTTTTTCAGTGGGCCGCAGGCCTGGGTGTAGCCAGAAACGCAAAAGCCTGCCGAACTCAGCGTTCTGCAGGCTTTGGTGGGTGAGGTGACAGAATCAGCTGGCTTGCTGTTCAGGCAGGCTTCACCGGTCTGATCAGACTCTGGGCCGGGATTCCAAACATCTCATGCAGTTTCCAGATCATGGGCAGGGTCAGTGCTCGTTTTCCGTTCAGCACTTCATAAACTCGATTCTGACGGCCTATGGCGGGGACCAGGTCGGAGGCTGAAAGGCCTGACTGTTCCATCCGGAAACGGATAGCGTCGACTGGGTTGGGCAGGTCAACCGGAAAATGCTTCGCCTCGTACGCCTCGATCAACGTGATCATTACATCAAAATAATCACCTTCCGGCGTGCCGGGCTCAGGTTCATTGTCAAATAGCGCTGAGACAGATTTAAGCGCGTCCTTGTAGTCCTGTTCTGTGTGAATAGGTCGAATGTTCATGGGTGACTCCGTTTCAACGGTATCAGCGTCAATCATGTCGTATTGCTCATGCGTGCCGATGAATTTGATATACAGCGCGCCGTAGCGGTAGGCCACGGCGGCGACGAGCCGGTAGTCATGACCCTTGATATTGAAGACGACTCTTCGACTCTTGAGAACGCTGGCCTGGCGAAATTGTTCTTTGATGGCTGCTGGTGTTGACCAGTTGGCGTTCTTTGCCTCGTCAATCCAAGCCAGCAGTGGCTGTTCCGCGTCCGGGTATTTTTGCCAGAACGCTTTGAGTTGGCTGATCGCAATAATTCTCATGGGTCGATCCTAGTCCCGTGGTGGGACTTATGCAAGCGGGTGGTATCGATAGTTTCCAACTGCGGCGGTGCTATGAACGAAATTTTCCGCATAGGAAATTCCCTTCGTAGCCATGTACGAGGGGGCCCAGGAACATGAGAGGACCACAGGCGTAAAGTGGGGAGGGGGAGGGGCGTGTGCGACAGACAGGGAGCTTCAGGGGTATAGGTATTCCGATCCAAAGGGTCATGCCGCACCAGGTTCTTGCGGGTGGGTTTTGATGGTTTGCGACGTAATGGTTGTTGCCTGGAACTGATAACTGCGCGCCGAGGCAACCGGTCAGGCAAGAAATTGATAGCGCAGCTAGTATGGCTTTTTCCATGTATGACCTCTTTGAAAGCAATGCTTCGAGGCTCTCAGTATTGTCGTCAGGAAAAGTTATGCCCGCCGATGGCCTAACTAACTGACTGATTTTTATGACTTCTCGTTTCCCGCTCCGTACAAGGCACTGGCGCGGTTCAAGTTGGCGTGTGCTTCACGGTGATGCCGTGTGTTTATCGGGTACCAGTTCCAACACTCGGTTTCTCCCGCCTTCGGCCAGCAAGTAAGTCCCCTGGCCCGTCGGCACGATCGACTGTGGTGCTTTCAGGAATGACAGAATCGTCCGCTGGCGCCCTTGCTTATCAATCAGCAACAACCGCGCCCGATGGGTGGCGTCTTCATTGACCCACAGCCCGCGCTCATCGCACATCAAAAAGCTCGGCTGGTTGAGGTGGCTCAGCACCACCGGGTCGCTGCCGTCTGCGCTGAGTTCACGCACGACACCTTTCTTCTTCTCGTTGTAGAGCATCCGCCCGTCAGTACAGCGAACGATGGATTCGCCTTCCTCTACCTGGTCACGCAGCACGCTCAAGGTCTGGTCGCTCCAGCGATAGCGCAGCAATCGCCCGAAGGGCTTGCGGTCTTCTATGGCATACAAGTAGTCGCCGTCATCCCACAGGCCCTGCACACTCTCACCTTGGAAGAGTTCGGTGACGACGCCGTCCTTGACGAAGCTCACGGGCAGGGCGGCGGACTCCTGGCTGAAGACCCAGCCGCCACGGGTGGCAAACAGACCGTCGGGCTTGGACAGGTTGGCCACCACCACGTCGCGGGTGCCGTCCGGGTGGATGCGCACGATGCTGCCCTTGGCCTTGTCGAGTTCCTGGCTGACCACCAGCGAGCCGTCCGCCATGGGCAGCAGCGCGGCGGCTTTCTGGACGTCGCGGTGCACCACCTGCACCGTCCAACCGTCGGCGGCACTGACGGGGTAGTAACTTTGCCAGGTAAAAAAGCCCAGGGTCGCGATGCATAGCAGGCCTGCTGCGCGCAGGCCAAATCGCAGTGCCGGGTATTTTTTGGAAGAGAGGGTCATCGATGATTGCCAGTAGCCGGGAAAAAACGCCGACCACCCTACCAAGCTTGTCGAAGAACTTCACGTGTGGGAAACCCGCTGTCCCCTTTATCAGTGCCTAGTCCTGGGGCTCCAGACCTTGCCTGAGTTTTTCCAGCAACTCATCGATGTGAAACGGCTTGGTGATCAAGTCCATGCTCTCACCCAGGAAGTTCTGTCGGTTCGCTGCGTTCTCGGCGTAGCCGGTCATGAACAAAATGGGCAGGTTGGGGCGCAGGGCGCGTGCATGGTCGGCCAGCTCGCGGCCGGTCATGTATGGCAGGCCGACATCGGTGAGCAGCAGGTTGATGCTCGGGTCGGCCTGCAGCACGGCCTGTGCTTCGTCACCGTCCGCTGCCAGGCTGCAGCGGTAACCTGCGTCGACCAGCACCTCGGCCACGAAGCTGCGCACGGAGGGCATGTCTTCGACGATCAGAATGTGTTCACCCTTGCTGTTACCCGGCACTGCCAATGTCTTGGTGGTCGAGGCGGCGGGGCCATCGGCGGCGGGGAGCATGATGGTCACCTCGGTGCCCTGGCGGGTGACGCTGCGGATCTGCGCATCACCACCGGACTGGCGGGCAAACCCGTAGATGGTCGACAGGCCCAGGCCGGTGCCCTGGCCCACCGGCTTGGTGGTGAAGAACGGGTCGAACACCTTGTCGATCACGCTGTGCTCGATGCCCACGCCGTTATCCCTGACCGACAGGGCGATGTAGGGGCCGTTTTCCAGCTTGAGGTTGCCATTGGAAAACGCCTGGTAGGTCGTGACCCACACAATGCCACCCTGGGGCAGGGCGTCCCGCGCGTTGATCACCAGGTTCAGCACCGCGCTTTCCAGTTGGATCGGGTCCACCATCGCCACGGCGGGGTTGTTGGTCAGCTCCAGTTTCAAGGCGATGTGTTCGCCGATGGTGCGCACCAGCAACTCTTCCAGGGAGCGAATATGCGCATTGATATCGATCGGCCGGGTGTCCAGCGGCTGCTGGCGGGCGAAAGCGAGCAAACGGTTGGTGAGGCCGGCGGCACTCAGGGCTGAACTGAGTGCTGCATCGGCGTAACCCAGGACCTTGTCGGTACGGTTGCTTACGATGCGCTTCTTGATCAGTTCCAGGCTGGTGATGATCCCGGTCAGCAGGTTGTTGAAGTCATGGGCGATACCGCCGGTCAGTTTGCCCAGGGCATCCATTTTCTGGGCCTGGAGCAGTTGCGCTTCGGTACGTGCCAACTGGCTGGCGGCATTGGCCAGCTCGGCCTGCTGGTGGCGCTCGCGGTGGCGATGTTCGGTGACATCTTCGACAAACACCAGGCTCAGTTCGGCACGGCGATAGGGTGAAATCTGCCACTCGGTCTCACGCAGTTCGCCGTCGACTTTCATCTGCAGCGTGCCCTTCCAGCGTTCACCGGCTGTCAGGCGCAGGCACAGTTCGTGGATGACCGCGTGCTGGCCGTCTGCGAAGCATTCGAGCAGGGCATCCGGGTTGAGGTTGTCGTGGATCAGTTGGGCGAACGCGTGGTTGCATTCGTGCACTTTGAGCTGTGCATCCATCACCGCGATCGGCGCACTGATATTGAAGAAGATCTCTCGAAAGCGCGCCTCGCTTTCACGCAGGGCGTATTCGGTGTCGCGCACACGCAGCAAGGTGCGCAGGGTCGCCAGCAAGACGTCAGGGTCGACCGGATGGATCAGATAGGCGTCGGCACCGGCGTTAAGGCCGGTGATGATGTCACCGGTCTCGATCGACGCGGCCGACACGTGCACCACCGGCAGCAACGCCGTGGCCGGATCGCTGCGCAAACGCCGCACGATATCGAAGCCGCTCATGTCCGGCAGGTTGACGTCGAGGATCAGTGCATCAATCTTTTCCTTCGCGATCAGGTCCAGTCCGTCCTGGCCCGTGCCGGCTTCGAGCACCGCGTAATCATGGCGCTCCAGGCGCCGACGCAGGGCGTAGCGCGTGGCGGCGTTGTCGTCCACGATCAAGAGTTGAATGTCACGTTTCATCGACGTTCTCGCTGGCGATGGACAGAGGAATGATCACAAAGAACAGCGAGCCCACGCCAGGTGTGCTTTCTACGCCCACGCGACCGCCCAGCAGCTCGGCGAAACGCTTGCACAGGGACAGGCCTAGGCCGGTGCCGCGCAGGCGTTTTTGCAACGGGGAATCGATCTGGGAAAAGTCTTCGAACAGGTTGTTATGCAGCTCGCCCGGTATGCCCAGGCCGGTGTCCTGTACGGCAAAGCGGATTTCGTGGTCACTCTCCATGCGCGCCGACACGCGCACTTCGCCCTGCACCGTGAACTTCAAGGCATTGGAGATAAAGTTGCGCAGGATCTGCGCCAGCTTCTTGTCATCGGTATAGAGTTTGGGCAGGCCGGAAGGCTCTTCGAAGATCAGGTCGACGGACGACGCATCCACAATCGGCCGGAACATCCCGCGCAGTGCCGAGAACAGGTCGAACATATCGAACCAGGCCGGGGAGATAGTGATACGCCCGGCTTCGATCTTCGCCAAGTCCAGCAGGTCGTCGACCATCTCGCGCAGTTCGCGGGCCGAGCTGCGGATGAAACCGACCTGGGTGTGCTGTTCCGGGCTCAGCGGGCCATCCAGCTCATCGGCCAGCAGGCTGGTGATGCTCAGGATCGAGCCCAGCGGCGTGCGGAACTCATGGCTCATATAGGACAGGAAGCGGCTTTTCAGGTCCGACGCCTGGCGCAGCTGATCGGCCTGCATATCCAACTCGGCGTACAGCGCCAACACGCCCTGGTTGGTTTCGTCCAATTCGGCGCGCAGGTTATCCGCTTCCTGGCGAAGGTGTTGGATTTCAGCGGTGAGCGAGGCGGTGGTGTCAGCCATCAATGGCCTCCAGGGCAATCACGAAGACGGTGACGTCATCCCGGCCGCGACAAAAATCGCGGTGCAGGATGGCGGCAATGAGGGCCGGATGGCGATGAACAAGCCCCGGATAGTCCGACAGGTTCCAGCGTGATTGCAGGCCGTCGCTGTACAGGATCAACAACTGGCCGGCCACTTGAGCGTAGTCGAAGGGTTGTGCCTTGCGAAACTGCACCCCGACGATCCCCGGATGGGACGCCAGGCCGCGCGACTTGCCCGGCCCGATCAGGCTGGCGCCGATATTGCCGACGCCGGTGAACCGCAGGTTGTCGGCATGGGCATCGTATTGGGCCACGGCCATGGCGCCACCTCGGGTGCCGTTCATGCCGATGTGCATGTCGTTCATCAACACCGTCGAATCCGCAAAGGCATACCGTGCGAACACGTCTTCCCCGGCCCTGGCCGCGCGCTCTGCATGCTCGCCATGGCCAAGGCCGTCGGCCATCATCACGCTGAAGCGGCCGGGTTCGATTGCCAAGTGCCAGGCATCGCCGCAGTGTGGATCATCGTGCAGCGAGTGCTGGCTGACCCCGTAGCGAATGTCTTTCGTCGTCGAGCCGCGTGGGTACAGCCTGGCCATGATCGCTGTGCCACGCTGATCGGCATGCGCATCGAACACCTGGGCCAGGCGTGAGATAGCGCCCAGGCCGATACCCTGGGTGCCGCCGGTGGAAAACCCGTCCACCAGGCAACTGTCCAGATCAAAGCCTTGCCCACGGTCCATGGCAATCAGTTCGACGCCTCCGTTTCCCGTGGCGCGCAGGTGCAATGCGCCATGGTCGGCGTGCTTGAGGACATTGCTGGCCAGTTCAGTCGCCACCAAGGCCACGCGGCCGGCATCGGTCTCGTCGAAACCCAATTGCTCGGCGAAACGCTGCGTCACGCGCCGGGCATGGCCGATCTGGCTGGAATCCTCGATCAACAACACGTGGGTGAGGGCGCTGGGAATGTTCAGGCCCATCGGGTGATCGTCACGCAGGTACCCTTGCCTGGCTCGGTGTCCAGTTCAAATTCATCCACCAGGCGCTTCGCCCCGGTAAGCCCCAGGCCGAGCCCGCTGCCGGATGTCCAGCCGTCGGTCATCGCCAGCTTCAGGTCGGGAATGCCCGGCCCTTCATCGCGAAACGTCAGGCGTACACCGGGGCGGTGGTCTTTTTCGATCACTGCCCAGTCCATGTAGCCACCACCGCCATACACCACGGTGTTTCGCGCCAACTCACTGACCGCCGTGACCAGTTTGGTCAGGTCGATCAGGCGCATGCCGCAGTCCTGGGCCAGTTTGCGGACCAATTGTCGAGCCAGCACGACGTCCTGTTCGATCAGCACCGGGTGGGTGCCACTGCTGGCTTGGGTCATGAGTGTTCTACCCGGTCACGCAGCAGTTTCATGCCGCGCTCCACATTCAGTGCGGTGGCGACGCCGGGCAGGGTCATGCCCAGTTCCACCAGGGTAATTGCCACGGCTGGCTGCATGCCCACCAGGACGGTCTGGGCGTCCATGATGCGGGACAGGCCCGAAATGGTGCCGATCATGCGCCCGATGAACGAGTCGACCATGTCCAGCGCCGAAATATCGATGAGTACGCCCCGCGCCGAGGTACGGCTGATCCGCTCGGACAGGTCGTCCTGCAAGGTCAGCGCGAGTTGGTCGTGCATGTCCACCTGGATGGTCACGAGCAGGAATTCGCCCATCTGCAAAATAGGGATGCGTTCCATACTCAGACGGCCTTGGTGACAGTGACGCCTAGGCGTTTGAGGGAGAGGGCCAGGGCATCGGCAAGGTTGGCCTTGGTGACCACGCCTTGCAGGTCGAGGCCCAGGTGCACGATGGTCTGGGCGATCTGCGGGCGCACGCCGCTGATAATGCAGTCGGCACCCATCAGGCGGATGGCCGTGACGGTTTTGAGCAGGTGCTGGGCGACCAGAGTGTCGACGGTCGGCACGCCGGTGATGTCGATAATCGCGATTTCAGCACCGGTGTCGACGATACGCTGCAGCAGCGATTCCATCACCACTTGGGTGCGTTGCGAGTCCAGGGTGCCGATCATCGGCAGGGCCAGTACGCCATCCCACAGCTTGACCACCGGTGTGGACAGCTCCAGCAGTTCTTCCTGCTGGCGCTTGATCACCGACTCGCGGGACTTCTGGAAGGTGCGGATGGTGTGCATGCCCAGCGCGTCGAGCAGTTCGGAAATCTTCAACAGTTGTTCGGCAAGCTGCGCCGGTTGCTCGGTGTACACGCGCTGCAGCAGGGCGAACAGCGGGCCTTTGAGGGCAAAGATGAAGCTGGCGGTTTGCTGCGAGTCCTGGCCGGCGAGGGCGCGACTGTGGGACAGTTTTTCCAGGAATACTCGGGTTTCTGCCCAGTTTTCATGGTCGGTGTTCTGCGAGCCGCCTTGTTGCAGGGCAGTCGCCAGCAGGTTCAGGAACTCCTGGGTTTGCTGTTTGACGTCGTCGCCCTTGATGTTGCGCGTCGCCCCCGAAGTCTCGAGGCTGGCATTCCATTCGGCAAGGAGGGCGCTTTGATTGTCTTGCAGTGCCTGAATAGTGTTCGTTTGCAGAGTTGCCACGGGTAACCTCCATGAATGCCATCGATGCGAATCGCGCAATTTATACTAATTTGATCTGTTTAGAATTGTTTCAGACGTAATCGTTCGCAGCCTGCGCAGGGAAACGACGATTGCGCTCTGGAACTATAGATTGATACCCCTGATCGGCCAGTGACTCTCCTCGACACCCATACCATAATGCCCACCATCCCGACGACTCTGGCTTCTTTCCCGTGATCATCAACTTCGACCTCAACGACCTCCAGGCTTTCCGCGCCGTGGTAGACAAGGGCAGCTTCCGCGGCGCCGCCGAGGCCATCCGTATCTCACAACCGGCCCTGAGCCGGCGGATCGAAAAGCTCGAGACCGCCCTCGATGTGAAGCTGTTCGAACGCACCACCCGGCGCGTCAGCCTGACCATGGTCGGCCGCGCGTTCCTGCCCCAGGTCGAGCGCATGCTCGATGACCTCGACGTGGCGCTGATGGGCATCAGCAATGTGGCGTCCACGCGCATGGGCAATGTCACCATCGCCTGCGTGCCGTCGACCGCGTATTACTTCATGCCCCACGTGATCTCCGAATTCCACAAGCTGTACCCGAAGATTCGCCTGCGGGTGCTGGATGCCAGTGCCGGCGAGGTGTGCAATGCGGTGGAGAGTGGCGAGGCGGATTTTGGCGTGAGTTTCAGCGGCAGCCTGGCCGATGAAGTGGAGTTCGAACTGCTGCTGCAAGAGCGCTACGTGCTGGCCTGTCGCCGCGACCACCCGCTGGCCCAGCGCGACAGCGTGACCTGGGTCGAGGCCTATGAGCACGACTACATCACCGTGGACAAAACCTCCGGCAACCGCTTCCTGTTGGACCAGGCGTTGCGCGGCGTGCGGGTGAAAAAGCCGAGTATCTGTGAGACGCACCACGTGACCACGATGATCGGGCTGGTGGAGGCGGGGTTGGGCGTGGCGATGGTGCCGTCGATTGCGATGCCGTCCACGGAGCACCCGATCCTGGTGAGCGTGCCCCTGGTGGAGCCGCAGGTGATGCGCAATGTGGGCTTGATCAAACGCCGCGGGCGGACATTGCCGCCAGCGGCGCTGGAGTTGGAGCGGTTAGTGCGGGAGATGCCGTTTCGCTCAGCGTGACACCGAGTCCAGGCCGGTGGATTGCACCACCGG
>LN890959.1:875664-888696 GCA_900010015.1 Tuber aestivum | reverse complement strand
TTGTGCCTCGGGCGAGGCCAGGTAGCGCAGCAGCGCCTTGGCCTGCGCCGGGTGTTCGGCGTTGACCGGGATGCCGGCGGCAAAGCGCGTTACCGATTGCACATCTTCCGGGATCTTGCCGACGTAAGTCACACCCGGCACCGGCAACAATTCCGCCACCTGTTGCAAGCCCACTTCGTAGTCACCCTTGGCAACCTGCTCGGCCACCGGAAGGCGTTCGATCATGGTGCCCTTGGCGGGCATGCCGAGCTTCTTGAACAGCTCTTTCTCGACATACACACCGCTGGCGCTGTCCGAATAGGCCACCGACTTGGCATTGCTCAGGACGGCCTTCAATTCGGCATCGGTGCCGATAGCCGGCTTGGCCGCGCCGGCCTTCACCACCAGGCCGATGCGCGAGTCTGCCAATTCCACGCGGGAGGCTGGGTCGACCTTGCCCTGCTTGATCAGCTCATCCAGGGCGTAGCCGACCATGATCACCACGTCGGCGTGTTCGCCACGGGCCAGGCGGTTGGGAATCGCTTCCGGCGCCTTGCCCATGGACGGGCCGAGGATGGTGTCGAGGCTGTCACCGCTTTGCTTGGCGTACTGCGGGCCGAGCAATTTATACGCGGCAGTGAAGCCGCCAGAGGTCATCACCTTGAGCTGTTCGGCCTGGGCCGTCAGCGCCAGGGCGCCGAGGGCCAGGGCCGTCAGGGTCTTGAACAGTGCCTTCATTGCGCTGCTCCCTGCATCACCTGCCCGCGAGCGTTGGCGCGGCGATACAAGGCGAGGGTCGAGCACAGCGCGCACAGTGCGGCGAACATCATCCAGTAGGCCGGCGACGCCTTGTCTTCGGTGATGTGAATAAACCAGGTCGAGATCGCCGGGGTGAAGCCGCCGAAGATCGCGGTCGCCAGGCTGTAGGCCAGGGAGAAGCCCGCCACGCGTACTTCCACCGGCATGATTTCGGTCAGGGCCGGGATCATCGCGCCGTTATACAGGCCGTAGAGGAAGGAGAACCACAGCAGGGTTTCCAGCATATGGGCGAAGCTTGGCGCGTTCACCACGTAGGACAGCGCTGGGTAAGCTGTGAGAACGGTCAGCACGGTCATGGCGATCAGTACCGGCTTGCGACCGAAACGGTCACTCAACGTACCGCCGATCGGCAGCCAGACAAAGTTCGACACCGCCACCAGCAAGGTCACCAGCAGGGCATCCGAGGTGCTCAGTTGCAGCACGGTCTTGCCAAAGGTCGGCGCGTACACGGTGATCAGGTAGAACGCGGTGGTGGTCATGGCCACCATCAGCATGCCGCCGATGACCACGGTCCAGTTCTTCACCAGGGTCGCCATCACTTCGCGCATGGTCGGGCGATGCTTGCGGTTGGCGAACTCTTCGGTTTCCTGCAGGTTGCGCCGCAGGATAAAGATGAACGGGATGATCACGCAGCCGATGGCAAACGGAATGCGCCAGCCCCAATCGGCTACCACGGCCGGTTCCATCCACACGTTCAGGCCATAACCCAGCGCGGCGGCGACCACGATGGAGATCTGTTGGCTGCCCGATTGCCAGCTGGTGTAGAAGCCTTTGCGGCCGGGGGTGGCCATTTCGGACAGGTACACCGACACACCGCCCAGTTCCGCGCCGGCCGAGAAGCCCTGCAACAGGCGGCCCAACAGCACCAGCAAAGGTGCCCAGAGGCCAATGGTGTGATAACCGGGCACCAGCACGATCAGCAGCGTGCCGCTGGCCATGATCGACAGGGTCACGATCAGCCCTTTGCGGCGACCGACGTCATCGATATAGGCACCCAGGATGATCGCGCCCAATGGACGCATCAGGAAGCCCGCGCCGAACACGGCGAAGGTCATCATTAATGACGCAAACTCATTAGCGGCAGGGAAGAACGCGGCAGCGATGTAGGTGGCATAAAAACCGAACAGGAAGAAGTCGAACTGTTCGAGGAAGTTGCCCGAAGTCACGCGGAATACCGCACCAACTTTCGAACGGGCAGAGTCGGGCCGGGTAGGGCTAGTCATGGTTTTGTGTCTCCAGCGTTCTTTTTAAAGTGCTTGTTTCGCTTAAGACTTGGAATAGTGGCTGACACATTTAGAAATGATAAGTGACAAATTTGGATGGATTGATGTTCATTGGCTATCAATCGGCTATAAGCCAAAACCGCATCGGCTGTTCTATGCTGAAGACGTGACCAATTCTTACGGATGGGAGGTGGCAATGGCTGACCAACACACACCGCAGGACGCACCGGAGCGCGAGCGACCCCGGCGGCAGGAGGAAGAAAAACCGCAGACCTGGAAGCATCCCGATGACGGGACGGAGCTGTCCGAGCGCGACCAGGAACGTCCGCTCAAGCCCTGACCTCAAGCTCAACACCACCCAACTGTGGGAGCGGGCTTGCCCGCGAATGCGGTGTGTCAGTCAACTAATGTGTCGGCTGATCCACCGCTTTCGCGGGCAAGCCCGCTCCCACAATTGTTGTGCGCGCGCATCAGTCTGGGAAACTATTTGACATATTTGATTTGTGATCACATATTGAGGCCATAAGAACGACAACACAGGTTTTGCCTCATGACAGATGGTCCGCTCCTCCTGCCCACCCTGCGCCAGGTGTCCCGCGATACCTTGCAAGACCAGGTCTATCGCCAGATCCGCGAAGCCCTGATGAGTGGCCGTTTCCAGCCCGGCCAGAAACTCACCATCCGCGGCCTCGCCGAAGCCCTCGGTTCCAGCCCCATGCCGGTGCGTGAAGCCCTGCAGCGCCTCAGCGCCGAAAACGCCTTTGAAGTCACCGAAACCTCGCGTCTGCGCGTCCGCTTGATGACGGTCGAACGCCTGCGGGAAATTCGCGATGCACGGGTCGCCCTCGAAGGGCTCCTGGCGGAAAAAGCCGTGTTGCTCCTGCAAAAGGCCGACCTCGATGAAATCACCGACCTGTGCCAGCAAATGCAGCACGCCGCCGACGAAGTCGACGTGTCCCGCTACTTGTGGACCAACTTTGCCTTTCACCGGCGCATCTACGCCGTGGCCCAGGCCGAGTTGACCATGGCCGCCGTGGAAAACTTCTGGCTGCACATGGGCCCGTGCTTCGCGCTGGTCGCCCCGGATAAAGCTCACCTGCAACGCTCGATGGAGGCGCACACGCGCATTGTCGAAGCCCTGGCTGCCCGTGATGGCGCTGGCGCACGCGCGGCGGTGACCGATGACATCATGCAGGCCGCCGATTCCCTGGCGCGCCTGCTCGTCAAGAACGACCGTGCGCGGTCGTCTGCTTCAGGAGGTAAACGTGCATGAGTGTCCTACAACGGCTGCAGCCCTATCCTGGGTTACGTGTGTTGATTTCCGGCGGGGCTGCCGGCATCGGTGAAGTGTTGGCGGCGGCGTATCTGGAAGCCGGTGCCCAGGTGCATGTGTGTGATGTGAGCGAGCCGGCCCTGGCCGCGTTCCGCGACAAATACCCAGGCACCGTCGCCACCCGTGCCGATGTCAGCGATGCCGCACAGATCGAAGCGGTGTTCCAGGTGCAGCGCGCGCATTTCGGCGGCCTCGATGTGTTGGTCAACAACGCCGGGATCGCCGGGCCCACTGGTGGCATCGATGCGATCAGCGACGCCGAGTGGCAAGCCACCATCAACATCAATCTCACCGCGCAGTACCGGTTTGCCCACCACGCGGTGCCGATGCTCAAGGAATCGTCCCACGGCCATCTGCTGCATATCGCCTCGGTGGCGGGGCGCTTGGGCTACGCGTGGCGCACGCCCTACGCGGCGACCAAATGGGCGATCGTCGGCTTGATGAAATCCCTGGCCTCGGAGCTGGGCGAGAGCGACATCCGCGTCAACGCCTTGCTGCCCGGCATCGTCGAAGGCCCGCGCATGGACGGCGTGATCCGTGCGCGTGCGGAGCAGGTCGGCGTGCCCGAAGCCGAGATGCGCCAGGAATACCTCAACAAGATTTCCCTCAAACGCATGGTCACCGCCGAAGACGTGGCAGCCATGGCGCTGTTCCTCTGTTCGCCCGCCGCACGCAACGTGACCGGCCAGGCGATCAGCGTCGACGGTAACGTCGAGTACCTGTAAGCCACGGAAGAACACATCGCGCTGCACCCAGGATTTTTTTCATAAGAATAAAAGTCGGAGATTCGTCATGTCCAAAAATCGTCCTGTCATCATCACCTGCGCCGTCACTGGTGCGATTCATACGCCGTCGATGTCACCGCATTTGCCGATCACCGCGCAGGAAATTGCCGACGCCGCCATCGGTGCCGCCGAGGCTGGCGCCGCGATTGTCCACCTGCATGCCCGCGATCCGATTGATGGCCGTCCCAGCCAGGACCCGGCGCTGTTCGCCGAATTCCTGCCGCACATCAAGGCCGCCAGCGACGTGGTGATCAACATCACCACCGGCGGCGCGCCGACCATGGGTGTGGAAGAACGCCTGCAGCCGGTGATGCAGTTCAAGCCAGAGTTGGCCTCGCTGAACATGGGCTCGATGAATTTCGGCCTGTACGAAATGCTCAACCGCTTTACCGAGTTCAAGCACGACTGGGAGCGGCCGTATTTGGAGGACAGTGACGACCGGATATTCCGCAACACCTTCCGCGACATCACTCACATCCTCAATTCCTGCGCCGAAAACCGCACCCGTTTCGAGATCGAGTGTTACGACATCGGCCACCTGTACACCGCCGCGCATTTCCTGGAGCGCGGCCTGCTCAAGCCGCCCTTGTTTATCCAGTCGGTGTTCGGCCTGCGCGGCGGTATCGGCGGCCACCCGGAAGACCTGGCGCACATGCGCCGCACCGCCGACCGCCTGTTTGGCGACGACTATGTGTGGTCGATCCTCGGCGCCGGGCGTGGGCAAATTCCGCTGGCGACCATGGGCCTTTCCATGGGCAGCAACGCCCGTGTCGGCCTGGAAGATTCGCTGTGGGACGGCCCGGGCAAGCTGGCGGCTTCGAATGCCGACCAGGTACGGCGCATTCGTACAGTGATCGAAGCCCTCGGCCACCGGGTCGCCACGCCGGATGAAGCGCGGGAAATCCTCGGCCTTAAGGGGCGCGACCAGGTCAACTTCTAACCCGACAAACCGCCGCGTCAAGGCGCGGCCTGCATCCCGCACAACAACAATAAGGGGATCACACCATGCGTATCGAAGTGCTCGTCGACGTCAAGACCACCCTGGGCGAAGGCCCGGTGTGGGACGTCGAGCAACAACGCTTGTATTGGATCGACAGCGCCGACGGCCGCATCTTGCGATGCACCGACGACGGTCGCGAGCTGCGAGCCTGGGAGGTGGGCCAGAAGATCGGCTCCATGGCCCTGCGCCGCGACGGTGAGTCGGCTATCGTCGCCCTGCAGAACGGCGTGCATACCCTCGACCTCAACAGCGGTGAGCTCAACCTGGTCATCGACCCGGAACCGCACCTGCCCGACAACCGCCTCAACGACGGCAAGGTCGACCGCCAAGGCCGCTTTATCTTCGGCTCCATGGACACCCAGGAAGACAACGCCAGTGCCAAACTCTACCGGCTTGATGCCGACCTGAGCCTGCACACCCTGGACGAAGGCATCATCGTGTCCAACGGCCCGTGCTGGAGCCCATCGGGTGAAACCTTCTACTTCTGCGACACCTGGTCCGGCGAGATCTGGGCCTACGACTACGACCTGGCCACCGGCAGTGTCAGCAATCGTCGCACCTTCGCCAAGGTCGACACCTCCGGCGGGGGCGCCGCCGATGGTTGCACCGTGGATGCCGAAGGCTGCCTGTGGCAGGCGCTGGTCTACGCCGGAAAACTGGTGCGCTACACCCCCGATGGGCACGTCGACCGCATCATCCAGATGCCGGTGAAAAAGGTCACCAGCCTGACCTTTGGCGGGCCGAACCTCGACACCCTGTTTGTGACCTCCATGGCCAAGCCGCCGCTGCCGCGTTTTCCGGCAGACGGCCAGCAGCGCGGAGCGCTGTTCGCCATTACCGGGTTGGGCGTGCAAGGAATAGCCGAGCGACGGTTCGCCAGCTAGCGCGTGTGTGTGACAAGGCATATTCCTTCGCAACCTTGTGTCAGTGCGCGCCCTCGCGCGCCTGGAGAGGCCCATGGCAACTATAAAAAAAGCGTCGCTGCGCAGCATTCACCGGCATTCCTGGGTGTCGCTGCTGGTCTGCTGGATGATCTGGATCCTCAACGCCTACGACCGTGAGATCGTGCTGCGCCTGGGGCCGACCATCTCCAAGCATTTCGATTTATCCGCCGACCAATGGGGCACCGTGGCCACGGTGGTCATGCTGGCCCTGGCGCTGCTGGATATTCCCGGGTCGATGTGGAGCGACCGCTACGGTGGCGGCTGGAAACGTGCGCGCTTCCAGGTGCCGCTGGTGCTGGGCTACACCGCGATTTCGTTCCTGTCCGGCTTCAAGGCGTTGAGCGGCAACCTCGCCACTTTTATTGCCCTGCGCGTCGGCGTCAACCTCGGCGCCGGCTGGGGTGAACCGGTGGGCGTGAGCAACACCGCCGAATGGTGGCCGGTGGAGCGTCGCGGCTTTGCCTTGGGCGCGCACCACACCGGCTACCCGATTGGGGCGATGCTCAGCGGTATCGTCGCGAGTTTCGTCATCACCGTGTTTGGTGAGGAGAACTGGCGCTACGTGTTCTTCTTCGCCTTCGTGGTGGCGTTGCCGCTGATGATCTTCTGGGCGCGTTACTCCACCGCCGAGCGCATCACTGCGCTGTACGTCGATATCGCCGCCAAAGGCATGACCCCGCCGGACAACGCCCCGGCCAGTTCGGTGAAAGGCGAAGCCTGGCGCACCTTTGTCGCCACGTTGCGCAACCGCAATATCGCCCTGACAGCGGGCAATACGATGCTCACCCAAGTGGTGTACATGGGCGTGAACATCGTGCTGCCGGCCTACCTCTACAACATCGCCGGGTTATCGCTGGCCGAGTCGGCGGGGATGAGCGTGGTGTTCACCCTCACCGGCATCCTCGGGCAACTGGTGTGGCCGTCGCTGTCGGACATCATCGGCCGGCGCACCACCCTGATCATCTGCGGGCTGTGGATGGCGGCGAGTGTTGGCGCGTTCTACTTCGCCAACACCCTGACGTTGATCATCGTCGTGCAACTGCTGTTCGGCCTGGTGGCGAATGCAGTGTGGCCGATCTACTACGCGGTGGCCTGCGACTCGGCAGAGTCGTCGGCGACCTCCACCGCCAACGGCATCATCACGACGGCAATGTTCATCGGCGGCGGCCTGGCGCCGGTGCTGATGGGCAGCATCATCGCCATGGGCGGCGGCTGGACCACGCTGCACGGCTACACCCTGTGCTTCTTCGTGATGGCCGGCTGCGCCCTGGGCGGCGCACTGCTGCAACTGTTTTCCCATCGCCCCCAGGCGCTGGTTGTGCAACTCGACTCCTAGAACAACACCGATGCGCCCCCCAGCTTGGCTGGCGGGGCGCCAAGAGGAATTGCCGATGACTACCGTCCCCCACGCCCGCGAGCCGCAGGCGTTGAACAAACTGATGTTCGTCAAGCTGATGCCCTTGCTGATCATCGCCTACATCCTGAGCTTCCTGGACCGCACCAACATCGCCCTGGCCAAGCATCACCTGGACGTCGACCTGGGCATTTCCGCCGCGGCGTACGGGCTGGGCGCGGGGCTGTTTTTCCTCACGTATGCGCTGTCGGAAATCCCCAGCAACCTGATCATGCACAAGGTCGGCGCCCGCTTCTGGATCGCGCGGATCATGGTGACCTGGGGCCTGATCTCGGCGGCCATGGCCTTTGTGCAGGGCGAGACCTCGTTCTACGTGCTGCGCCTGTTGCTGGGCATTGCCGAGGCCGGTCTGTTTCCGGGCGTGATGCTGTACCTGACCTACTGGTTCAACCGTGAACAACGGGCGCGCGCCACCGGCTATTTCCTGCTCGGCGTGTGCTTTGCCAACATCATCGGCGGCCCGGTTGGTGCGGCCTTGATGCGCATGGACGGCATGCTCGGCTGGCACGGCTGGCAGTGGATGTTCCTGCTCGAAGGCTTGCCGGCCGTGGCGTTTGCCTGGGTGGTATGGCGCAAATTGCCGGACCGTCCGAGCAAGGCGCCGTGGTTGTCGGCCGAGGAAGCGCGCGGGATCGAACAGCGCATTGCGCTGGAAACCGAAGAGGGCGCAGGCGAGGGGGGCCACTCGTTGAAAAACTGGCTGACCCCGCAAATCCTGCTGGCGATCTTTGTGTACTTTTGCCATCAGATCACCATCTACACCGTGATCTTTTTCCTGCCGAGCATCATCAGCAAGTACGGCGAATTGAGCACCATGAGTGTTGGCCTGCTGACCTCCTTGCCTTGGATCGCGGCGGCCCTCGGCGCAGTACTGATCCCGCGTTTTGCCACGACGCCGGGTCGCTGTCGGCGGTTGTTGGTCAGCGGGCTGCTGACCATGGCGCTGGGGTTGGCCATCGCATCGATGTCGGGGCCGGTGTTCAGCCTGCTGGGCTTTTGCCTGTCGGCGGTGATGTTCTTTGTGGTGCAGTCGATCATCTTTCTGTACCCGGCTTCACGCCTCAAGGGCGTGGCACTGGCGGGCGGCTTGGGCTTCGTCAACGCCTGCGGGTTGTTGGGCGGGTTTGTCGGGCCGTCGGTGATGGGCGCGATCGAGATGAGCACCGGCAATGCGATGAACGGCTTGAAAGTCATCGCGCTGGTATTGGTGGTAGCGGCGCTGGCGGCCTTGCGTCTGCGCCAGGGCCAGGAGGAGGCTCAGACCAGTAACGAGGTGGGAAACCCTGAAGCCAGCACCAGGTAGGCCACGACAGCCGCCAGGCATAAGCCGACGAATACGCGCAGTAATGTCCTGGCGGTGGGATGGGCAATGAACTTGATGGCCCAGAGCAGACACCCGCCGAGCAGGAGGCTCAGGGCAAGAATGACCAGCACGTTGGTGTTCCTGCGACCTTAGAGAGCTGATTTATAGTCGCAAAGCCGCTGGATGAACAGTGCGCACATAGACGCAGGCCCCCGCGCTTTCTAAACTGCGGCTTGTCTTGGGGAAAGGGGCAGGCGCCGATGAATCGCAATGAATTACGCAAGGCCGACATCAACCTGATGGTGGTGTTCGAGGCGTTGATGCTCGAGCGCAACGTGACGCGGGTGGCGGAGAAGCTGTTTCTCGGCCAGCCGACCATCAGTTCGGCCCTCAACCGCTTGCGCACGCTATTCAACGACCCGCTGTTCATTCGCGTCGGCCACCGCATGGAGCCGACGGCGCGGGCCGAGGAAATCATCCAGCACCTGTCGCCGGCCCTGGATTCGTTGTCGTCGGCCTTGAGCCTGACCCACGATTTCGACCCGTCCATCAGCACCATGACCTTTCGCATCGGCCTGTCCGACGATGTCGAGTTCGGCCTGTTGCCGCCGTTGCTGCGCGCCTTGCGCCAGGAAGCGCCGCAAGTGGTGTTCGTGGTGCAGCATGTGGACTACTGGCGCATTCCCGACCTGCTGGCCTCCGGCGATATCACCGTCGGTATCACCCAGACCCGTGGCCTGCCGGCCAATGCCAAGCGCAAGCTGCTGCGCCATATCCGCCCGCGCTTGCTGCGCGCCGATGCCTCGGACACACCGCTGACCCTCGATGAATATTGCGCGCGGCCCCATGTGCTGGTGTCCCACACCGCCAACGTGTCCGGGTTCGCCGATGAGTGGCTGGCGGAAATCGGCCGCAAGCGTCACGTGGTGCTGTCGGTGCCGCAATACAGCGCGCTGCCGGCGTTGTTGGCCGGCACTGACCTGATCGCCAGCCTGCCGGACTACACCGCCGAGGCCATGGCGTGTCGGGCCAACTGTTCTGCGAGCCGTTTCCGTTCGAGACACCGACCCTGGATTTGTCCATGGTCTGGCTCAGCCATGTCGACACCGACCCGGCCGAGCGCTGGGTGCGTTCGCGCCTGGAAGCGTTCATGAGCGACCGAGGGCTGGCGGCCAAGCCCTGACTGACAGCGCTTTCATGCCTGGAGCAAGGGGCGCTGTGATATACCTACGAACCTTCCTACATCAAACATGGAAACTGCCATGCCGCACCTGTACCTGGAATACACCGCCAACCTCACAGGCCTTGCTGTCGAGAAGACCCTGTTGCGGCTCAATAACGTGCTGATGGTGTCCGGGCAGTTCGCATTCGAATCCGATATTAAAAGCCGTGCCGTCAAGGTCGAGAGCTTCCAGGTGGGAACCTCCCTCGCCCCGCGTGGTTTTATTGCGTTGAGGCTGTCACTGCTCAGCGGGCGGTCGGTGCAGGTCAAGCAGCAGCTGTCGGAAAGCCTGCTGGCGGCGTTGCAGGACCTTGGGGATTGGCCGGCGGATATACAGGTTCAGCTGAGTGTCCAGTTGGTAGACATGGACCGCGAGTCCTACACCAAAATCGCCATTGGCTGAGGCTTACAACAGCCCCTGATCCGCACACACCTTGACCACCTGCTCACGAAACCAGGTATTGGCACTGTCCTGTTCACTGGTTTCATTCCACTGCATCTCCAGGGTGAACCCCGGCAAGCCGTTGGGTGCTTCGCAATGGCCGAACACCGTCGGCGGCGCCAGCAGCTTTTGCACGCGGCGTGGCAGGGTGACGATGAAGTCGGTGCCGGTGATCATTTTCAGCGCCGCGCTGTAGCTATTGGCGCGGGCGACCACTTGGCGCTTGTGGGCCTGACGCGCCAGCCAGCCGTCGATCATGTTGGTGTCGGAGGTCCACGGCGTGGGGAACACATGGCGCCGCTCGACGAAGGATTGCAGGCTGAAAGCCGGCTCCCGTGGGGCCGAGCGCTTGTCGAAGACGCACACCAGGTCGTCCTCCAGCAGCATCTGGGTGCGGAAGTCCTTGTGGGCGCGGTGGAAGTTGGGGCCAAAGCAGATCACCAGGTCGAGGCGACCGTCACGCAGGTCATCGGCGGGGATGTCGGTTTCCAGTTTCTGCACATTGACGATCACCGGCAGGTCGGCGCGGTCGAAGTTCTTCAACAGCCTCGGCAGGATCAACTGTTCGAAGTATTCCGGCGCGCAGACATTGAAGGTCACGGCTTTCTGGGTCGGGTCGAAGGCCTGGCCACCGGCGTGGCACAGGTTGATGCTTTCGAGGATTTTCTGCACATGGCCATACATGGTGGTGGCCTTGTAGGTCGGCCGCATGCCCGCCCGGGTATTGATAAACAGCTCGTCTTCAAAGCTGATGCGCAGCTTCTTCAGGCTGTAGCTCACGGTGGACTGGCTGACAAACAACGTTTCGGACACCTCGGTAACGCTGCTCTGGTCGTAGACGGCGATAAACACCATCAAGTCCTGCATATCGAGCTTTCTGAGCAAGTTACTGTTTAACATCGGTTTCGTCCGTAAACCTGTTGTACCGAACTTCAGTACAAGACAACGCAAAAGCTTAACGGAACGAGCGTGCCATTAGAAAGCTCTGTAGGGCGTTTCTATGTTTGGCGTGAGACAAATACTTTTTGCAACACGACGTCAGCGGATATGCCTCGCGTAATGCCGAGGGTCGAAGCGCGTGACGATCAGCAGCATCACCACGATCACCGCCGTCAGCAACCACCAGGCCCATTCGAAGCTCCCCAGTTGGTCGCGGATCATCCCAGCGATCAGCGGCGACAGCCCGGCAATCAGATAGCCGATACCTTGCACAAATGCGGTGAGGCCACCGGCGCGGCGGGGGCTGTCCAGGTGGTCGAGGGACAGGATCAGGCTCATCGGGAACAGGCCGCCGATGCCCAGGCCCAGCAGGCACGGCCACAACAGGCTCAGGTGGTGCGGGCTGAGAATCAGGCCGCAGAAACCGAGGATGATCAGCACCAGCAACACAGCCACCACACCGCGTTTATCCTGGCGACGGTTGGCGATGGCCGGCGTGATCAATCCGGATACCACTTCCATGGCTGTCAAGAAACCCAGCAGCAACCCGGCATTCTGTTCACTCCAGCCTTGCTCCACGTAGTACGGCGCCAGCCAGGCGAGTACGCAGGCGTAGGACGCGGTACCCAGGCCGAAGAAGATCGCCAGCAACCAGGCGCGGCCATTGCCGAAAAACGATTCTTGAGGGCCGGCGCCGGCTTGGGGCAGGGGCGGCAGCGCCGAGCGCTGCGCATACCAGAACACCAGGGCCAGCAAGGCGAGCACGGCCCAGATCGCCAGGCCGATGCGCCAACTGCCGGTCTGCGTTTGCACAAATGGCGCGAACGACGCCGCCAATGCCGCGCCGCCCATGATCGCGGTGACATAGAGGCCCATGAACAGCGAGACGTTGTCGCTGAACCGCGACTTGATCAGCGCCGGCATCAACGCCTGGATCATCGCAATCCCCACCCCGGCGGCGATGGCGCTGACGATCAATTCCAGCGCCGAATCGAGGAACAACCGTGACAGCGTGGCGACGCCAATCACCAGCAGCGACACCACAATGCTGCGGTGCTCGCCAAAGCGCTTGGCCAGGCCCATACCAAAGAACATCGCCACGCCCATGGCCATCACCGGCAACAGGGTGAGCAAGGCTGCGCCGCTGAAACTCAATGCCACGTCGGCGCGGATCGATGACAGCAGTGGGCCTATCGCCGCCATTGACGGGCGTAGGTTGAGGGCGACCAGTACGACGCTGATCATCAGCCAGAGGGCGGTGGAGGGTTTGGTGTGGACGGTTTCCATGGGACGGCCTTGAGTGAACAAGGGGGCATCAGGCCATGGGTGGGGGAGTGGGGCAAATGAGAAAGTCGCAGGGGCTATCTAAAAATTGCAGGCGGGCGGTCTGATACGACGTCGATCCAATGTGAGAGCTGGCTTGCCAGCGATGGCGGCCCGACAGCCGACCACGCTCTGACTGTCCCCCCCGCGATTCAAAAATGTGGGAGCTGGCTTGCCTGCGAAGGCGGCCTAACAGCCGACCACAATCTAACTGTCACCCCGCGATTCAAAAATGTGGGAGCTGGCTTGCCTGCGAAAGCGGCCTCACAGCCGACCACAATCTAACTGTCCCCCGCGATTCAAAAA
>LN890959.1:842531-855746 GCA_900010015.1 Tuber aestivum | reverse complement strand
ATCCATCGCGGCATCCGTGAGCAACGCGACCCCGGCGCCCCGGTTAGAAGGCAATGGCTATGCCCAGGCCAAGGAGTTGCTGCCTACCGACTGGTTGACCACCCTGCGTGCCCTGGAAGGGTCGAGTTGGGCGCGGGACGCGTTCGGCAGTGAATTCCTGGGCGTGTACCTGGCCGTCAAGCGCGCCGAATACCGCCAGTTCATGGGCGAAGTGGGCGAGCAGGATTGGCGCTGGTATCTGCACCAGGCGTGATCGGGGCTACGGCAGTGACGGCTTCGACCTTTTTTTGACATTGCAGTGGTTAAGCTGCGAATCAAGGTCGTTCACTACCGTTCAACTCACCTGAGCCCGCGATGTCGCCACAACCACCTTCTTATATCGAGATCGAATACGCCGAGCGCTGTGACCGCGAGCACGCCAGGGTGTGCGGTGATACGCGCCCGCCGGGGTTGCGCCGGCGCCTGGCGTCGTGGCGCGACGAATGGTTGGTGCGCCAGGCCCTGAAAGTGGCTGGCGAACCTGGGCTGGTACTGGACCTGGCGTGCGGCTCGGGACGTTTCTGGCCGGTGCTGGCCGAGCACGTCAACCGTGTGATCCTGGCCTCGGACAATTCCCAGGACATGCTCGACCACGCCCGCACCCACCACCCGGCGTCGTTGCTCAAGCGCGTCAAGACGTTTCAGGGTTCGGCGTTTTCCATTGGCTTGTCGGCGAATGCGGTGGACTGCATTTTCTGCCTGGAATTGTTTCGCCATGTCCCCAGCAGCGAAGGGCGATTGGCCTTGTTGCGCGAGTTCCACCGGGTCAGCCGCGACACGGTGATTGTCTCCGTCAATGCGCGCACGGCCGTAGAAGACGAGTTCCGCCAGGCCGGCTTCAAGGTCCTGCACCATCAGGAGTTCATGCCAGGCTCAAGCCTGTGGCGGGTTTACGTGCTGCGTAAGAGAGGATAACTCCCGCCTGTCGGACTATTCTTCCTCTCCTGTCTGAGTTTTCATGGTCGCCTGTGCACTGCGGATGCTCGCTAGCCCCTTTCGCGATATATACTGCGCGCCATTCTTCAAGGGAGAGCCGTGTGGCCATCGATATTCACTGGATCTGCGACAACGATAGCCTCGGCCAGCATTGCGCCGAATGGCAGCAGTTGCCATTCGTCGCCCTCGACACCGAATTCATGCGGGTCGACACCTTTTATCCCATTGCCGGGCTGATCCAGATCGGTGATGGCGTTCGCGCTTACCTGATCGACCCCCTGACCATCGACAACTGGCAACCCCTGGCCGCCTTGCTGGAAAACCCGGCGGTGATCAAGGTGGTGCACGCCTGCAGCGAAGACCTCGAAGTGTTGCTGCGCCTGACCGGCAGCCTGCCGGTG
Source organism: Tuber aestivum (assembly GCA_900010015.1). Classification (NCBI taxonomy): domain Eukaryota; kingdom Fungi; phylum Ascomycota; class Pezizomycetes; order Pezizales; family Tuberaceae; genus Tuber; species Tuber aestivum. The sequence goes on along the minus strand of LN890959.1, from coordinate 854,370 downwards.
CCGTTGTTCGACACCCAATTGGCGGCGGCTTACCTGAACCTCGGTTTCTCCATGGGCTATTCGCGCCTGGTGCAAGCCGTGCTGGATATCGAACTGCCCAAGGGCGAGACCCGTTCGGACTGGCTGCAGCGGCCATTGTCCGAAACGCAGGTCAGCTACGCCGCCGAAGACGCGGTGCACCTGGCTGAGGTGTACATCCGCCTGCGCCCGCAGCTGTCGGATGACAAATACGCCTGGGTGCTGGAGGACGGCGCCGAATTGGTCGCCAACCTGCGCCGCGAAGTCGACCCTTACGAGGTGTATCGCGACGCCAAGCTGGCGTGGAAGCTGTCCCGCGCCCAGCTCGCCGTGCTGCGTGAACTGTGCGCCTGGCGCGAGCACAAGCCCGTGCCCGGGACCTGCCGCGCAACCGCATCATTCGCGAACACTCGTTATGGCCCCTGGCCAAATCCCAGCCGGATAACCTCGCCGCGCTGGGCAAGATCGAAGACATGCACCCGCGTACCGTGCGTCAGGACGGCCAGTTCCTGCTGGACCTGATCAAGCGTGCCGGCAGCGTGCCCATGGACCAATGGCCGCCTGCCGTTGCCGAACCGTTGCCGGTGGATGCCGCCGCACTGATCAAGCAACTGCGCGCCCTTGGCCAAGCAGAGGCCGAACGCCTGGACATGGCGCCGGAACTGATGCTGCGCAAGAAAACCCTCGAAGCCCTGGTCAAAAGCGGCTATCCCGATGGGCCTTATAAATTGCCAGACTCGCTGCGTGGCTGGCGCCGCGAGTTGATGGGCCAGGCGCTGCTCGACAGCCTGGCCACTGCCGGAGAACAGCCTTGAAACGTATCTGCTCCATCTATCGCAGCAAGAAAAAAGACGGGATGTACCTCTACGTGCTGAAAAGCGACGCCCTGGAGCGCGTGCCGGAACCCTTGATGGAAGCCTTCGGCAAGGCCCATCACGCGTTTGACATGGTGCTGACGCCGGAGCGCAAGCTGTCCCGCGAGGACATCGCCGTGGTCCTGGAAAACCTCGACAAGCAGGGCTATCACCTGCAAATGCCGCCGGCCGAGGACGAGTACATCGAACACTTGCCCGAAGAGCTGCTGCGCCGCAACGACCCGATGTGATCGATCCGTGCCCCGTCCGGGGCGCGTGCTTCAATGGAATCGTATAAGTGGGCGGTGGCCGTAAGGATGCGGGCGGCCGCCCGTACTGTTTTTGAAAGGTTTTAAGCATGCGTGTTCTGATTGCTGAACAGGATCACCCGCTCTACGCCCAACTACTGGGCGAAGCGGCACCTGACCTTGAAGTGCTCACCAGCGGCGACTCGGCCGAACTGTCGCGCCTGGCCGCCGATTGCCCGGTATGGCTGGGTCAGCCGGACCTGTTGGCCACTTTGTTGCGTCAAGGCCATCAGCCGCAATGGCTGCAATCGACCTGGGCTGGCATCACGCCATTGCTGGCCGAAGGCCTACCCCGCGATTACCGCCTGACCCGGGCTGTTGGCATCTTTGGCCAGGTCATGGCCGAATTCGTGCTCACCTACATGCTCGGCCACGAACGTGAAGTGCTGGCGCGCCTGGTCAGCCAGGTCGAGCGAAAATGGGACAACCGCATGGGCCAGAGCCTGGCGGGGCGCAAGGCGCTGATCGTCGGTACTGGCGATATCGGCCAGAGCGTCGCCGAGTTCCTGCTGCCGTTCGGCGTGAAGCTCTACGGTATTGCCAGCGCTGCGCGCGAGCAGGCGCCGTTTATCGAAGTGGCCGGGCTCGACCAATTGGGCCGGCTGGTGGGAGAGGTGGACTATGTGATCAACCTGCTGCCCAACACGCCGAACACCCATGACCTGTACGACGCGGCGCTGTTCAAGCAATTCAAGCCGACCGGGTTGTTCATCAACGTCGGGCGCGGAGTGGCGGTGGTGGACGCCGACCTGGTCGAGGCCTTGAAAGAAGGGCATCTGGCCGGTGCGGTGATTGACGTGTGCCGCCAGGAACCGCTGCCACAGCGTCATCCGTTCTGGACCGCCTGGGGGCTGCTGCTCACCGGCCACAGTTCGGCGCCGACTTCGCCTGAATTGATGGTGGCGCTGTTTGTGCAAAACTTGCGAGCGTATCAGGCCAAGCAAGCGCTGCGCGGCGAAGTGGATTTCGAACGCGGTTACTGATCACGTTTCACCGTCCTGCTGGAACCGTTTTGCCAGGTTCCGGCACCAAGAGTGACCTCTTGGCCACGGACTGGTGAAATCCATGATCGTCCTCAATGCTTCCCGCGCTTCTGTCCCATTCATTCAAACGGGGAAGGCGCAAAGCCCTGCCCCAACAGTCTCCAGATCCACTGAAAGCGTGCGGGCCAGTCCCGCAGCCGCGCCGGCACTGGGCAATTTCGGCGGCGCGCTCTCTTGGCCGATTCCGCTGACGGCGCCGCAACGGCAAGCCATCCTCGAGGTGATGCCGGACAGTCGCAAGGGCGTGTTGGGGTATTTGCTCAGCGGCAGTGCGGTGACCAACGCCGACCTGCAAGACCCGGCACTCGCCTTGCAAAAGCTGCTGGCTTCCCCCAAGGCCCAGGCACTGGGACGGGTCATCCAGGACGAACTCGGTGGTTTGCCGACTGACACAAGCCTGCATGATTACGTGATGGCCGCCCTCCAGCTCGGGCTGGCTCCGCAGCTTGGGCAAGCCAGCCCGATCGGCGGCTTTGACCTTGGGCAGAGCGCGCACTGGGGCATGCCGGCGTCCGTGGTGGTTAAGGGCTTGGAGCGCCATCTGGTCGAGCAGGGGCGGGCGACGTCTCAAACCGCTACGCTGGCGGCGCACCTGCTGCTGGCGTCGACGGCGCCCGAGTTTCTGGTCAAGGACATTCCTGCCACTGTCACGTATGGAAGCCTTACCTGGGCCCAACTGGCAATGGCGGTCGCCAAGGTCGAAGCGGATTCGCCAGGGGCTGCGCGCTCAATGAGCTACGCCGAAGTGCTGGCGAAGGCGGGGCAAATAAGTGCTGACGGTCTGGATATCCAGCCCATGCAGCGTAAGGCCTTGACCGACTGGGCCGTGGCCAACGATGTGCTCGATGCCGCATCGCCCTTGACTGACAGTGACCTGGAGCGCGCACGCACGGCCTATAACAGTCAATTGAGCGCGTTGATGAACGCCAGCGCCGCCGTGCAGGCCGAGGTTCCCAGCCGTCGGGAAATGGCCCTGGCCAGACTCAAGGAGTGTTTTCCAGGCGTGGATCCGAGTGTGTTCGAGATCTGCACTCTCCAGAAAGCCTGGCTCAGGCCAGGACGCCCCGGGCTTATTCCGGGGATGCGTTCAATGCTCGATATTGTGATGGAGGGGGCCGTACTGGGGGCGCAGGAACATTGGTTGTCCAACGACGCCCGAATCCCCGTCACGCGTTTCTGTGAGCTGTATGAAGGCGGCGCCTTCAAGGTGGCCGAGGCCTTCAAGCGTCAGTACGACCAGGCCATTCAATCGCTGGAGCAGGGGCACAAAGGCCTGGCCAGCTACCTTATTTCCACATTGCCACTGAAGGACAGGAACAACTTCAAGCACGGCAAGCTGGAGTTCTTCCACACCAATCAATACACCATGGCCACGGATTTCCTGACCCCGCTTACCCTCAAGACGCGTGGGCATACCCTGCTGGTCAAGACCACGCGTGATGGGGAGGTCAACGTCTATGAGCTGGATACCCGCAGCGGAAAGATCGAGAAACAGAACTACCTGAGGGATCACTATGCGCAGCCATACACCGCCAAGAACATGGAGACCCGGAACGCGAACCTGGTCAGTAAGACCGTGCTCTTGGGCACGATCAATGAGGGGCAGGGGGCGGGTGGCGACCGCTTCGACGCCATTGGCGATGTGTTCGCCCGTTCCCTGGACTTGAAAAATAAAGACTTGTTGACGTACGCCAGGGGCATCACCTCCTACGATGAGGCGCGGGATGTCGTCCACGCCATCGGTGAGTTCTTCTTGAATTTGATCCCGTTCAGGTCCGCCATCGTCAACTTCATCAAGGGCAATTATGGCGAGGGGGTGGTGGACCTGGCGCTGGATGTGGTGGGTTTGTTGAGCTTCGGTGCGGGCAAAGCCGCCCAGGCCGGCAAAGCCTTTTCCAAGGGGTTTACCAGCATTCGCGGGTTGGCCAATGCACTGCGCTTTGTCGGCCTGGCAGCCATTGAAGCCTTCAACCCGCTGGCGGGCCTTGGGGACTTGGCGGCGGGGAGCGCCTGGCTATTGAGCAAAGGCAGCCGCCTGGGAGTGCGGGCTGTCAATAAACTCCGCGGAGGCACCGCAAGCTATGACGTGCTGAAGGCTGCGAGCGCACAGCACGGTGTGGCGGCCACCGGCACCTTCAAGCTGGCCGGCCAGACGGTTGAAGGCGGCGCGGTGCTCAAGGACGGTAAGTGGTATAGCTTTGACGTGGACAGGATGCAGGCTTATGGCAGCCCGCTGGAAGATTTTACCGCCAAGGCGCGCGCGGTAGACGGTGTGCTGGCGACAGTGGAAGTGGCACCGGGTCGGGAGCTGAGCAATAAGCTGTTTCGCGAGTACAAAGTACCCAAATCCACTCTTGCCGGGCGCTCGCGCAACAGCCAGGGCGTGTATGTGGCGGCGGATGGTCACACGTCCCATATCCGGCATATCGACGACAGTGGCCGGGCGGCAGTCTATGAAGTCCGGGAAGTCACGCGCACCCCCGAGGGCGTGGTGCAGGCGCGCATCTACAGTGCCAATCGGCAGACTCCGCTGCTGGTTCAGCATGTGCAGGGTGACCAGTGGATACGCTTGGGGGCGATGGGGGGGAACCCGCCCAGCGTTGGCTCGGACCTTGGGCGGATGATCGGCGGTGGCTCCGAGAGCCGTCTTTACGAAAGCCTCGACGGCGTCCATGTCTACAAGGAGACGCGAACGTCGGGCCATCAAAAAGTGCCTGACTACTTCGAGCGGCAAGCGCAGTGCCTGAACGAGTATTACGGCGAAGGGTTTGCCGTGGCCCTGTTCGAAAACGGCCGCGGCTACCTGAAAATGAAAAAAATAGACGGGGTCTCGCTGGATGCCATTGCACCGCGCAGTCTGCCGCCGCAGGCTAAAGCGGCACTCGATGAGATGTTGGCAGACCTGCTGAAGAAAGAGATGTTTCCCAACGATGTTCAGCTATCCAACTTTATGTACTCGGCTAAAGAGAACAAGGTCTATCCGGTGGATTTCGACTTCCCGCCCCAGGATATCCTGCACTTTGATGACGCAACGTTTGCGATACACCGGGACGATTTCCTGCGTGACGCTGACAAGCTCAGGGCGCAGTTCCGTGGATTGATCGCGTAGACGTTGCAACTGCCCCCTCGGGGGCAGCCTTAACGTGGTGCTACAGGCTGAAATCGCCTTCTGACACCAGCTCGCTCAGCGGCTTGCGCGGGCTGGGGGCTTCGCGACCTTGCAGGTATTCCGGCAAGCTCGACTTGTCGCCCAGCTTGCCGATCGCCACGGCAGCGTGCAGTGCATAACCTTCCGGGATTTTCAGCTCTTTGCGGGTCAGCTCCTGATCGAAGCCGGCCATGCCGTGGGTGTGCCAGCCGCTGAGGCTGGCCTGCAGCGCCAGGTGGCCCCAGGCGGAACCGGTGTCGAAGGTGTGCCACAGGGCCGGGGTTTCTTCGGTGGCGCCGGGGGCGGTGAAGTCGGTTTTCGAGGCGATGATCACCAGGGCCGATGCATGCTGCGCCCAGTTACGGTTGAATTCATTCAGCAAACCCAGGAAACGCTCCCAGTCTGGCGTGTCGCGGCGCGCGTAGAGAAAACGCCACGGCTGCGAGTTGTAGGCGGAGGGTGCCCAGCGTGCGGCTTCGAAGAAGCTCAGCAGGGTGTCCTTGGAGATGCTCTCGCCGGTGAAGGCGCGAGGTGACCAGCGGTCGGTGAACTGGGTGTGGATCGGATAATCGGCAACACGGGTCATGAGCAGTTCCTGATCGTCAATTCGGCGCTCAAAACTACTGCGCGGCCACTAGACTGACAAGTGTTGTTACACCGCCAGTCGCTAGCGCTTGGTTCCAGGCGCCGTGGGCACTAGACTGGCGGCCTTTTCACCTACCGATACTGATGTAGAGCCATGGCCGCCAAAGTCGAACCCTTCTGGATACGCAAAACCCTTGAACACCTCGATCAGGAGGAGTGGGAGTCGTTGTGCGACGGCTGTGGCCTGTGCTGCCTGCAAAAGCTTGAGGACGAAGACGACAACAGCGTCTATTACACGCGTATCGCCTGCAAACTGCTCGACCTGAAAACCTGCCAGTGCACTGACTACCCCAACCGCCGTGCGTCGGTGCCGGATTGCATCCAGCTCACCCCAGGCCAGGCCGACCAGTTCAAATGGCTGCCACCGACTTGTGGCTACCGCCTGGTCAGCGAGCGCAAGGACCTGCCGTTGTGGCACCACCTGGTCTGTGGCGACCGTGATGCCGTGCACCATGAACGCATTTCCCAGTCCGGGCGCATGCTCAGCGAAGGCAGCGTGCCCGAGGATGACTGGGAGGATTACCTGATTTTTCGCGCGGGCTGAACAAGGAGTGGGTATGAGGGTGGGATTCAAGCTGGCGGCATCGGTCGTGCTGCTGGCGCTGAGCACGTCGGCCTGGTGCGCGAAGAAAGTCGACCTGGACTACCACGTCAAGCTCCTGCCCCAGAGCGATCAGGCCGAGGTGCGTGTGAGCCTGTCCCAGGGCTCGGTGGTGCGCAGCCTCAACTTCGACCTCGGCCACGACGGTGACTACAGCGACTTCAAGGCCGACGGCCAGTGGAGCGTCAATGAGCACCGAGGCGTGTGGCAACCCAGCGCCAGCAAAGCCAGCCTCACCTACCGTGTGCGCCTTACCCATGCGCGCAAACCCGGTACTTTTGAGGCGCGGATGACGCCGAGCTGGGCGCTGTTTCGCGGCGAAGACCTGGTGCCGCCGGCGCGGCTCGACCAGCAGGACGGCATCGAGTTGGTCTCGCGCCTGGTGTTCGAGCTGCCGGCTGGCTGGAAAAGCGTCGAAACCGCTTGGCCGCGCATCGGCAAGCGCACATTCCGCATCGATAACGTTTCCCGCCTGTTCGACCGCCCCACCGGCTGGATGCTCGCCGGCAACCTCGGCAGCCGCCGGGTGCGCCTGGGCGAGACAGAAGTTACGGTGGCCTCGCCCAAAGGCCAGGCCATGCGCCGCATGGATGTGCTGACGTTGCTAACCTTTGTCTGGCCGCAGGTGGAGGCCGCTTTCCCGCGGCATCCGGCCAAACTGCTGGTGGTGGGCGCCAGTGATCCGATGCGCCGTGGCGCGTTCTCGGCGCGCGACTCGATCTACCTCAACAGTCGCACCCCACTGGTCAGCGAAAACGGCAGCAGCCCGTTGGTGCGGGAAGTGGTGCAGGCAATCGGGCGCTTCAATGACCACGACACCAGTGATTGGATCAGCGAAGGCCTGGCCGAGTACTACGGCATCGAACTGGTGCGCCGCGCCGGTGGCATTACCGATGAGCGGTATCAGGCGATACAGGCGCGGTTGACGAAGGAAGGCAAGGAGGTGACCAGCCTGCGCGGTGAGCACGTCAGTGGTGCGACGGTGTCACGGGCGGTGGTGATGCTGCAGGAACTGGATCGCGAGATTCGCGTGAAGACTCACAACAAGCGCTCCCTGGATGACCTCGCGCAAGCGGTAATGCGCGCCAACAGCATCACGACGGCGGAGTTCGTGCAGTTGGCAGAGAGCATCATTGGCGAGTCGTCGGTGGTGCTGGATAGCAAGCTGCTGCGTTGAACCCTTGCTCAACCTCCGCAATTCCTTGTAGGAGCCCGGCTTGCCGGCGATAGGGCCATCAAGGACGCCATCGCCGGTAAGCCGGGCTCCTACAGGTCGGGGTAATGTCAGCCGGTGGTTTTTACGGCTTTCTCAGCGGCCACTTCGGCCTTGGTCTTCAAGTTCTTCAATTCTTCCCCGGCCCGCTCGATCTTTGCGCGCACCGTGTTCATTTCCTGGCGGCCCTGTTCGAGCTTGTCCTTGAGCGTGCTGTGCCCGGTAAAACCTCGGGCCAGTGCCACGCCGCCGATCGCCACTTGGATCAAGCCGAAAATCCCACCTCGGCGCAGGCCTTTGCCGACCATCATCACGCCACCGGCCACCGAGCCGATGCGCTCCCAACCGTGGACGTTTTGCGTGGGCTGGGTCTGGAACGGCGTGTGTTCGATGATAGGTCGCAAGGTTTTGCTGTCGCTCATGATCTGTCTCCAACGAGGGCTAGTGATAAATAGCTGACTGCCCGCAGGCGCCGGATGTTCCCTAAATCTCAGTACTTGGGACCCGAGCGGGTGTTGTTGCCCTTGGCCAGGCGGTCGTAGAGCACCACGTTGACGGTGGCGGCGAGGTTCATGCAGCCGGTGGTCGGGATGTACACCACATCCTCACACCAGTCGCGTATCTCCTTGTCGAGGGTGCCGTCTTCCGGGCCGAAAATGTACAGCGCGCGGTCGGGGTGGGTGTATTCCGGCAGGGGGCGGGCACCCTCTACCAGTTCCACGGCGACGGGGATGCAGCCCAGGGGCAGGATCTTTTTCAGGTCATCAATGCCGATCAGCGGAATGTCGTGGTGGACCTTCTTGGTATCGGTGATGAAGTCCCGGGCGCGCTCGTAACGCACGCCGGTGTAGAACACCGAGGCCACGCCGTAGCAGCCGGCGGCGCGCATGACCGAGCCAACGTTTTCGGGGGATTTGGGGTTGTACAGGCCGATGCAGCTGTAGCGTTTATTGCCCACGGGGAAGGGTGCCTTGGAGAAAAGCGGCGATTATACGGGGATTAGGCAGGGTGCGGTGTTGTCTGGGATATCGCTATCGCGGGCAAGCCCGGTTCCCACAGGGGAATGCATTCCAATTGTGGGAGCTGGCTTGCCTGCGAAGAGGCCGGCACAGTCAGCGACGATTTCAGTCGTCCTTCTTCATCAACCCCGCCAACGCCGCAAACGGGTTATGCGTGGCCTTGGCAATCGTCGGGCTGCTGGTGGACCCTTCGCCGAAGTACTGCTGGTCGGTGTAGCGCGAGTGTTCGTTGTCGTGGCAGTACAGGCAGAGCAACTCCCAGTTGGAACCGTCCTGGGGATTGTCATCATGATTGTGGTTTCGGTGGTGTACGGTCAGTTCACTCAGGCGTTTGCCAGAGAACTCACGGGCGCAGCGGCCGCACACGTGGGGGTACATCTTCAAGGCTTTGTCGCGGTAGCCCATTTCCCGGTCGCGCTGGGCATCGGCAAGGATGCGATCCAGCTTGGCGGTGTGGGAGGGCGGGTTGGTCGAGCTCATCATGGCTCCTGGCTGTTTGGTGGTTCACGGATAGGATTGATTCTAGCCGCTCGCGATGTAAATAACCGCTTCACTTTATCGATAAGGATTTGAAACGCATGCGTCTGCATTCATGGACTGTTGCACTGTTGGTGTGTGGGCTCACGGCCCAAGCCCAGGCATTCTCTACACCACAACCCGGCCAGGTGATCGAGGTGGCCCTCGACCAATTGCACCCGACCCAGGCGGTGGTGGGTTTTGACCAGATTTACTACAGCCTCGGCCTGTTCGCTGACAAACCCGCCAAGGTCTTCGATGAATACTGCGAAACCAACGGCCAGGGCGAGGCCGACAAAGTGCCCAAGAGCGCGGACCTGCACAAGCCGGCGAGCTTCACCTGCAAGGACCCGGTGGGTACCCATCCCGACGACATGAAAACCGTGGTCGTCGGCCCCGGCGGCCAGTTGTACCTGACCGACGGTCACCATAGCTTCACCACCTTGTGGGAAGTGCCCGGCGGTGGGCCTCGCCTGAACATGTGGGTCAAGGTCACCGATGACTTCAGCAACAGCCCGACCATGGCCAACTTCTGGCAGCGCATGGAGGCCGCGCGCAAGGTCTGGCTCAAGGACAATCAAGGCCAGACCCTGCCGCCCGAGCAACTGCCGGCGCACCTGGGCTTCAAGAACCTGCAGGACGACTCTTTCCGCAGTCTGGTGTATTTCACCCGCAAGGCTGCGTATGGCAAGCCTGAGGCCGGGGAGATCGCGCCAGAGTTCCTGGAGTTCTACTGGGGCAACTGGCTGCGCACTCAAATTGATCTGGGCAAGTACAACCTGAACAAGAAAGGTGGCTACAAGGACGCCATTGAGGCCGTGGCCAAGCGCATGGTCAGCCTGGCGCCGGGCTCACAGGTCGGCGATAGCGGTTTTACCGCCCATCAACTGGGCGGCATGACCGAGCTCGACCGCAATGAGCTGGAAAAGACCTTCGACAAAAAAGTCCCGTATGTGATCGATTACCGCAATTCCCTGCGCTAACCGATCACACCTTCTGCGCAATCCAGATGGTGTGTCGGGTGCCCTTGTTGCCATGGGCAAACACCTGCACTTCCTCGGCCTTGAAACCGGCCTTGCGTAGTTTGTCGCTGAACAGCTTGTCCGCGCTGGCCGACCACACGGCCAGCACGCCTTTGGGGCGCAGGGCCTTGGCGCAGGCGGCCAGGCCACCGGCGGAGTAGAGCCAGCTGTTGGCCCGTTGCGTCAGGCCTTCGGGGCCGTTGTCCACGTCCAGCATGATTGCGTCAAAGCCTTGAGGCTCGGCCTGTAGCACCTTGGCCACGTCTTCCAGGCGGATCACCGTGCGCGGGTCCAGCAGCGGGCGGCCGGATTTTTCGCCCAGCGGTCCACGGTTCCACTCCACGACGCCAGGCACCAGCTCGGCGACGACCACTTCGGCAGTCTTGCCCAGGTGCTTGAGCGCCGAGGCCAGGGTAAACCCATGCCCAAGCCGCCAATCAACACCCGCGAACCGGGGCGGCCGGCGACTTTGCGGCAGGGGATCTCCGCCAGTGCGTCTTCGGAGCCGTGCATGCGCGTGTTCATCAACTGGCCGCCGTCACCGCCCTGGATCTTGATGACAAAATCTTCACCGTACTCGAACAGGCACAAGGCACCGCCGTTAGTCGGGGATCGGGGTGGTGTCGAGCAGAACGAAACGTTTCATGGAAATCTCATTGGGAAGGGCATTCTTGCGCGGTTGGGAGTAGCCTTGTGACATTCCGGTCAGGCCATGGAGCCATCGATGAAGTGCAGCATTCTAACGGTCATTGTGTTGAGCGCGCTCGCATTGGGTGCGGCGCAGGCTCAGGAGTTGCAAACCGTACCGGTCGCGCCCGCTCCAACGCCAGGCGCGCCGGGCACCCCGACGCCGACCTTGTACCCGCAAATCACCCCGCCCGCGGTGCCCAAGACCAATGGCTCGCCACCCCTGGCGCCCATCGTGTTGCCCTCGCCGCCAAAGGACCAGACCGTGCCTGGCCTGCTGCAAAACGACAGCAAGCCGAAGACGCCGGGCGGTTAGAACTGGTGGGACAGCAGTTGCCCGTCGGCCATGCGCAGGCGCTTGGACAGGGCAATCGCGATTGCGCGGATGATCTTGGCGGCCACCCTGGGAGCCTCGTTGAGCATCTTTTCCAGGGCGTCCTTGCCCAGGTTCAGCAGCACGCAGTCGCTGGCCGCCACGCAGCTGGCCGAGCGCCGCTCGCCGTCCAGTACGGCCATTTCGCCAAAAGCCCGGCCACTGCGCAGGGTGGCGATGGTCAGGCGCTGGCCTTCATGGTTGGTTTTCTGCACTGCCACCTGGCCGCTGTGGATGATGCACATGAAGGTGCCGGCATCGCCCTCCAGGAAAATCACTTCGTCACGGGCAATGCTGCTGATATTGAAGTAGCCGGCGGCCACGTGAAAATCTTCCGGCAACAGCGGGTCGAACAGGCCGCAGTCCATGAGCATGTCGCGGATTTCGTTATT
>LN890959.1:816195-828404 GCA_900010015.1 Tuber aestivum | reverse complement strand
TGACCATTGTCGAACCGACCTCCGGCAACACCGGCATCGGCCTGGCATTTGTCGCTGCCGCCCGTGGCTACAAGCTGCTGTTGACCATGCCGGCGTCCATGAGCATCGAGCGGCGCAAGGTACTCAAGGCCCTCGGCGCCGAATTGGTGCTGACCGAGCCGGCCAAAGGCATGAAGGGCGCAATCGAAAAAGCCGGCGAAATCGTCGCCAGCGATCCGGCGACTTACTTTATGCCGGCCCAATTCGAAAACCCGGCCAACCCGGCCATCCACGAGAAAACCACCGGCCCGGAAATCTGGAACGACACCGATGGCGCCGTGGACGTACTGGTCGCGGGTGTGGGCACCGGCGGTACCATCACTGGCGTGTCGCGCTACATCAAGAACATCGCGGGCAAGCCGATCCTGTCGGTGGCCGTCGAGCCAATGGTCTCGCCGGTGATTACCCAGGCGCTGGCGGGTGAAGAGATCAAGCCCAGCCCGCACAAGATCCAGGGTATTGGCGCGGGTTTCGTCCCCAAGAACCTGGACTTGTCGATGGTCGACCGCGTGGAACTGGTGACCGACGACGAATCCAAGGCCATGGCCCTGCGCCTGATGCAGGAAGAGGGGATTCTGTGTGGTATCTCCTGCGGCGCCGCGATGGCCGTGGCGGTACGCTTGGCCGAGAAACCGGAGATGCAGGGCAAGACCATCGTGGTGATCCTGCCGGACTCGGGTGAGCGTTACCTGTCGAGCATGTTGTTCAGCGATCTGTTCACCGAGCAAGAAAACCAGGCTTGATGTATGTCTTGGGGGGAGCGGGGCAAGCCCGCTCACCCCAACGATCCTGTTCACCACAGGGGGTTGATGTGAGTCAGCGTTACTAAGCTAGGCCTTCTGCATAATGGCCCAACTGTTTATCATGGCCGGCTGCTACGTCTGCTGTTGGCCAGGCGCTTATTTCCAGGAGTTGCTGCATGACCTTTTCTTTGGCCGCCAAACTGTCGGTACTGGCGCTGTTTATCGGCAGCACGTTGTATGTGCACCTGCGCGGCAAGGCGCGTTTGCCGATGTTGCGCCAGTTCGTCAACCATTCGGCACTGTTCGCCCCCTATAACGCCCTGATGTACCTGTTCTCGGCCGTGCCGTCCAAACCGTACCTGGACCGCAGCAAGTTCCCGGAACTGGATGTACTCAAGGACAACTGGGAAGTGATCCGCGAAGAGGCCATGCACCTGTTCGACGAGGGTTACATCCGCGCGGCGGAAAAGAACAACGATGCCGGCTTCGGTTCGTTCTTCAAGAAGGGCTGGAAGCGTTTCTACCTCAAGTGGTACGACAAACCGCTGCCATCGGCCGAGGCCCTGTGCCCGAAAACCGTGGCGCTGGTGAGCAGCATCCCCAACGTCAAGGGCGCAATGTTCGCGCTGTTGCCGGGTGGCAGCCACCTCAACCCGCACCGCGACCCGTTCGCCGGTTCCCTGCGTTATCACTTGGGCCTGTCCACACCGAACTCCGACGACTGTCGCATCTTTGTCGACGGCCAGGTGTACGCCTGGCGCGACGGTGAAGACGTGATGTTCGACGAGACCTACGTGCACTGGGTCAAGAACGAAACCGAGCAGACCCGCGTGATCCTGTTCTGCGACATCGAACGCCCCCTGAGCAACCGCGTGATGACCCGCGTCAACCGCTGGGTCAGCAAGCAACTGGGCCGTGCGACCGCGCCGCAGAACCTCGACGACGAGCGTGTTGGCGGGATCAACCAGGCCTATGCCTGGAGCAAGACCTTCAGCGACAAGTTCAGCGGTGTGGTCAAGCAGTGGAAGCGCAAGCATCCGAAGGCGTACCGCATTGCGCGGCCGGTGCTGGCGGTGGTGGTGCTGGTGCTGCTGTGGAAGTGGTTGTTCGGCTGATTGAAATGCAGTCAAAACTGTGGGAGCGGGCTTGCTCGCGAATGCGGAGTGTCAGTCGATGCATTCTTGACTGATCCACCGCATTCGCGAGCAAGCCCGCTCCCACATTGGTTTTGCAGTGTTGCTTAAGAGGCGATCAACTGGCGCAGCACGTAGTGCAAGATGCCGCCCGACTTGAAGTACTCCACCTCATTGAGCGTATCGATCCGGCACAGCACCTCGACCTTCTCGCTGCTGCCATCCTCCCGGGTAATCACCAGCGTCAGGTTCATGCGTGGCACGATCTCCACGTCGGTCAGACCGAGAATGTCGATCTTCTCCTTGCCGGTGAGCTTGAGCGACTTGCGGTTCTGATCCAGCTTGAACTGCAACGGCAACACGCCCATGCCCACCAGGTTGGAGCGGTGAATCCGCTCGAAACTCTCGGCGATCACCGCCTTGACGCCCAGCAGGTTGGTGCCCTTGGCTGCCCAGTCGCGGCTGGAGCCGGTGCCATATTCCTGGCCGGCCACCACCACCAGCGGCGTGCCGGACGCCTGGTATTTCATCGACGCATCGTAGATCGGCATTTTCTCGCCAGTGGGGATGTACAGCGTATTGCCGCCTTCTTCGCCGCCGAGCATTTCATTGCGGATACGGATGTTGGCAAAGGTGCCGCGCATCATCACTTCATGGTTGCCGCGGCGTGAGCCGTAGGAGTTGAAGTCCCGTGGCTCCACGCCCTGTTCGCGCAGGTAGCGGCCGGCCGGGCTGTCGGTCTTGATATTGCCGGCAGGGGAGATGTGGTCGGTGGTAACCGAGTCGCCCAGCAGCGCCAGCACGTTGGCGCCTTTGACGTCCTTGATGACCGGCAGTGGGCCTGCAATGTCTTCGAAGAATGGCGGGTGCTGGATGTAGGTGGAGTCTTTCTGCCACACATAGGTGGCGGCCTGTGGCACTTCAATGGCTTGCCATTGCTCGTCACCGGCAAACACTTCGGCGTATTCCTTGTGGAACATACCGGTGCTGACTTGGGCCACTGCGTCGGCGATTTCTTTGCTGCTCGGCCAGATGTCCTTGAGGTACACCGGGTTGCCGGCCTGGTCGTTACCCAGCGGCTCGCTGCTGATATCGATGCGCACGGTTCCCGCCAGGGCATAGGCCACCACCAGCGGTGGCGAGGCCAGCCAGTTGGTTTTCACCAGGGGATGCACGCGGCCTTCGAAGTTGCGGTTACCGGACAGCACCGACGCCACCGCGAGGTCAGCCTTTTGGATGGCTTTCTCGATCGGCTCGGGCAACGGCCCGGAGTTGCCGATGCAGGTGGTGCAGCCATAGCCCACCAGGTCGAAGCCCAGTTTGTCCAAGTACTGGGTCAGGCCCGCAGCCTTGTAATAGTCGGTGACCACTTTGGAGCCAGGGGCCAGCGAGGTTTTTACCCAGGGTTTGCGGGTCAGGCCCTTTTCCACGGCCTTTTTCGCCACCAGCCCGGCCGCCATCATCACGCTGGGGTTGGAGGTGTTGGTGCAAGAGGTGATAGCGGCGATCACCACCGCGCCGTTCTTCAGGCGATAGGTCTGGCCGTCGTATTCGTAGTCGGTTTCGCCCACCAGGTCGGCGTTGCCCACGGCAACCCCGCCGCCGCCTTCGCTTTCGAGGCGGCCTTCTTCCTTGTTGGTGGGTTTGAATTGCAGGTCGAGGAAGTCGCTGAACGCCTGGCCGACATTCGGCAGGGCCACGCGGTCCTGTGGGCGTTTCGGCCCGGCCAGGCTGGCTTCGACGCTGCCCATGTCCAGGGCCAGGCTATCGGTGAACACCGGCTCTTGGCCGGCGATGCGCCACAGGCCCTGGGCTTTGGTGTACGCCTCGACCAGCTTCACGGTTTCTGCCGGACGGCCGGACAGGCGCAGGTAGTCCAGCGTTACCTCATCCACCGGGAAAAAGCCGCAAGTGGCGCCGTATTCCGGGGCCATGTTGGCGATGGTGGCGCGGTCGGCCAGCGGCAGGTCGGCGAGGCCGTCGCCATAGAACTCGACGAATTTACCCACGACGCCTTTTTTGCGCAGCATCTGGGTCACGGTCAGCACCAGGTCGGTGGCGGTGATGCCTTCTTTGAGTTTGCCGGTAAGCTTGAAGCCGATCACTTCCGGGATCAGCATCGACACCGGCTGGCCGAGCATCGCCGCTTCCGCTTCGATCCCGCCCACGCCCCAGCCGAGTACGCCGAGGCCGTTGATCATGGTGGTGTGGGAGTCGGTGCCGACCAAGGTGTCCGGGAAGGCGTAGGTGCGGCCGTCTTCGTCTTTGGTCCAGACTGTGCGGCCGAGGTATTCGAGGTTGACCTGGTGGCAGATACCGGTGCCCGGTGGCACCACGCTGAAGTTGTCGAATGCGCTCTGGCCCCAGCGCAGGAAGGCGTAACGTTCGCCGTTGCGCTGCATCTCGATGTCGACGTTCTGCTCGAAGGCGCTGGTGGTCCCGAACTTGTCGACCATCACCGAGTGGTCGATCACCAGGTCCACGGGTGAGAGCGGGTTGATGCGCTGTGGGTCGCCCCCGGCCTTGGCCACGGCGGCGCGCATGGCGGCCAGGTCGACCACGGCAGGCACGCCGGTAAAGTCTTGCATCAATACCCGGGCCGGGCGGTACTGGATCTCGCGGTCGGACTGGCGCTCTTTGAGCCAGGCGGCGATGGCCTTGAGGTCGGCGCCGGTGACGGTCTTGTCGTCTTCCCAGCGCAGCAGGTTTTCCAGCAGCACCTTGAGGGACATCGGCAGTCTATCCAGGTCGCCCAGGCTCTTGGCGGCTTCGGGCAAGCTGAAGTAGTGATAGGTCTTGTCGTCGATCTGCAGGGTTTTAAGGGTTCTCAGGCTATCAAGGGATGACATTACATGACTCCTTATGGTCCGCACGGCTACGGACCTGACGGGACGAACAGAGCTTTCAACTTAGCCCTGTTTTCATTAGCAGGCTAATAACTGGACTCTATCGTTAAGTCCAAGGTTCCGAACTCGGCTATCATGCGCGCGTTTTCATGACAGGACTTGCGCTGCAGCAAGCCCAGTTGCCAGGAGATTCAATGAACACCCTTTTTATGCACTGCCGCCCGGGTTTTGAAGGCGAAGTCTGTTCCGAGATCGCGGAACACGCCGCGCGCCTGAACGTTTCCGGCTACGCCAAGGCCAAGACCGGTAGCGCCTGCGCCGAATTTGTCTGCACCGAAGAAGACGGCGCCCAGCGCCTGATGCACGGCCAGCGCTTTGCCGAGCTGATCTTCCCGCGGCAGTGGGCGCGCGGGGTATTCATCGACCTGCCGGAAACCGACCGCATCAGCGTGATCCTCGCCCACCTGCGCGAATTCCCGGTGTGCGGCAGCCTGTGGCTGGAGATGGTCGACACCAACGACGGCAAGGAACTGTCGAACTTCTGCAAGAAATTCGAAGTGCACCTGCGCAAAGCCCTGCTGAACGCCGGCAAGCTGGTGGACGACCCCAGCAAGCCGCGCCTGCTGCTGACCTTCAAGAGTGGCCGCGAAGTGTTCATGGGCCTGGCCGAGTCGAACAACTCGGCGATGTGGCCGATGGGTATTCCACGTCTCAAGTTCCCCCGCGAAGCCCCTAGCCGCTCGACCCTGAAGCTGGAAGAGGCCTGGCACCACTTCATCCCCCGCGACCAGTGGGACGAGCGCCTGCACGGCGACATGACTGGCGTCGACCTTGGCGCGGCGCCGGGCGGCTGGACCTGGCAGTTGGTCAACCGTGGCATGCTGGTGACCGCCATCGACAACGGCCCGATGGCCGAAAGCCTGATGGACACCGGCCTGGTGCAACACTTGATGGCCGACGGTTTCACCTTTGTGCCCAAGCAGCCGGTGGACTGGATGGTCTGCGACATCGTCGAAAAACCGGCGCGTAACGCTGCGCTGCTGGAAACTTGGATCGGCGAGGGGCATTGCCGCGAGGCGGTGGTGAACCTGAAGTTGCCGATGAAGCAGCGGTATGCCGAAGTGAAGCGTTTGCTGGAGCGCATCGAAGACGGCTTCAAGGCCCGTGGCATTCGGGTGGAGATCGGCTGCAAGCAGCTGTATCACGACCGAGAGGAAGTGACCTGCCACCTGCGTCGGTTGGTGGATGTGAAGAAAACCAAGGCCCGGTAGACTGGCGGCCAGTTCCAGGAGTAGATCATGAGCGATATTTTCGACACCGCCGTCGACGGCACCCTAGATGCAACAGGCTTGAATTGCCCAGAGCCCGTGATGATGCTGCACCAGCACATCCGCGACTTGCCACCAGGCGGCTTGCTCAAGGTGATCGCGACCGACCCGTCCACGCGCCGCGATATTCCCAAGTTCTGCGTGTTTCTCGACCACGAACTGGTGGATCAGCAGGAGCAGGCCGGTACGTACCTGTACTGGATCCGCAAGAAGTCCGCTTAAACCCGCGCCTTGTCGGCGCGAATGCGCCGGCGTGCACTGCGTGCCAGGCGCACCAGCAACATCCCCGCCGCACAGCTGAGGCCCACGATCAGCCCTTGCCACAAGCCGCTTGGGCCGCTGGGTTCGCCGAGCCAGTCGGTCAGCCCCAAGGCATACCCCACCGGCAGGCCCACGCCCCAGTATGCGAACAGGGTTAGCACCATGGTCACGCGGGTGTCCTGGTAGCCACGCAATGCGCCCGCCGCCGTGACCTGGATCGAGTCGCTGAACTGGAACAGCGCCGAGAACACGATCAACATCGACGCCAGGTGAATGACCACTGGGTCGGGGGTGTAGATCGCCGCAATCTGCTCGCGAAACACCAGCATCAGGCTGCAGGACAGGCAGGCATACGCCAGCGCAGTGCCCATGCCGACACCCGCCGCGAAGCGTGCTTCGCGCGGCTCGCCACGGCCGAGGGCCTGGCCGACGCGCACGGTCACGGCCATGCTCAGGGAGTAGGGGATCATGAACACCAGCGAGCTGACGTTCAGCGCGATCTGATGGCCCGAGACCACGGTGGCGCCGAGGCTGCCGATCAGCAGGGCGATGACCGCGAAGATGCTCGATTCGGCAAAGATCGCGATGCCGATGGGCAGGCCAATCCCCAATACACGCTTGATCACGGCCCATTGCGGCCAGTCGAAACGCTTGAACAGTTCGCTGCTCTGGTAAGCCGGGCCCCAGCGGGTCCAGACCGCCAGGCCGAGCATCATCACCCACATCGCAATGGCCGTGGCCCAGCCGCAACCGACGCCGCCCATGGCCGGCACGCCCAGGTGGCCGTAGATGAAGATGTAGTTCAGCGGGATGTTCAGCGCCAGGCCACACAGGCCCATCACCATGCTCGGCCGCGTGCGGCCCAGGCCGTCACTGAAACAGCGCAGCACGTAATACAGCGCAATGGCCGGCATACCGGCGGCGATGCCGTGCAGGTAGCCCACGGAAGGTTCGATCAGGTCCGGTTCCACCTTCATCGCCTGCAGGATCGGTTCGGCGCAGAGCAGCAACAGCGAGGCGGTGATACCGACCACCACGGCCAGCCACAAGGATTGACGCACCAGCGGGCCGATCTCGCTGAACTGCCCGGCCCCGTAACGCTGCGCGACTTTGGGCGTGGTGGCCAGCAGCGTGCCGGTCATCAGCAGGTACACCGGTATCCAGATCGAGTTGCCCAGGCCCACGGCCGCCAGGTCCTGGGGGCTGACGCGCCCGGCCATCACCGCATCGACAAAACTCATCGCGGTGGTCGCCAGTTGGCCGATCATGATCGGCAGGGCGAGCGTCAGCAGGCCGCGCACTTCCCGGCTGATGCGGGCGGGGCGGGTGAGGGTGGCGGTGGCAGTGTTCACGTACAGGTGTCCCGTAGAAGGAGGCGCAAGGACGGCGGATTCTACGCTTTGACGCATCGGTCAGGAAAAAACCAGTGTTAGCGATTTGTAAGCGAGGGCTGCGATCCCTGTACACTGCGGGTCCGCCAAAGGAGCCTGCCATGCTGATTGTTGCCGACGAAAATATTCCGCTGCTCGATGCATTTTTCCAGGGATTTGGCGAGATTCGCCGCGTGCCCGGCCGTTCCATTGACCGCGCCACGGTCGAGCAGGCTGATGTGTTGCTGGTGCGCTCGGTGACCAACGTCAACCGTGCGCTGCTGGAGGGCACGAAGGTGCGCTTCGTCGGCACTTGCACTATCGGCACCGATCACCTGGACCTCGACTACTTCCAGCAGGCCGGCATCCAGTGGTCCAGCGCCCCAGGCTGTAACGCCCGTGGCGTGGTGGACTACGTGCTGGGCAGCCTGCAGACCCTGGCCGAGATCGAAGGTGCCGACCTCAATCAGCGCACCTACGGCGTGGTCGGCGCCGGTGAAGTGGGCGGGCGGCTGGTCAAAGTGCTCAAGGGCCTGGGCTGGAATGTGCTGGTCTGCGACCCGCCACGCCAGATCGCCGAGGACGGGGATTACGTCAGCCTGGCGCAGATCATCGAGCAGTGCGACGTGATCAGCCTGCATACGCCGCTGATCAAGTCCGGCAACGGCTCCACCTGGCACCTGTTCGACCGCCAGCGCCTTGAGCAGCTCAAGCACGGCACCTGGCTGATCAACGCCAGCCGTGGCCCGGTGGTCGACAACGCCGCCCTGCGCGAGGTGCTGCTGGACCGCGAAGACCTGCAAGCGGTGCTGGATGTGTGGGAAGGCGAGCCGGAAGTGGACGTCGACCTGGCTGACCTGTGCGTACTGGCCACGCCGCATATCGCCGGCTACAGCCTGGACGGCAAGCAGCGCGGCACGGCGCAGATCTATCAGGCGTTCTGCGCGCACCTGGGTCAGGAGCCAAGCCTTCAATTGAGTGATTTGCTGCCGCCACCCTGGTTGGCCGAGGTGCACCTGAATGCCTCCACCGATCCGGCCTGGGCCTTGGCGACCCTGTGCCGCAGCGTGTATGACCCGCGTCGTGACGACGCGGATTTCCGTCGCAGCCTGGTGGGCACCGTGCAAGAGCAGCGCAAGGCGTTTGACCTGCTGCGCAAGCATTACCCGGAGCGCCGTGAAATTGATGGCTTGAAGGTGCGTATCCACGGGGAATCCGCCGCGCTAGCCGCGATAGCCACAGCCCTCGGTGCCGACGTGCACTAACTGTATGACTCCTTGTAGGAGTCGGCTTGCCGGCGATGGCGTCCGCAAGATCACCGCGCGGCTCAGGGCCGCTATCGCCGGCAAGCCGTCTCCCGCGCGGGGTGTGTTTCGGGCATAAAAAACCCGGCCACCAGGGCCGGGTTAGAAAGAGCGTAGGCGTTTCAGCCTTGCTGGGCAGGCTTGACCAGTCGCTGTTCCAGTTCGCTGCACGCTTGCTGGATCATCTCTTCGGTAATCTGCACTTCGCGGCCCTTGGCGTCGATGTACGAGCAAGGCAACTGCTGCGGCTGGCGGATCACTTCAATCTTGGCATCGCTGCTATTTTGCAAGGTCATGGCCTGTCTCCTCATCAGGTTGTGTCCCTATTCTGCTTATCACTCTAAGCCGCCCGCGTGACGAGGCTGTTACAACTCCCTGCAAAGTCACCGGTTCGAACACCCAGTCCATCAGAAACCGCTACACATTTCCAGCCTGGGGTTAGACCGATAGCCTCTAGGGATCAGCATCGGCGGGCATAATTAACCTGACTCATTGTTATTTACCCAAGTTCCCCCAATGTTGTGGTGTAGATACTTATCTCCCTTGCTCAGGTGATGCCCTCCATGTTCTCCGTCCGTCAACGCCGTGCGATCCGCCTGGCCAGCCGCTTCATTGCGCCCTACCGCTGGCACGCCCTCGGCGCCCTGTTGGCGCTCATCGTCACCGCAGGCATTACCTTGTCCATGGGGCAGGGTATTCGCCTGCTGGTGGACCAGGGCTTTATGACCCAATCACCGCACCTGCTCAATCAGTCCATCGGCCTGTTCATGGTGCTGGTGCTGGGCCTGGCAGTGGGCACCTTTGCACGGTTTTACCTGGTGTCTTGGATCGGCGAACGGGTGGTGGCGGATATTCGTCGGCAAGTGTTCAACCACCTGATCTACCTGCATCCGGGCTTCTACGAGAACAATCGCAGTTCGGAAATCCAATCGCGACTGACCACCGACACCACCTTGCTGCAATCGGTGATCGGCTCGTCGCTGTCACTGTTCCTGCGCAATGCTTTGATGGTCATCGGTGGCATCGTGCTGCTGTTTGTCACTAACCCCAAGCTCACCAGTATCGTGGTAGTGGCGCTGCCGCTGGTATTGGCGCCGATCCTCATCTTCGGCCGACGCGTACGCAGTCTGTCGCGGCAAAGCCAGGACCGCATCGCCGACGTGGGCAGCTATGTGTCCGAGACCCTCGGGCAGATCAAGACCGTGCAGGCCTACAACCATCAAGTGCAGGACGAACAGCGCTTCGCCGTGACCGTGGAAGACGCCTTCACCACTGCGCGCAAACGCATCACCCAGCGCGCCTGGCTGATTACCCTGGTGATCATGCTGGTGCTCGGCGCCGTGGGTGTGATGCTGTGGGTCGGTGGCATGGATGTGATCAACGGGCGCATCTCCGGCGGTGAGCTGGCGGCGTTTGTGTTCTATAGCCTGATCGTCGGCAGCGCGGTCGGTACCCTGAGCGAAGTGCTCGGCGAGCTGCAGCGCGCTGCCGGTGCCGCCGAGCGGATTGGCGAATTGTTGCAGTCGAGCAACGAAATCCAGGCGCCCGCCGCCGGTACCGTGCAACTGCCGGAACGGGTCAGTGGCCGCATGGCGCTGCAAGACCTGCGCTTTTCCTACCCTTCACGGCCCGACAGCTACGCCATCGACGGCCTGAACCTGACCATCAACCCCGGT
This sequence comes from Tuber aestivum, assembly GCA_900010015.1. Classification (NCBI taxonomy): domain Eukaryota; kingdom Fungi; phylum Ascomycota; class Pezizomycetes; order Pezizales; family Tuberaceae; genus Tuber; species Tuber aestivum. The sequence goes on along the minus strand of LN890959.1, from coordinate 817,704 downwards.
GAAACCCTGGCGCTGGTGGGCCCGTCCGGCGCGGGCAAGTCGACGATTTTTGACCTGCTGCTGCGCTTCTACGACCCCCAGCATGGCCGCATCCTGCTCGAAGGCCACCCGCTGACCGAACTCGACCCCATGGACCTGCGCCGCCACTTCGCCCTGGTTTCCCAGAGCCCGGCGCTGTTTTTCGGCAGCGTCGAAGAGAACATCCGCTACGGCAATCCGACGGCCACCCTCGAACAGGTCGAAGCCGCCGCGCGCATTGCCCACGCCCATGACTTCATCCTGCAAATGCCTGACGGCTACCGGACCCACCTCGGCGACGGCGGCATGGGCCTCTCCGGCGGCCAACGCCAACGCCTGGCCATCGCCCGCGCCTTGCTGGTAGACGCGCCGATCCTGCTGCTGGACGAGGCCACCAGCGCCCTCGATGCCCAGAGCGAACACCTGATCCAGCAAGCGCTGCCGCAACTGATGCAAGGGCGCACCACGCTGGTCATCGCCCATCGATTGGCCACCGTGAAGAACGCTGACCGCATCGCCGTGATGGACCAGGGCAAGTTGGTGGCGGTCGGCACGCATCAACAACTTATTGCGAGCAATCCGTTGTATGCGCGGTTGGCAGCGTTGCAGTTCAGTGATGGGGTAGAGGAAAGCGCCACACACTAACGCTCACTGCCCATAAAAAAATGCCCGCATTGAGAAATGCGGGCATTTTTATTGAGCTTGAAGCTTCAAGCTTGACGCTCAAGGCTGCCTTTACTACTGATCATCAAAATACCGCTCATGCCAATCCACCAACGGCTGCGGTGAATTGAGCTTCTGGCCGTAGATCACCGAATAAGACAGCACGTTTTGCACATATTGGCGGGTTTCGTCGAACGGGATGCTTTCCACCCACACATCGAAACTCAGATGATCCGCGCCACGCAGCCACTGGCGCACACGGCCTGGGCCGGCGTTGTAGGCGGCGGAGGCGAGCACGCGGTTGCCGTTGAACTGGCTGTGCACCTGGCTAAGGTAAGCGGCGCCGAGCTGGATGTTTTTGTCCGGGTCCAGCACCTGGGCGGGGGAGGCCAGGGGGATGCTGAACTTGCGCGCGGTTTCCTTGGCAGTGCCGGGCATGAGTTGCATCAGGCCGCTGGCGCCGACGCCGGAGCGGGCGTCGTCCATGAAGGCGCTTTCCTGGCGGGTGATTGCAAACACCCAGCTGGAATGCAGGCCGCGTACCTTGGCTTCACGCACCAGCGTGTCGCGGTGGGCCATCGGGAAGCGGATGTCCAAGTCGTCCCAATACTGCGCCTGGCTGATGGTGCGGATCGCGGGGAAGTACCACTTCATGTCGTAGGCCAGTTTGGCCTGGGCGACCATCTCGTCGCGGTTGAAGTGACGGCTGACGTGGTACCACTCGCGGCGGCCATCCACGATCTGGCCTCGGGCGTAGAACTCCAGGGCACGGCGCACGCCGGGGGTGTTGCGCACCTTGTTGAGCAGCGCCTGGCTCATCGGCAGCGG
>LN890959.1:745435-769293 GCA_900010015.1 Tuber aestivum | reverse complement strand
AGCTGGCTTGCCTGTCGAAGGCAGCCTGACAGCCGACCGCTATCTATCTGTTGCCCCGCAATCCAAATGTGGGAGCTGGCTTGCCTGCGAAGGCGGCCTGACAGCCGACCGCTATCTATCTGTTGCCCTGCAATCCAAATGTGGTTGCTTCAGAATCGTGTAGATACCTACGCAGCGATGAGCGCAGGCAGCCCACCCAATCATCAACCGCAACTCACCGCCCTTCCAACAACGCCCCTGCTTGGTCCAGCAACGCCAACGGATCACTCGCCTTGTGAATATCCACCGACAACAACTGCCTGAACTTGCGCGCCCCCGGGAAACCGGTGCCCAGCCCGAGGATGTGTCGAGTGATATGGTGCATCGAACCACCGGTCGCCAAATGCTGCGCAATATAAGGCCGCAATTGCACCAACGCCTCTGCCCGACTGATCACCGGCGCGTCACTGCCAAACAGCTGCTGATCCACCTCCGCCAGCAGATATGGATTGTGATAAGCCTCCCGGCCCAGCATCACGCCATCAAACGTCTGCAAATGCACATGGCACTGCTCCAGCGTCTTGATCCCGCCGTTAAGCACTATCTCCAACTCCGGAAAGTCCCGCTTCAACTGCGCTGCCACGTCATAGCGCAGCGGCGGAATGTCGCGATTCTCCTTCGGCGACAACCCCTCCAGAATCGCGATCCGCGCATGCACGGTAAAACTGGTGCAACCCGCGTCCCTGACTGTCCCGACGAAATCACACAGCTCGGCATAACTGTCCCGCCCATTGATCCCGATGCGATGCTTCACCGTCACCGGAATCGACACCGAATCGCGCATTGCCTTCACACACTCCGCCACCAACGCCGGGTGCGCCATCAGGATCGCGCCGATCATATTGTTCTGCACGCGGTCGCTGGGGCAGCCGACGTTCAGGTTCACTTCGTCGTAACCGGCCGCTTCGGCCATACGCGCGCACGCGGCCAGGTCGGCGGGGACACTACCGCCCAATTGCAGTGCAAGCGGGTGCTCGGCTTCGTTGTGGCGCAAGAAGCGGTCGTGGTCGCCGTGCAGGATCGCGCCGGTGGTGACCATCTCGGTGTAGAGCAGGGCGTGCTTGGAGAGCAGACGCAGGAAGTACCGGCAGTGGCGGTCGGTCCAATCCATCATGGGTGCAACGCTAAAGCGCCGAGACAGTGCGGGGCTTGATTCTGCTGGGCTAAAGCTCTGTTTATCTAGCATTTTACTCAACGTGTTCTTGACCGGTTTTAGGGCGTTTTCAGGCGTTTTTGAAGGCTCGGTGGTACGATGTACCACTCAAAAACTGACGCGTACCACTTTCGATATGGCGACTATCAGGGCAAGAAAACTGGCAGATGGGACTGTGAGCTACACGGCTCAGATCCGCATCAAGCGCGACGGAGTGCAAGTCTACCAAGAGAGCCAGACCTTCGCCCGAAAACAGGCTGCGCAGGCTTGGGCGCGCAAACGCGGGGCGGAGTTGGATGAGCCAGGTGCGATCGAGCGCGCAAATCGCAAGGGGGTCACGCTCACAGAGATGCCGGACGAGGCCTGGCACATTCTCCAGTCAATGCCTAAGGCTGGCGACGACATCTTCCCCTACAGCCCTGAGTCAATCTCCACACTGAACAGACCGGTTACGACGATTCCGTTGGCAAGCTGGCCGGATGGGCTGAGCAGGATTACTTGTTCACCCACAGTTGGTGGGTCCCACTCCTGGTCAGCTCCAGCACGCAGGGCGAGCCATGGCAGCCAAGCGGTGTCCAGTGCTCCGCTTTTTATCTTCACGCGCGGGGGCTCCATCTGCTCGGCGGCGATGACGCCAAAGCGGATGAGGTTTTCGAGCATGCGGGAGAGGGTGGCGAAGTCGTTCATGGCGCCGATGGTGGCGCCACGCGTGCGAGAGTGCAGTATTCGTAGGTTGTAGAACCGTTATCTACAAGCTGATGTCAGCTTTTACTTAAAAATTAATACGATGAAGATCAACGTGGTAGCCACCATTGAGATTGTAGAAATGACTATTGCAACGTTTATTTTTTTTCCGATCTCATTTGTGCTGTGTCTTAGTAGGTCGATGTTTTTGGTGTTGTCGAAAACGATGCTGGTTGGTGAGCTTTGCTCGTAGTCGCTGGAGCTTTTATCTGCATAGTTTGCAATTATGCTGCCTCCTGCTCCTGCGCAGGCAAACAATAGAACCTGCATGTACAGGTCAAGTTGGACCCTCAAGTCTTCAGTGCTGGGGCTCGCTTGATCTATGAACAGATAATAATACTTTGTAAAAAGAACTTGAAAAAGAACCCCGTACGCTATGAGTAACATGCCTTTTGGAAAGCGCATGACTTTGAGTTCTAGAAGCAAAATGAAAAGTAGGAAGCCGCTTGTGGCGCCAGTGTATATGCCCATTTCTGGGGAGGTTCTATTCATGATCCATGGAGTCGCAGCTATGGTAAAAAAAGCTGTGAAAATAATTATTGCTAAAGCGAATCTTGCTATTACCTGTCTGGTTTTCATTCTGTTGGTTGTTCTTTCGATGAGGAGTGACAAGGCTACCATCTGTCGCAATCAAGCAGACAGGTGCGCCAATAAACAGTCGCGTATTAAGTCGATGTCAGGATCTTTAAACCCAAGTATTTCGCGTTGGTCATAGCGCACATCGGGAGCACCACGCTCCGCACGGTCTTTCAATCCGTACTGGTGAGCCCTGGCAATCCGGGCGATACGCCCAGTGAATCCGACCGCGATTCCGTTGCTGTCACCACGGACCTTCAGATATGACGCAGTCCGCAGCTTTTTGAACATCGCAAGCTTCCGCCGAATACGTCCCTGCTTTCCACGCAGGTTCCGTTGCTTACGCGGCGCAAACTTGGTCCCGTCAGGGTTCTCCTGAGCCATCACGCGCTTCTGCTGACTGCGGCGCAGCTCCTGCCCAATGCTCCGGGCGAGCTTACCGCGCTCACCTGGTTCCAGGCGATGCGAGCACCATAGGTGGCTGGATTGAAGTTCTTCGCCGCCTGTTCCAGCCAGCTACGTTTGATGGTGCGCTTGTCCGAGGTAGCGCCCTCGACGGCGACACGGAACCAATTGCTGCGAAATTTTTTCATGCCGGGAATCCTCAATGCGTTGGGCGCTAAGTGCGTTGCAATGAGGGGCATGGTCGTGACGCGCGCGAGTTGCGGCAACGGGACGGGATTGTAGAGAGCGGGACTACAAGGGGCGGCGCTACTGACTCGCAGGCGTGGGCGGCAGCATCGCGGCCATGACTACGACTGAACTGCTCCCAATCGATCCCCGACGCCAATCCAAGTTCCTGTATTGGATGGGTTGGCGTATCTGCGAGATTGCCGAGGCTACGGGCGAAAAGGAAAAAACGCTACATAGCTGGAAGGCCCGCGACGAGTGGGACCGGGCGGATAACGTCGAGCGCATCGGTGGGGCGCTGGAAGCGCGCCTGGTGCAGTTGATCCTCAAGGAAGGCAAGAGCGGCGGTGACTTCAAAGAGATCGACCTGCTGCACCGGCAGTTGGAGCGGCAGGCTCGCATCCAGCGCTTCCAGGGTGGTACAAGACATTTCTAAGCGGATAAAGGGTTATGCCGGAGGTGTCCGCCATAGCTCCTCAAGATTGACATCATCGCTGCTCGGTCGGTGGCCCTGGAGCAGCGGATCAATTTTTAGAATCATGGGGAGGTCAAATGCTGTTCCGGTGACTACGCAACAGCCCTTGGCGAGGGTAGGTATCAAAGCCTTAGAGGAGGAGTCGAGTGTGCTTATAGTATTGTCCAGCAGCATAAGGTCACGATCGTTGACGAGTCGGTGTATGAAAAAATTATGAATCTGAGAGACAATTGTGGGTGAAATATCGGCGGGTCGTTGACTTGATAGTGTTAGGTAAACTCCGTACTTCCTCCCCTCTTTAATGATTTCTTCAAAAAGTTCAAGTCGATAGTCTTTCCAGATTTCGTGCTCACGAGTGGACTGATCAGACAAGATGTTGTGGGCCTCATCAATAATAATATGAAGTGTCCGATTCGGTGGGCTTTGCAAAGTCTCTGATTCTTTATGGTTTATATAGTAGTTCTTGGCAATTAACAGGGGCAGGATTTTTTTTACTTCGTTTTTACATTTTTTTAAAGAAATAACATGCAGAAGTGATGGGGCGGGTGGGATGTCTACTATTTTTAATACGTTGCGAAGTGCCGAAATTGACGACTTTGCTCGTGAAATTACAGGTTGAATATGCTCGTATTGTGCATAGCCCAAGACAACATCCGAGCAAAGCTGAAGATAACACCGGAGGATCAACTCGCTGAACTGATCCATGTTTTTTAGGTCGATGTAGTCAAGTAGCGGTTTCAGATGTTGTTCGAAGCCGTCGCTATCAGAGTTGTAGTAGTTTCCATATGCATCCCTAAAATATTTTTTCTGCGCATTGTAAACGATGCCTTTCAGGTGTTCTTGCAACGGCTCGCACTCAAGGATTCTTGCGATTTCCCGACTCAATTCAAGTGCGTCTGGTTTTGGTTCGCTAGCACTGAAGGCTTTTTCAAATGTTCTCTCAATGAAACGCTCAAGTGAGACGTTTTTGAACCGCTCTCTGCCAGTCAGCACTCGCCTTAAAAAAGGTTGTTGAGTGTTTGTGGTTGCTTGGAATAGTAGGCTAAGAGTTTCTGCGTCCCAGAAGTGTATGGATTCAATCGGAAACTTGTGGCCCGCTTTCTTGTTGTTTAGGATGGTTATCTTTTTTTCTTTGGCGGGAATGATCTGGTCTTCTGTGTATTCACCGTTAAAATCAATAATAACGAACTGGCTTCTATTTTTTAAAGCATCAACTTTTTCGCTGAATAGAGTTGTGTAAAGTTTTGCAAGTGTATTTGACTTGCCGCTACCGGTATTGCCAAAAATTCCAATGTGACTGTTGAATATCTTTGTCCACGGCAAATTGATCGGCACGTTCTCTTTCAGCATGCACCCTATGGAAAAGGAGGTAACTCCTTCGGCTCCATAAATTTTGGCAACCATAAGTTCACTAAGGAGATATGCTTTGTCTCTGATCATCGGCATAAATTTTATGCCCTCAAAGAAAGTGTCATCCATGATATAGCCAATTGGACGAACATCAACCTTTCTTATGTACAGAGTTTTTTCTGCATCGGTGTCCAACTTTCGTTCATCGAGATATTCGCCCTCAATTAGGCAAACAATATCGATGAAACCGCGTTGTATCGTGATGTGCTCTCTAAGTGAAACTCCCCTGTATCTGACTCCGTCAAAAAAAATTGTCTCGTGGTTTGAGTCCTCAAATATTCGTAGGGATATGCGAACTCCCGAAACGGCTATAACCTCCCCTACAACGATGCTCATACGAACTCCTCTTCTTCAGGGGGAACGTAGCGCTGCGGTTTCAATGAGAAAATATATTTGTTGAAGTTGGTGAAGTCGAGCTTTTCTCCGTCAGGTGGGGAAATAATTGTAACGTTCTTCCAGAGTTTAAATTCTTCTACAAGGTTTTCCGCGCTTCTCTTACTGTAGCAGCAAATAAAAGTTTGAAGTTGTGGGTTTGCGAGCGAGCGCTGTATCAGTTTAAGAATATGTTCGTCCGCGAATGAGAAACCGAAGGCAATGAGGATTGAGTTTGGTTTTTCAAGTTCGTAACTAAGAAGTCTCAGCATTTGATAGTAGTGTTCTTCAAAAACGGTTTCGTGAAACTTCCATTTTGTGGGGTTTACGATGGGAAGTTTATTGTAAGAGTTCCAGAAGTTATTTCGCTGCTGTGAAGTAAATGCTACATTTGGGATTTTTGTTGTGATTCCACCTTCAGTTGTCAGGTAGTCAGAAAATCTTTGTATCTTTGACAATGTTCTAGGATGGATTAGATTGTCGAAGTTGTTTTTATATTCAACCTCGATTTTTTCGCCGCTTTTTGACCAGTAGACTGATCCGTGGAGGTGAATAAGGTTTATCTGTGGGATTCCATAATGGGATCGCTCAAATATCCCTGTCTGGCATTGAAATGTACTGAAGTTTTTAGCGTGCAATAGTTTTTTATGAAAGCCCGATGTTCCGTCGTTTATAACGAAGTCATGAGATCCCTTGGCTAGTATGTTATCGGCACTGTGTGCCAGACAGCCATCGTAGTTTGTCGTGAAGATGTTTATTTTTCTGTTGAGGTCTTTTCTTCTGTCAAGCAGGCCTAAGGTAGTTGTTAAAAACTCCTCGTAATTTTTTAGATTTTTCCGGCCCGCTATATTTTTAACTTTTTTGGGTGAAAAGTTTTGAACCGGATAAATGCATGTATTGTAATAATGCATAAATATAGCGGTGTGTCTGTCAGCCCATCCAGAGTGTGCTGTCGCAAGCGTCTCTATAGTCTGCCATTTACCCATCGGGCATTTGATCTTTAAGGCCAGTGTTGGAAATAAATCCGCAGAAGCACCGGACCCTAATAGGATGTTGATGTTTTTGTTATAGACATCTAATGGCTCAATCGCCGTAAACATATGCGCCCCTATTATTGATTTCCATAAAAATAGAGCTTTAACAACGCAACCATCTACGACCCTTGACGGCTCAACTGTGAGTCGTATCGACGACGTCAGGGTTAAGCGACCTCGCGATGTTTTCGGAAAAGCGCTCTGCACCTTTCTTTCAGCCCTTTCAGTGGGCCGCATAACCTTGTCCGAAGGTAACCCACTAGATGGCATTTTGTCATCCAGCTGGGAAGTGGCTCAGTAGTCGCCCTGATCGGGTCGTGCTCTTCAAATATTGGTCGGGCTTGCGATAGGTTTGCACCGCAATGGTGCGCGCGAGTCGCTTGTTGAGCATGTTCACCCGGCGCGCGCCGTCGTCCCCCCACCTCGCCTGCGGGCTAAATGGGTCGTTATTTCTGCGCCCCTGCGGACCACTGCCGGCGGCTCAGGCTGGGCGCTTGCTTGGCGTTGTGGGGAGGTTGAAAGCCTGCGGAACCCTGCACCGAGGGGGTATTTCTTCGAAAGATCTGGAGGCGTTGCTGTGCAGGTAGAGGGGGGATTTCAAAAAGAGTAATTTCAGTAACCACGTTTGGGTAATGGGCTGGAGGCCGCGTATTCCGTGGGGTTCGGTATTACAGAAAGGAGTAACAGAGAAGTAATTGAAAAGGTGATTTTTTGCCAATGTGTTGTTTTTAAAGGAATTTTATAGACATGAGAATTACATTTATAAAGAGTAATCAGATTACTTCAAAATTACTTAAAAATTACCTTTTGGTGTGGATGTAAAACCATTTAAATTCAATGTGTTGAGCATTGAAAACGGTCAAGATTACTTATGTTACTCTTTTTTTTGCCCCTCTCTAGATTTCGGATTTCAGTCCCCTATGCGAGTGATGCGCTCGCGTACTGAGGTGCATGCTGATGATCGTGAGAATGGCGTGACTGGCACCGCTGGAGATATTGAATTCCGGGCCTCTGCTGAGCGATCGTGGGGTTCAGGCAGGAACACTGTGCCCAAATGGCTACACGCAGCAGTTGGCCAGCGATATGGGCGAGTCAGTTTGTGGGGATTACTGAAACATTCATTACAACCTTAAGCCCAAATCCCATGGGAATGTGTCAACTTCCGAAGTTGCTGACACTGCGGCCCAATTGATCTTCAATTTATCCGCAGGAGTTATAAGCACGGCTTCGTTCCTGTCCCACTGGAAATCATTTATTAACAGTGGCCCCGGAATGTGCGGGTTTAACACTCCGAAAGCGATGTAGTGAAAAGCTCCTCGTGGCCCTTCACTACCTGTGATCAGTAGCTCACTGTGCCGAGTTGAATCATTGAACTCTAATGAAAGATGGTCCACCTGGAGATCAGCTACGACCATTTTCCCTAGCGGGGGGCAGTCAAAATGTAGTGCTGGGAACTCGAATGTCGTTTTTTCATCTGTGAGCGCTACGGCGAGCGTTAAAAGAGAATGGTTAGCGTCGAATGTCAGAGAAACTAGGGAGTCGGAAAATCGGTAGCCCCACCAATTTTCGGCGATCCTGTTCGGTGACCCAAGTTGCTCCTTAATCCATTCCGCAGGGGCTCCCAATTCAATGCCCGTGAAGATATTTTCAGGCGTTTTTCTTGCCTGTAGCAGCACAGACGGTCGCCCAAGTCTGGATCTCAAAGTCTTAACACCTTGCCTTCCCATCGCAAGCCACAGAAGCGTAGCGCTGCCGAGAAACCCACCGATGGCGTTTATAGCAATATCAGCAAGGTGTAGAGATTTAGCTAAATCGATGAATGTGCTCATGGTCCTACTCTAAATTATCTGAAGTTTTTAATGGAAGCCGTCATTGCCCTGCCCGTAGACAGGTACAGGGCAGCTTTTGGCCGAATGTTACCGTTGACTGACGACAGCCCCCAACTTGGAGGCGCTCGTCAGGAGTGGTTTGAAGGGCTATAGGGTGAGGCACGGTTCTTATTGCGGTTCAACTCAGTATTCGACGGGGCCAAAATACCCTTTGTACCCGACCTGGGTGAGGACTAAGCGATTGATGCATTTGATGCTGACTAGCCCGCTCTCTACCGGACGTCCAAACAGCGCAAAATTCTGGATCGTGAACGCTTCTGCATACCTCTCCCGCTCCGGATGGAAGCGCCTCAACGATAGACCGTAGGCGGTCTCAAAAGGATGGCCGCCAGTACGAATCAAACTGAAGAATGACGGGTAAATGATGCCATCAAAGCCTTTATCACTAGCAGCTAACGCGATCGCTCGGCAAATCTCATAGGAATGTGAACGCGCCAGGAAAAGCATGTGGATAGCCATATCTAAGCTTTCAAATTCTGAAACATCTTCTTCGAGTAAATGAGTAAGATCTAAAAGCCGTAGGTCCTTTTGGGGCTCTAAAGTAGCGACATAGATGTCGTCTTCTGCAGATGCTCGACATTCATGAATGCAGACATCGATGTCCTGCGATCCATACATGATTGGAAATCCTGGCGAGTCCAGCCTCCCGCCTCCAGCAAATGCAATCGGCGGGCTGTCGTACTCCAGTGGATCAGCAGGGCGTTGAGGGCAGACTCGTAGGCGATAAAATTTAGCTCCCCTAGCAAGCGTTTTTTCTGGGTATTCCTTCAACACCCGGTTAATGATTTGCGGCCGCGTCGATTCATTCTGGAGATCATTTAGAGGTTCGACCTCGCCAACCATCCATAGACGTGGGCCATAGTGGAAGAAGCCTAGTTGAGCAGCCTCTTCAAGGAGTTTGATGTCATCTTTGAGCCAGGTTGAGGGTGATATATCGCTCCGCCCAAAGTGATCCTCATTGCATTGAATCACCGGAGCAGCGCCGTAGTTACATCGGACCGTAGTTCCACCCACAAAAAAGCGCCATGCAAGAGCTTGAACAAGCTCCTTCGTCAGCTTTCTCCCATCTGGGCTGTGGCAATTGGGGCATGTACCGTTTTGCTCTCTGCCAAGCTTGACTGCATCTATCCGTAATCCTTCATCTGTGAAGCAGTCAGAGCAAAGGATAGCCAGGCTAATGTCCACCGCATCTACTGTCATAGTCCCACCGCTGAGAGTTGTTCTGGATTAGTGCAAATATAGGACAAATGGGCAGTCCACTGCTGTGAAGCCGCTTTGCCAGGGTGCTTTTTTCGGCTTTGGACAGTATACAAACGAGTGAAGTCAACTAATCCCAATCGAGAGATGGCCTGATTGAAAAGGCCAGCGATTAAGGATTGAGAATGCAACATAGGAATGGTGGCGGTACAAAAGTGGTACGGGGTTTTCTAATCGGCTCTGTAAGGGGCGGAATATATAGCCTGTCGGATTAGTCGCTCCAAACCATCACCGATAAAGCCGTGGATTTTTCCCTGACTGACAACAATCGCCCAAAAGCTAACTGCCATAGTCGACAGAACCCCGCGTCAAATCGTTAACCTTAGCTGGCTGCAGCGTCGTATTGATTGCATTGCTCATAGAGAGCCTCTAACTCGAGAGCCGTTTTGGCGTTTAAACGGCACGCTAGCAAGCGAGAAGCATCATCTAAGGAGATCGAACAGTCCTCCGACAAGCTTCGGGCTGCATCTACCATGCTGAAGTATAAGGTCTCCACCCCACTGGCCAGTGAGTCAACCTTCCTCCTTATCGAGTCGGCGTGTTTAGCTCGGGATTTTGCTCGAGCATAGAACTTGCGAGTCAGAACCTCGACGCGATCCAAGCCGCACTCACTGATGACCGCTTTACCTCCATCCGTTAACCCCGTGAAGGAAAAGTTTTCATCAATGCTGATGTGCGTGTCGTAGCGTTCGTGGTGAGGATGGAACCAAATCAAACCTCTTGCTTGAGGGTAAGCATGCAATGGTCTCGCTTGAGATCTATCAACTAAGCAGTCATGCATACCCTTGAGGTTATTGCATTGCTTACAGCTGACAGCGAGGTTGAGTGGTTCGAACATGAATTCGGGATACCCAAGCGTTGCTCGCCTCTTAGATGCGAGATTGCTAGTGCCGCTCTTCTCAGTGCATCTTGAACTCTTCCCCTTTGGCAGAATGTGCTCAAGCTCCCTATACCCAATCTCCTCTGCTTCAATGGGGGCCTGGCAGTAAACGCAACGAAATTTCTGCAAGCTCAAGAGTCGGTCACGAAGTCGGACAATCGGATTTAAACTCGTGGACCACTTGCCGACGCACGCTCTTACTTCGGCCAACAGATTGCTATCTGCCGCGGTGAACACGATCCTTGTGTATCGCGTCATTCACGGCCCTTTCTGCTGACAACGCGGGTTGGGGCCGATGTGCTGAGCCTCCGGATGATGCTTTCTAGAACATCCCGCATAGGATCTAACTGCGGCAGAGCCTCGCTATTCTCAGTGATTTGCTCGATCCATTGGTTTCGCTGATTGGGATTGATAGCCGCTCCAGCAGAAAGCTTTTTTAGTGCGGTGTTAGCGATCTCAAGAAAGTCAGGTGCTCTCGTCGACGACAGCCCAAAGGGGCCATCGTAAACATCAGAGGCGCTCCAGCCGAATGCTGTAGGAACCGCCTCACTTCGGACGTATGCTCCTGCACGGCGAGGGCGGGTCAGAGTGCGAATGCTTCCCCACTCCTGCGACACCCCTGAGGCGATTAGTGGCGAGTGCGTCGCCACCACGACCTGGCAATTATCAAATCCAGAAACGATGGCGTGCAGCTCCCTGATGAACTCCTGCTGCCATCGTGGATGGAGGCTGTTCTCTGGCTCGTCAACCAAAATGAGGGAATTATGTCGAATTTCAGCAACCAGAGATCCAAAAGTTCCTAGCCATCCCCACTGGCCTGAACTAAGCATTTCACCAGAGATTGGTGCCTGGTTCTTGAGCTTGTAGAACTGTGTGCTGGCTACTGCCACGCGCCCCATGCGGAGGAGGAGTTCCCACATCCCAAGAGTGAACCCATACCTGCTATTGTAAATTCCGGTAGTAATGCCGAATTTTAGAGGTAAATTTTTCTTCCCGAACTTATTTAGAGTATTGAGGACTTCGGTTGCATTAGCTCGCATCTCCATGAGCGCTTTCCGCAGATCATCACGCCCAGAGTCACCCTCGGTCAAACCGAACTTTTCGAGTTCATACAGCGTCTCTTCCTCCTGAGAGCTAACACTTGGTTCCTTACCAGGAACCACCGCCAAGAAGACCTCTACGTAAGGATTAAGGTCGAGCAGTGAGAAGGCACGCTCAAGCAACTTCGCCCTTTCCTTAAGTAGGTGGCGATTCGTGATCAGCGATCCGACGAAGCTTCGCTCGCTTTGGGCCACACCAGCCACCCCGTTACTCGCGCGGGGGCCAAGGTAAACGAAGTCATCGTTGTATCGACGACGCTTCGACCTTAGATCACGTGTTCCGACCCGTGGAAAGCGATCTAAAGGGGTGCCAGATATGGCAATCACCCGATTAGGAAGCTCATTCGGAGGTAACAAAAGGATTGGCCTACCCCGTTCAGGCGTATAGCGAGACCTCCCCAGGGCCGCTTCCGTAAGGCACCTCAGCAAAAAGCTTTTTCGCCCACCATTTTCAGCGAGAAAGATCGTGAACCAATTTTGGCCCTGTGCGCTTCGAGGGGCGATCGCAAGCTTAGGCTCGAAACCGCCTCCATTCGATTCCAAATGAGTGAACATGGCTTTATGTGTGTGCGACTAAGCAGCCGTCACACTTTTTGCTCTCGACTATTTATGTGCGGGCAGAGTACACCAGACAATTGCACCGAAGAAGTGGGCAAAAAAATAAGGCATGTAATGGTGGTTCAGAACGCTGCTGAGCCGCTTCCACTTTCGCGGGCTCGTCAATTGACTCTTTCTGACAGTTACCTGAATGATTGCCCAGCACGGGCTAGTCAGGAAAAAGTATGGGGCGAATGGAGCCCAATGGTACATAAATGGTACGAGCAATAGATGAGTCAGCTGTAAGCCTTTGTTTTAAAGGTTCTTTGGCTTAGTAGTTCCAATCCATCATCGGGGCAACGGAGAAGCGGCGGCAGAGTGGGGCGGTGTGTAGGGGCATGGGGGATCTGAGTTAGCGAGGCGAATGGGGCGCAGTTTATCAGGGATGGGTGTTGGGTGCCGGGGGTGTGCGCTGCGTTTCTCACCTCTTCGCCCGTCGTTGCCGAGCACTCCGCCCAGACGCCTTCCCCAAGCGTCAACCTGAACCAACCCTGTCACTCAGCAACATTTCATGATTCCCAACGGCCCTGAGGCCTACGATCACTCTTAATAGGGGCCCCTCGCGCCTCCAGCCCACGGGGAATTGAACAATGATCTCGAATCTCGTCAAAGTCGTGATGATCGCCCGCGCGTTGCTGTTGAGTGCGTGTTCGTCGGGGTCGTCGGGTGTGAGCAGCGACCCCTGTTTCACTGGGGGATGCCAGGCGTTCGGCGACCATAGCCCTGGCAAGGCGGCCAAGATGAGTTTTGGCGGCAGTGGGTTGGGCAGCAGTTATGGGGAGTATGGGTCGGGGTTGTTGCATGATGAGTGATTAAGCATAGGGCTGCTGCGCAGCCCAACGCGGGGCAAGCCCGCTCACCACAAAGGGGAGGGGGTTTAGGCTTTGGCCTGGGCAAGCACAGGTAGATGCCCAAGCTCACGCCATGATGGATTTCGCCAGTGGGGGGTTAACGGGCAGTGACCGTGCCTCTATGGAAGATCTCGCGTCGGGCGCGGCGGCTGATGTTTTCGTGTTTGCTCAGCGCATAGAGTTCATCAAAACGACTGCGATCAATCCCTTCATAGTTGCCCAATGCGTCCATGACCATCTGATCGTAATCCTGCTCGATCACGAACCGGAAAATTTCCCGCCGATAGAAAAAACCAAACTGAAAGGCCAGCACCTCGCTCAAGTGTTCGGTCGGGCTGAGGAAGCAGTTTTCCAGGTCGATGGCTTTGGTGTGCTCGGGTTGCGCCAGGTTGACCATCACATTGTTGGCCCAGAAATCCATGTGCACGACACCCTTGCCGTGCAGGGCATGCAGTAATTTGAATGACACGGTGATCAGGCTGCGGATGTCGCGCTCTTGCTTGAGCCATTCCAGTCCGTTGAGGTAGCCGTCGAGCAGCTCGGTGAAGATGAAGAATTCCTGGATCAGGCCAAACACCGACTTTCTGTAGCCGAAACCGTACAGGCTGGCGACAGGAGCACCGCGTTTGTGTGCGGTGTAGGTGTTGAGAACTTCTTCGACCGGCCAGTCGAACGTGCCGTCGCGCTTGGAGCGGCCGAACGTGACGCGCAGTTTGGGCCGAAGGCTATCGAGTGGTTGGGATTTGGCGAACAGGTCGTTCTCCATCCCTTTCAGCGGGGCGCTGACGCGGTCTGTCAGTTGGTAGCGCGTGTCGATCAGGTTCTGAATCGCTTGCTGGGTGCTGTCGTCAGCGCCTTGCGTAGTGAAGACCGTAGCGTTGCGATGGGTGAGTGTCGATGGGAAGCTCTTTAGCACGCAGCTGTCGGGAAAGCTCAAAACACATCCTTGTCATTCATAAATATGACAAATATGTTACAGGTTGGCAGCATTGGATCCAACCTGAACCTTTCCTGAACGGAAATTAAATAAGGGCGTCAATCGCCTTTTTTTCCTTGACTCGGCTTGAGTGTTATGGGTCATTTCGACTGTGGGCGAATGGCGCGTGGGTCGTTTTCAGCAAAAAATTACCGTGAAAAATATCAGGCACGGTGCAATAATGGCTTAGGGCCATTATTTTACTTTCGTAAGTACTCTTGATGAAAACAACCTTTTCCGCGAAATTGTTTATTGTTTTTATTGCTTCCCTGCTGGTCTGCGTTGTTTATTTTCTTATTGATGAGTTCCCGTAGCGTTGTTCATGCTCGGTGCGACTGTTTGTATTGTCGAATGAAGAGCCTGCCGAGTACGAAGACACTGCCTAAAACCAGTCCTAAAAAGGCGCCCATAAAGGCAAACTTTTTGGTGCTTTTAGTCGTGGACGTCTTTACATCATCAAGCGTGTTGAATGCTTTTAGTGTATTGCCTGCGGCCAATGCTGGCAGGTTAAGCGCTATCGCTTCGGTGTTGGCAATATCCATGGCGGATTTCAACTGGGCAGACGCCGCCGCTGCCGTCGTTGCGGTGGTTGATGCAACATACAGGACTGGCTCATTCCCACCCGATTTAGGTGGAGCGTCTTTCAAGGTAACGGATTTGGCTGCCATCACACCCATGGCAGAGTAGAAAATATCATTCTGTATGGTGCTGTACAGCTTGGTTTCCAATGACAGTGGACTGGCTTTGGCTGGCGCATCCTTTTCATTGATTTCTTTATATAAGCTGTAGAGCGACGGTTTGGTGATGTAAGTGCTGGCAGTCCACTGTTCAGGCGAAGTTGCAGAAAGGGCCAGAGAAGCAACAGTGCCCGCTACGGTGGTTACAATAACCGTAATCTTGCTATGCCACAGAGCTTGAACAAGTGGTATCAGATCGATTTCATCATCATTGGAACGGACGTTTGAATTCGTTGGACTGCTCACGAAAAATTCCTTTATTTGCATTCTCAAATTGTAGAGAAAAAAACACACTGCGCCCATGTAAAAGTACGCTTTGTATTAGATGCGAATAGTTCTTGCCTGGTGGGTTCGGCGGGCCTCTCTTATAGAGTCGCGCCGACCCACTCCACCTGCCGCAGGATCATTCCTGCGATGCATTCATTCAGATACCGCCGCTCAATGCCCGCCGTGCATTCTCCGTGCGATGAGATAAACGCCGAGCCCCACCAACGCCGTCACCGCACCGATGTATCCGGTACTCGTCCATCCCAACCCAGCCGTGATCGCCATCCCGCCAAACCACGGGCCCAGCGCGTTCGCCAAATTGAACGCGGCATGGTTGGAAGCCGCCGCCAGGCTAGGGGCTTCGTGGGCGATATCCATCAAGCGGATCTGCAACGGCGCTGCCAACGACACCATGGTGCCGACCAGCCCGATGCCAAGCAGCACGCTCCACAACGACCCTGCGGCAAACGGGAAGAACACCAGCACCGCCATCGACCACACCAGGATCAAGCCGACTGCACGGAATTGCATACGGTCAAACAGCTTGCCCCCGGCGATATTGCCGATAATCCCACCGACGCCAAACGCGGCCAGGCCAAACGGAATCCATTGGGGCGACACTTTGGTCACTTCGAGCATGGTCGGCGCCAGGTAGCTGAATACGCAGAACATGCCCGCAAAGCCGATGGCACCAATGGCCAGGGCCATCCACACCTGCGGCTTGGTAAAAGCCCGCAGTTCCTTGCGCGGGTCGCTGCGCTGTTCGTCTTGGCGGTGGGGCACGAACTGCCAGACCAAGGCGATGGTGCACAGGGCAATTACGCTCACCAACGCGAACGCCGAGCGCCAGCCCAGGTGCTGGCCCAGGAAAGTGGCGATGGGGTTGCCGAGTAGCATGGCCAACGTCAGTCCCATCATCACCCGTGCTACGGCGCCGGCGCGTTTGTCGTTGGGCACCATGCTGGAGGCGACCACCGCAGCAATACCGAAGTAAGCACCATGGGGCAGGCCGCTGATAAAGCGGAACGCCACCAGCGAGCCGAAGGTCGGCGTGAACGCAGTGGCCAGGTTACCCAGGGCATACAGCCCCATCAGTAACAACAGCATGTGTTTGCGCAGCAGCTTGGCGCCGAGGATCGCCAGCAGTGGCGCGCCGACCATCACGCCCAGTGCGTAGGCGCTGATAGCGTGGCCGACCTGGGGTTCGCTTAAGCCGAGGTTTTGGGCAATGTCGGGCATCAAGCCCATGATGGCGAATTCGCCAGTGCCGATAGCGAAAGCACCCACGGCCATGGCCGCTTCCATTTTGGCGGCACTGCGCGCGGGCAGCACGTGCCCGGGAGTTTGGTGGATAGACATGGATCGCTCTGTTGAGATGGATAACACGAAGGAGAGCCGCCGATGCTACGCACGCAGCGGCGAACCTGTCTAGAACAGCGATTTACGGCAGAGTTCAACGGCGCTTTGAGATCCGTCTTATTCTCCGGCTCGCATGCGCGCCGTACGCTTGCGGTGATGAAACTCAAACATTTCCTGCAACCTCTCGACTCGTCCTTCTCCACGCCCAAAGCGGCCCGCAAGCTGTTGCGCCTGTTCGCCCTGGCGTTGGTGCTGGGTGTGTACGCGGGCGCCTACAGCTATTTGCGCGCCGCGCTCAGCGAGGAGATTTCGTTGCGGCGCAGCTATATGAATGAGGCGGTTTCCGATGCCCAGAGTTTCTTTGTCAGCCGCCAGACGCTGCTGAAAAGCCTGGGCCTGTCGACGGTGCGGCATGTGACGGCGCCCGTGGGCAACCTCAATAACGTGCCCGCCGAAGAGGTGCATATTACCCTGGGCGAGGCGGGCAATATCTGGAGCCTGTGGCTGACCCGGCGCATGCTCGACTATCTGGAGGCCAACCAGGTCAATCTGATTTATGTGGCCCAGCGTGCCGAGCCTGGGGTGGAACGCTTGTATACCGTCGGCCCAGCACCGCAGGCTGTGCCACAGACGGTGTTGCAGCGGCTGATGGCGGTGGATACCGGCAACGAGTCGCTCAGCGATGAGCTGTGGCTCACCGAGCAAAGCCGGCAGGATTCGCCGCTGTATATCTTTACGCGTCTGGACGAGCGCAGCCCTGCCTCGGGTTGGCTTGGCCTGGAAGTGGACGCCCCCGACCTGATCAACGCCCTGCAGCATGAAAAAGCCGGGGACTTCATGTTGCTCGACGGCACGGGCCAACTGATTTTCAGCAGTACGCCCCAGCAACCATCGGCGGCGACGGCGCTGCACCAGTATCACGCCACGGCCTGTTTCGGCTGGGAGGGCAGTCGCTGGTTGCCGGACCGCCTGGCCATCCGCAAACACTTGGGTTTTTCCCAATGGCAGATCGTCTACAGCCTCGAGCTGGGTTCGTTGTTGCCTAGCCTGGCCGTGCCGATGCTGGTGTGCCTGCTGCTGTGCGTGCTGGTGAGCGTGTTGATGGTGCGGCTGGTACGACGTATCGATCAGCGATTGATCATCCCGGCGGCCAATCGCATTGAAGCCCTGGTGGAAAGCGAGGCGTTCAGCAGCGCAGTGATTCGTATCGCGCCTGTTGCCCTGTGCGTACTGCGCCGCAGTGACGGCGAGGTGGTGCTGGAAAACCCCCTGTCGCGCCAATGGCTGGGCAACGCTCGGGAACGCGAGCAATTGTGTCACGACTGGATTCGCCGGGCCTTTCACGCCGCCGAACAAAGCAACACCGAAGAACTGCAAATGGCCGACGGCCGCCACTTGTTCCTGAGTTTCGCACCCACCCGCTACCAGCGTGAAGAAGTGTTGATTTGCGCGTTCAGCGATATCAGCGAGCGCAAGCAGGTGGAGCTGGCCTTACAGCAGGCACGCACCCTGGCGGATGCGGCCAATGAGGCCAAGACCTTGTTCCTGGCCACCATGAGCCATGAAATCCGCACGCCCTTGTACGGTGTGTTGGGCACCCTGGAATTGCTCGCCCGCACCGACCTCAACAGCCAGCAGCGTGGCTACCTGAATGCCATCGAGGGCTCGTCGGCGAATCTGCTGCAATTGATCTGCGATGTGTTGGATGTGTCGAAAATCGAGGCGGGGCAACTGTCCCTCGAACTCAGCGTGTTTTCCCCGCTGGAGTTGGTGCAAGAGGTGATTCAAGGGTATGCGGGAGCGGCCCAGAGCAAGGGTTTGCAGTTGTTTGCCTGCCTCGACCCGCAACTGCCGGACCATGTGCGAGGCGACGTTACGCGTATCCGCCAGATTCTCAATAACCTGCTCAACAACGCGCTGAAGTTCACCGAGAGCGGGCGCATCGTATTGCGCTTGCGCCTGGAGAGCCGCGAAGGCGAGCGCGCCCTGTTGCAGTGGCAAGTGGTCGACACCGGCAAGGGGATTGCCGCGCACGACCAGCAGTACCTGTTCGAGCCTTTTTTCCAGGCCAGTGGCAATGCCAATGTGGTCGCGGGCACCGGCCTTGGGCTGTCGATCTGCAAGCGTCTGGTGCACTTGATGAACGGCACGCTGCGCGTGGTCAGCGAGCCAGGGCTGGGCAGCAGTTTTACCTTCATCCTGCCGTTGGAACAGGTTGACGAGTACGCCGATGAGCCGTGGGCGTTGCCGTTGCTGGGGGAGCGGGTCTACGTGGTGTCGCCAGTGCGCGAGTTGGCCGAGAGCATGGGCGGCTGGTTGCGACGCTGGGGCGCACGGGCGCAATTGGGTGTACCGCACTCGGCCGAGGCCGATCCCGGCGCGGTGCTGGTTGAGCTCTATCCCGGCCCGGTCGATCCGGGCCAACGGCTGCATTGGGGTGGCCCGCGGGTGATAGTGGGCACCGATGAGCATGGCGTCTACCCAGGGCCCGTGGCCTGCTGGCAGATCGGCTTGAACAACCTGCAGGCCCTCAATCGCGCGGTCAGCCGGGCACAGGGCATCGAGGAAAACCGTTCGCCCACCCCCTGCGAGGCACCGGCCGAGATCAACCTCAACCTGCGCCTGCTGGTGGCCGAAGACAACCTGATCAACCAGTTGATCCTGCGCGATCAACTCGAAGAACTCGGCTGCACGGTGGTGCTCGCCGGCGACGGCATTGAAGCCCTCTCGCTGTGGGGCGAAACCGCGTTCGACATGATCCTCACCGACGTCAACATGCCGCGCATGAATGGCTACGAACTCACCGAGCAACTGCGCCGCCTGGGATGCTCGCTGCCGATCATCGGCGCTACCGCCAATGCCATGCTCGATGAAGCCGAGCGCTGCCTCAATGCGGGCATGGACCACTGCCTGGTCAAGCCCTTCACCCTGCGCGCGCTCTATCAGTGCCTGCAGCCTTACCAGAGGAGCGTGGTTTGAGTGCCTATCGCGTGCTCATCGTGGAGGACCATCCCTTTCAACATGAGTACCTGATCAACGTGTTCCAGGCCATCGGCGGCTTTGACGTCGACGTGGTGTGGGACGGCGCGAGCGCGTTGCAGCGCCTGGCCCGCCAGCGCTACGACCTGCTGCTCAGCGACTTGATGATGCCGGGGATGGACGGCGTGCAATTGATCCAGCAACTGGCGCACCTTAAAGCCCCACCGGCCCTGGCGCTGATGAGCGTGGCCTCGCGACGCATGCTCGTTGGTGCCGGCCAGGTCGCGGGGAACCTGGGCCTGACCGTCGCCGGGTTGATCTCCAAACCGGTGCGCGAGCCCCAGGTGCGCACCCTGCGCGATTGCCTCGACAAACTCGCCGAACAGGCGCGCGCGCCGTGCTGCCACCGCGGCGTCAACCTGCCACGGGAGAACCTGGTGCGCGCCTTGGCCAACGGAGAGATCCAGGCCTGGTTCCAGCCAAAAAAGTCGTTGCAGGACGGGCGCATCGTCGGCGCCGAAGCCCTGGCGCGTTGGGTCCACCCGGTGGAGGGGCTGTTGATGCCGGGTGAGTTCCTGGGCGAAATCGAACGCCTCGGCCTGGAAACCCAACTGCTGACCTGCATCCTCGCCCAGACCCTGACGGCCCAGGCCCAGTGGGCGCAACTCGGCTACCGGCTGCCGGTATCGATCAACCTGCCTACCCATCTGCTCGACCAGTGCGACCTGGTCGACCGTCTGCTGGCCCAGGTTCAGCACCGGGATGCCGAGCCCCGGCAAATCACCTTCGAATTGATGGAAAGCTCCACCACACAGTTGTCCAGTAACTACTACGCTGGAGCATGCCGCTTGCGCATGATGGGTTTCGGCCTGGCGCAGGACGATTTTGGCAAGGGTTTCAGTTCCTACTTCAACCTGGTCTCCACGCCGTTCAATGAAGTGAAGATCGACCGCTCGCTGGTGCATGGCTGTGCAGAAAATGAAAGCCTGGCCTCCGCCTTGCAAAGCATCGTCGAACTGGGCCGCAAGCTGGGGCTGACCACCATTGCCGAAGGCGCCGAAACCCAGGCGGAACTGGCGGTATTGCGGCGAATTCGCTGCGACCAGGTGCAAGGCTTCCTGATTTCTCAAGGGGTTGCCGCGGATAAATTCAGTGCGTTGCTGATAGAAGATGGCCCTGCGCCAGCACTTATCTGAGCGGCCAGGGTCACACACTCAAGAAGCCCGAAGGAAGGGTCGCCCGGTCAGCCGGGCGTTATTGGCCAATGCCGGGATCATGCATAGGCTCCACGTCCTGATTCAGGCTTCTGCGGTACTGACGATGAAACATGCAAGCCTGCGCCTGGATAAGCTGGCACAGAGTTCCCAGCGCTTGAACACCGCCCTGTTGCTGCTCACCGGGCTCGTCCTGTTGCTGTCCAGCAGTTGCTACTGGGCGGTCTCGCGGTTGCTCGATGCCGAGCAAGAAAAGGTCGAGTTTCACTTCGCCCGCGTGGTGGAGATCATCCACGAACACGAGGCGTTCCTGCGCAACGTCGCGGTTGGCTACAGCCGCAGCAATGCGCCGCCGCTGCCGTCGGTGCAATCCACCCAGGTGGTGGAGCTGCAGCGCGACGCCGGGCACGTGGTGGTGCAAGCCAAGGGCTTTGCCTTGTCGTTGCCATTTACCTTGTCCCACGCGGTGGGGTTCTCGGCGGATGATACGCGCCGCGCGCTGGCGTTTGGCGTGCAATTGACCGACTACTACGGCGGCTACTGGGCCAGTTCCTTTTATGCCTCGCCGCAGGTGTTCGTGTTTACGCCCAATGACGTCGCCAGTCTGGCCGTACCGGGCATTGGCGGCCTGCGCCAGCATCAGCCGTTGTTGCGCGAACACTACCGCGAGGTGGTGAGCCGCCTGCACCAGTTACAACAAAGCCAAAGCCTGTTGCTCACCGACAGCCGCGTACGCTGGATGCGTGCGCCCTTGCAGCTGTATCCACGCAGCCGCAGCGTGGTCGCGATGATCGGCCTCGATGCGCCCGCCGCCGTGCTCCCGGCCAATCAACCCCAGGGCCTGCTGACTTTGGCGGCCGTGGTGGATACCTCCCAGGTCGATGAGTTCGAGCGGGTGCTGCAGCGCTCGGTCTACAACCAGTTCACCCTGATCTCACCCCAGGGCGATGTCTTGCTCGGCAGCCTGGGTGATGAACACATGGCGCCCCTGGGCCTGAGCTTCAACAGCCAGGGGTTGCGCTTCAAGATGCTCAGCGAGGGCGGCGAGCACTGGACTGGCCTGTACGCCATCAGCTATCAGGATTTCCTGCGCTACGCCAAGTGGCCGCTGTTGGGCCTGGGCCTGACGTTTCTGGCGGCCGTGCTGCTGGGCTGGTGGATCAACCATTGGTACAAGACCCGCATTGTCAGCCCGGCCCAACGTGCCCAGGAGCGTCTGTTCGATAGCGAGGCGTTCAACCGCATCATGCTGCACAACGCCCCGGCGGGCCTGTGTGTGGTGCGGCGCAGCGACTGCCAGTTGTTGCTGGAAAACCAACGTGCCTTGCTCCTGGGGGGCACCGCACCGCTGGTGGCCGTGCTCAAGGCCAACGACGGCCCGGACACCCCCGGCGAGATGTGCCTGGCCGTGCAGGGCCGCTACCTGCAAATTGTGGTGGTGGCCGCGCGCTACGAAGGCGAAGACGTGTTTCTGTGCGGCTGCAACGACATCACCCGCCATGTGGACGAAACCTTGCAGTTGAACCAGGCCCGCCAGGAAGCCACGGCCGCCAATGAAGCCAAGACCGTGTTCCTGGCCACCATGAGCCATGAGATCCGCACGCCGCTGTACGGCGTGCTGGGCAACCTGGAACTGATGGCCCTGACCGCCATGAGCGAGCGCCAGCGCCAGTATCTGGAAATTATCCAAGGCTCGTCCACCGTGCTGTTTCAACTGATCAGCAACATACTCGACGTGTCGAAGATCGAGTCCGGGCAAATGGCCGTGGAAGCGGCGCCGTTCAATCCGCGGCAACTGGTGGAGGAGGCCGTGCTGGGCTTTACCGCCACGGCACGCAACAAGGGTTTGCAGATTGATGCGGAAATCGACCCGCAAGTGCCCCACCAACTGCTGGGCGATGCGGGGCGTATCCGCCAGATCCTGCATAACCTGCTGGGCAATGCGATCAAGTTCACCGAGTCGGGGCGCGTGCGTTTGCGGCTGACCGTGCAGGCACTGCTCGCCAATGAAGTCGCCCTGCAATGGCAAGTCACCGATACCGGCGTGGGCATTCCGGAAAAGGCCCTGGATCAATTGTTCAAGCCGTTCTACCAAGTGGCGGGCGGCCAGGATGGCAACGGGGCAGGGCTGGGACTGTCGATCTGCTCGCGCTTGAGTGAGTTGATGGGCGGCAGCATGCGCGTGGTCAGTGAGCCAGGGTTGGGCAGCAGCTTTTCGCTGTTCATCACCTTGCCAATCGTTGACGGTGCCCCCTTGGTGGCCAGCCCCGAACTGGTGCCGTCGTGCCTGGATGCGCCTTGCCTGAACGTGCGGGTGCTGGTGGCCGAAGACAACCCGGTCAGCCAGGCCGTGCTGCAAGAGCAGCTTGAAGCCCTCGGCGCCCAGGCCACCGTAGCGCGGGACGGCGAGCACGCCTTGCAAATCTGGGGCTCGCAGCCGTTCGACCTGGTGATCACCGATATCAACATGCCGCGCCTCAACGGCTATGACCTGGCCCGCGCACTGCGTGAGCAGGGGGTGCAGGTGCCGATTATTGGCGTGACCGCCAACGCCCTGCGCGAGGAAGGCGAGCGTTGCCTGGCGGTCGGCATGAACGCCTGGGTGGTCAAGCCGCTGAGCATGAGCACGCTGCGTCAGGCCTTGATGGCGCACTGTCGCCGCGCCAGCGCCCTGGCGGTGCCTCCGGCGGAGCGTGACCGCGACGGCTGGATCGAGTTGTCCCCGTCCATGCGCCAATTGATGGGCGATACCTTGCTGGAGGATGTGCAGCACATTGAACAGGGCCTGGCCGCCGGCGATGCCGACCAGGTGCGCCAGCGCCTGCATAGCCTCAACGGTGCGCTGGCCAGTGTGCGTGCCGGGGTGCTCTCCAACGCGTGTCAGACCTGGGAAAACACGCTGTACGAAGGCCCCCTGGATCACTACGCGACCACGCAGATCCGGGCGTTGTGTGCGCGGCTGACGGCAGTGGCGCACTGCTTGCTGGCAGAGTCGAAAGCTCACTACAAGGAAGATAAATAATGCGAGAAATGAACGTCGTCATTGCCGACGACCAGCACTTTCCAGCGGACGCGAAGCACGGCGCTTCGAGACCTTCCCGTTCTCCCTGTGGAGGGAGCGTTGGACGGCACAATTGTTGACCACTCAGGAGACTCAGCAATTTAAGTTTCAGAAGTCCGGGATTCGCAAGAGACTCCTCTGGTCCTACCACCACCAAGCCCCCCATCGGGTCCTCCACCACCAAGCCCCCCGCCATCGGGTCCTCCATCGTCAGGCACCCCTCCATCGAGCCTCCCTCTGCCTGGCCCTCCTCCAACT
>LN890959.1:726351-736621 GCA_900010015.1 Tuber aestivum | reverse complement strand
TGAAGTGCCTGATTTGCTCATTCAGGTGCAAGGCTAGCGCGTTGCCGGAATCGCACAACAAGTACAGGTGTTGCGCAGGCAGCGGTGGCAGTTCTGTCATGTGCACAAGCCCTTCGCCCATGCGGCTCTCTTCCATCAGGCCCACCGCAACGCCACTGCGAACACAGGCTTCAACCGCGGATGAGTTGGGGCTTTCCAGCAGCAAGCGGTGGTAAAGCCCGTAATCCTGTAATGCTCGCAACGCGGCTGCGCGATACGGGCAACCCGCGATAGGTACGGTGATGGGCAGCGGTGCATGGGTTGGGCAATTGAAGCCCTCGCTCGCGACCCACAGCGGCTGCACGGGCCCCAAGCGTTCGCCCTGTGCCAGCGGCTGGGCGCTGACGGTGATCGCCAGGTCCAGTTGGTCGGCCATGAACAGGTTCAGCAATTCGCCACTGGTGCGCGCTTCGATTTCCAATTCCAGCAGCGGATTGTCAGCGATCAGTCGAGGCAGAAACTCCTGTATGAACGCCGGCGCATAGGTGTCCGGAACGCCCAGGCGGATCTTGCCCTCCATACGCTGTGGCATCAGCGAGATCAGCAGGCGGTCATGGCTCTTGAGAAACTCGGTGGTTTCACCCAGCAGTTTCTTGCCGTACAGCGTCAACTCCACGCCTTGGTTGCTGCGGCTGAACAGGCGCTGGCCAACCTGATCTTCCAGCTTCTGTATCTGTGTCGTCACGGTGGAGGCGCTGCGATGCACATGCTCGGCCGCTTCGTTGAAGCGCCCGAAACGCGCCACCGCGTGGAAGGTGCGCAGCAGGTCGATATTCAATTGTTTGGCCATGATTCCACTATTTCGAATTGATTGTGCCGCTTATTCAAATATACAGAAGCATGCGCGGCCCTTAGCCTTTCAGTCAACGTGAACTGACGGGCAGGCCTCATGACGCGATCAACCTTAAAGCGGCTGCTGTTGCAGGTGGCATTTGTACTCTCATGGAGCTCTGGCTACATCGGCGCCAAACTGGGTACGCAAGGCGGCGGCGCCTTTAATCTGCTGTTCTGGCGCTTCCTGCTGGTCTCGGTGTGCCTGGGGCTGTTCCTGAATGTCAGGTTGCTGAAGGTTACTTGGGCGCAGGTTCGCCATTACGCCGTCATCGGATTTCTCTCGCAGTTCCTGTACCTGAGCTGCCTCTATGTGGCGATCCAGAATGGTTTGTCTCCCGGCATAGCTGCGATCATCGCGGCGCTGCAACCCTTGATGACGGCGGCGTTATCGACCGGCAGCGCGACTGAACGCAGTGGTGGCTGGCAGTGGACCGGGCTGATGATCAGCTTCATGGGCGTTTCCATCGTGATCGCCGGGCAGTACGGCAGTGGCGAGAAGGGTGTCGGCCTGGTCATGTACCTGATGCCACTGGCCGCAGCGCTGGGGCTGACGCTGGCGACCCTCTATGAGCGCGGCACTAAGCAGCGCCAGGAGGCAGGCTTGGTGCTGCCGTTGTTCATCCAATCGCTGCTGACCTTGATCGGCTTTACCGGCGCGGTGCTCTACACCGACACGCTGAGTATTCCCCACGATCCTGACGTATTGATCTCAATTGTCTGGCTCACCTTGTTCTCGACCTTCGTCGCCTATCTGAGCCTGTGGATGTTGCTGCGCGTGATGACCGCGACCCAGGTGGCGGCGCTGGTCTACCTCGAACCACCGGTCACCCTGGTATGGGCGGCGTTGATGTTTGGCGATGTGATCCAGGCCTCGACCTACGCCGGCATCGCCGTGGTCGTCGGCGGGCTGCTGTTGATACGCCTGAAGCGACCGACCGTCGCGTGCGTCTCTTGAGGGCTTTGGGTTCAGCAAGCCGACAGACATCACCTGTTAAAAATACCCAAGGCCAAGCAGGAGCGAGGCTGTAACAAGGGGGCATTTTTTAGCCGTGCAGGTTGTGGGCGTCAGCGCCCGAGGGTTTTTTATGTTGCTACGTTATGCGGCATTGGCGGCCATGGTGGTCGCGGCATCCGGGTGTGTGCAAGAACGCGTTGTGCATGAGCGCAGGCCGGTTCAACGTGAGTATGTCGAAGTCGTCGCCCCGCAGCCGCCGCCGGTGCAGGTGATCGAAGTCGAGCCGCCGGTGCGCTATGGCTATATTTGGTCACGCGGTTACTGGCGTTGGGAAGGTGGGCGCTATGTCGCGGTGCACGGCCACTGGGAGCCGGTGCGCGAGGGGTACCGCTACGTGCATCCGCATTGGGTGCAGCGTAATGATGGGTACCACTGGCAGGGTGGTGGCTGGGTTCGCTGAGCCCCGGCTAAATCGGCTTCTGGGTGCCCAGGAGCCGAACTTCCCGCAGCAGCGCGGCACCGAGTTGATCGGAGCCCAGCTCCCTGTAACCCACCGCCTTGACCTCGCCATTCTCCTCCGCCTGGATGAGGATCACCGGGGTTTCCTTGCCGGTGGCTTCGTCGATGTGCATGGCGTACTGGGGAATATCCAGCTTGATCGGCGTACCCGCCGCCTGGCCTTTCACATTGATCAGGAAGGCGGCGCAACCGGTCTCAAGATCCGCACTGGTGGCGGAACGGCCGCTGACGAAGCAGGTTTTTGGCAGGTCGGGCCAGGTGATGGCGTCAGCCAGTGCGGTGGTGGAGGCCATGGCAAGGGCTGCGAGTAGAAACGTGCGCACGTCAGTCTTTCTCTCGATCAAGGTAAAAGCGGTTTGTACCAAAGCCCGCCCGCAGTCGCAACGCTGCGGTTCAGGCTAGGCGCTTCATGCCCGTTGTCTTGATCGCGTTGAGGTCGAAGGTCGCTGTGTACGTGCAACCGGCGGCATGGGCGCAGCGTTCGACCAGGCAGTCTGCAAATTCGGCCTTGTTCGCCATAAACTTGCGCAGTGCCTGCCAGATGATCTCACCATGCTCCACGGTCAATTCGCGGGTCCGTAACAAAGTTTCCAGTACCGTCACCACATCGGTCTTACTCGACCCTGTCGCCTGTTTCCAGGCCAAGGGCGGTCCTGACTTGGACAGGAATGGTGATTTGACCTTTCGAGGTCAGTGTGGCGGTCGCCATAGTGAAGATCTGCATCGTTATATTCCTTACCCTGGGGTAAGGAGTGACCGAGGACAATATCCGTTGGTCCATAGGTCGCTCATCTGGCGTGGGTCAGGCGGAACAGGTAAAACACTAGCCCGAACTGTCCCCGCCCACAGGGTTTAAAGAGATACGAACCATGACCGACCGCCACCTCATCATTCCCCCTTCCATGCACCCCATCGTCGAGCGCGCCGGCTACGTGCCCGGGGTAAAGGTCGGCAAGACGTTGTACTGCGCAGGCCAAGTCGGGCGGACGGCTGCATTGGCGGTGATCGAGGACCCCGAGGCGCAATTCGTCGCGGCCTGGGAAAATCTGCGGGAGGTTCTGGAGGAGGGCGGCTGCACCTTCGACGACGTGGTGGACATGACCACCTATCACGTCGACATGAGCCAGCACATGGCGGTATTTCGCGAGGTGAAAAACCGCTTGTTCCCACGCGGGCATTGCGCCTGGACCACGATCGGGGTGTCCGAACTGGCGCACCCCGGTCTACTGGTGGAAATCAAATGCGTGGCGGTACAGCGCTAAGTCATTGCACCACGCGGTAGCACGGCACATACGCCGCGCCGCCTGGCAATTTCATGCGGTGCTGGGCGACGAAGGCCTGTAGCAGTTCGTCCAGCGGTTTCATGATGGCCGGGTCGCCGTGGATTTCATACGGGCCGTTCTGCTCGATCAGGCGGATGCCTTTGTCCTTGACGTTACCCGCCACGATCCCCGAGAACGCACGGCGCAGGTTGGCCGCGAGTTCGTGAGGCGCCAGCGCGTGGTTCAACTGCAGGCTGGCCATGTTTTCGTGGGTCGGGTCGAACGGGCGCTGGAAGCCCTCGTCGATCTTCAACAGCCAGTTGAAGTGGAACGCGTCGTTGCGTTCGCGGCGGAACTGCTTCACTGCCTTGAGGCCAGCGGTCATCTGGCGGGCTACTTCGGCCGGGTCATCAATGATGATCTGGTAGTGCGCCTGGGCCGCTTCGCCCAATGTGGCGCCGACGAAGGCGTGCAGTTGTTGCAGGTACGGCGCGGCATGTTTCGGCCCGGTGAGAATGACCGGGAACGGCAAGTCGCGGTTGTCCGGGTGCATCAAGATACCCAGCAGGTACAGGAACTCCTCTGCCGTACCGGCACCGCCTGGGAAGATGATGATGCCGTGGCCGACACGCACGAAGGCTTCCAGGCGTTTTTCGATGTCCGGCAGGATCACCAGCTCATTGACGATCGGGTTCGGCGCTTCGGCGGCGATGATGCCCGGTTCGGTCAGGCCCAGGTAACGCCCGCCGGTGAATGCGTTGCTTGGCGTGGGAAATGGTCGCGCCTTTCATCGGACCTTTCATCACGCCAGGGCCGCAGCCGGTGCAGACGTCGAGGCTGCGCAGGCCCAGTTCATGGCCGACTTTCTTGGTGTATTTGTATTCTTCGGTGTTGATCGAGTGGCCGCCCCAGCACACCACGATCTTCGGCTCGACACCGGGCGCAGCGTACGGGCGTTGCGCAGCAGGTGGAACACGTAGTCGGTGATGCCCTGGGAATTGCTCAGGTCGATGCGCTGGCTGTCCAACTCGTTTTCGGTGTAGACGATGTCACGCAAGGCGCTGAACAGCATTTCGCGGGTGCTGGCGATCATTTCGCCATCGACGAAGGCGTCGGCGGGGGCGTTCAGCAATTCCAGGCGCACACCGCGGTCCTGCTGGTGGATGCGCACTTCAAAGTCTTTGTAGGCGTCGAGGATGGTCTTGGCGTTGTCGATGTGCGCGCCGGTGTTGAGGATCGCCAGGGCGCATTGGCGGAACAGGGTGTAGATGCTGCCGGAACCGGCTTCGCTCAGTTGCTGGACTTCACGTTGTGACAGGGTTTCGAGGCTGCCCTTGGGGCTGACGGAGGCATTGATGACTTGACGTTGGGGCATTCTGATTCCTTGAAAGCGCAGCCACCGCACCCCTAAGGGGCCGCGATGGCTTGAGAATGATGGGCGCCGATTTCGGTCGCACGAGACAGTTATTTACCTCAGGCGCAAGGCCGAGCGCAAACACCGTCCAGTACCATCATGCCGCAGAACTTACTGAATCAGCTTCCAGTTTTTGTAGAAAACCCGACGCAGGGTAAAGGCCATGCCGGCAAACCCAGCGATCACGGCGTTGAGAACCAGGGGCACCGGGGTCGGCCGCACGATATCGATGAACAGGCAATAACGCTTGGCATCGTTTTTGTTGAAAGACGCATGCATCAAGGTGTCATCGAAGATAAACAGCGGGTCGTCGTGCCAGTAATGCTTGTGCTTGCCCACCTGGATGTAGACGCCCTCGTGATGGGGCGCCGGAGCCATGTTGTAGAGCACGCGGAACATCATGCGCAGCGGGCCGAAGTGGAAGGACGTCGAGCGGTTTTCATTGAACACCGACACGCCAATGGTCTTCACGAACGGCAGTTTTTCGCGCAGTTGCGGAATATCCAGGGTGGTTTCGATGGCTTGGCCGTACCACTGGAAAAACAGCATGCCGCGCTTCTTCTCGGCCATGCGTTCGTCCAGGTAACCGATGATTTCGTCCTTGTGGGCCATGGCGTTATCGATCACCTGTTGCAGGTCCTCGCGCCAGGCCGGTGGCAGGTCGGCCATCGTGTAGACGTGACGGTTACGCGAGCTCACCAGGTCGAACAGGGTGTTGAACGGCGCCAGCAGCCAGGTGTTGCGACCGCTGCCGATGAAGTATTTCTTGATGGTGGGCGCGTCATACAGGCCATTACGCAGGAAGTCGTAGACGCCGCACACCACGACCAGGCCGAGAAACACCAGCGTGGTTTCGGGGAACACATCAATGATCAGCAGCACGCCGAGTACCCAGGCGATCGATACCGCTTTTTTACGCAAAGCAGGCTTATTCATGTAACTCAGCTCCAGCAGGACGCCATTCGACAAGTCCGGATCCCTGGCTGCGAGTGGTGGGGTTTTTGAAACATATTGAAACAACTGCGTCATGATAAGGCGTTCGAGGCTGGATAGGCGTTTTAAATATTGCGAAATTGTGAAGGCTTTACACAGTTTTTAACCCTTGTAGCACTGAGTGGATTGGATTTTGTAAACGGAAGATTTGCGACTATCGTGACGCTTCGGTTTTTTGGACGTCATAGACCGGTACGATTGAAGTTGAATGGCCACCACTGGCCTTCGGCACCTTGGAAGAGGCAGAAATTTTATGATCATCAAACCGCGGGTTCGTGGCTTCATCTGTGTGACCGCTCACCCTGTTGGCTGTGAAGCGAACGTCAAAGAGCAGATCGACTACGTCACTCAGCACGGCGTCATCGAAGGCGGCCCGAAAAAGGTCCTGGTCCTCGGTGCATCCACCGGTTACGGCCTGGCCGCGCGCATCAGTGCTGCCTTTGGCTGCGGCGCCGACACCCTGGGCGTGTTTTTTGAGAAAGAAGGCGAAGAAGGCAAGCTGAGCTCCGCCGGCTGGTACAACAGCGCCGCGTTCGAGAAGTTTGCCGTCGAGAAAGGCCTGTACGCCAAGAGCATCAACGGCGACGCGTTCTCCGACGAGATCAAGCGCCTGACCATCGAAACCATCAAGAAAGACCTGGGCAAGATCGACCTGGTTGTCTACAGCCTGGCCGCGCCTCGCCGTACCGACCCGCAAGGTGTGGTGCACAACTCCACCCTCAAGCCGATCGGCAAGGCCGTGACCCTGCGCGGCATCAACACCGACAAAGGCGTTGTGGTCGACACCACCCTTGAGCCCGCCACCCAGGAAGAAATCGACGGCACCGTGAAAGTCATGGGCGGCGAAGACTGGCAGCTGTGGATCGACGCCCTGCGTGACGCCGACGTCCTGGCCGAAGGCGCCAAGACCACCGCGTTCACCTACCTCGGTGAAAAGCTGACCCAGGACATCTACTGGAACGGCTCCATCGGCGAAGCCAAGAAAGACCTCGACAAGAAAGTCCTGACGCTGCGCGACAACCTCGCGGCACTCAAGGGCGACGCCCGTGTGTCGGTACTCAAGGCCGTGGTCACCCAGGCCAGCTCGGCGATCCCGATCATGCCGCTGTACCTGTCGCTGCTGTTCAAGGTGATGAAAGAGCAGGGCACCCACGAAGGTTGCATCGAGCAAGTCTACGGCCTGTTCAAGGACAGCCTGTACGGCAAAGAGCCTAAGCTCGACGCCGACGGCCGCCTGCGTGCCGACCTGGCCGAGCTGGAACCCAAAGTCCAGGACGCCGTGGCAGCACTGTGGAACCAGGTCACCGACGACAACGTCAACGAGATCAGCGATTTTGCCGGCTACAAGGCGGAATTCCTGCGTTTGTTCGGCTTTGAAGTCGCTGGCGTCGATTACGAAGCGGATGTAAACCCGACCGTCAAGATCAATGGCCTGATCCAGGCCTGAACACGGCCGAACCTGTAGCAACTGGCTTGCTGCGAGAGCCGGGCTTGCCCGCGATGCAGGCACCGAGGTGTAGCTGATACACCTCGGTGATGTCATCGCAGGCAAGCCAGCTCCCACACCCACCCGTTCCGCCAGTTGATCTGTTTGTTATTCAGAGCCCTCCTACGCGTCAACGCGTGACCCCTGCCGACCAGAATCTGCCAGACTTCATCCGCTATCACTCACGCTAACGGAGGATCTGATGACGATTCGTGCAGTAGTTTTTGATTTCGGCGGTGTCCTGTTCGATTGGAACCCGCATCACCTGTATCGCAAGCTGATTGCCGACGACCGTGAGCGGCAATGGTTTCTCGATAACATCTGCACCCAGGCCTGGAACACCGAGCAGGACGCTGGCCGCACCCTGGCAGATGGCACCCGCAGCCTGATCGAGCAACATCCCCATCATGAGCGCCTGATCCAGGCCTATTACGACCGTTGGCACGAAATGCTGCGTGGCCCGTTGCCAGACGGCGTGGCGATCCTCAACGCGTTGCACCAGGCCGACATGCCGCTGTTCGGGCTTACCAACTGGTCTGCCGAGACGTTCCCCTATGCGCGGGCCAATTACCCGTTCCTGCAGTACTTTCGCGACATCCTGGTGTCCGGCGAGCTGAAGCTGATCAAGCCGGATGCGGCGATTTATCACGCCAGCCTCAGCCAGGTACGCGCCCACTTGCCGGATATCCAGCCGGCTGAAGTGGTGTTTATCGACGATGTTGCCGGCAATATCGAAGCGGCGGTTGCCTTGGGTTGGCAGGGGATTCACCACGTATCGGCCGAGCGTACGGCGGCGCGCCTGCGCGAATTAGGCGTGGACTACTAGCGCGCCCACTTCTCCATGGCGAAATCCACAAAGGCGCGCAGCTTGGGCAGGCGATAACGGTCCTGGCCGTAGAGCAGGTGCATCGGGCGGCTGGGCAGTCGATAGGTGGTCAGCAAGGCCACCAGCTTGCCGCTGTCCAGGTCCGGCTGCACCAGGGCATCGGCCAGCATGATGATGCCCATGCCGTTTACAGCCGCCTGGCGCAGACCTTGCGAGCTGTTGATGGTCAATGAGCCAGACACCGGAATTTGCACCTCGCCGGCATCGTCGGTCATGCGCCAGAGCTTTTCGGAGTCGCGCCAGTTGTCACTTGCCGGGTAGGCGAACGCCAGGCAGTTGTGCTGCTGCAGGTCATCGGGGGTTTGCGGTGTGCCGTGTCGCGCCAGGTAGGCCGGTGACGCGCAGAGGGTGAGGGTGTAGTCCTGCAATGGCCTGGCGATCAGGCTGGAGGTTTCCAATTCGCCAAGACGGATCGCCACGTCGAAGCCGCTGTCGACCAAATCCATGCGCTCATTGCTCAGGACCACATAAAGGTTGATCTGCGGGTAGCGCCGGGAAAACTCGCTCAAGGCCGGTGTCAGGCGTTCGGTGCCGAACACGGGAGGCGCGGTGATACGCAGGGTGCCTTTGGGAATGTCGCTGTGGGCCTGCTCGGCCAGCTGCTCGGAGTCGGCCACCAAGCCCAGTACTTCCAGGCAACGCTGGTAATACTGCCCACCAAATTCCGTAAGGCTTTGTTTGCGCGTGGTGCGCTTGAGCAGGCTGACCCCCAGTCGCTGCTCCAGGGCGCGCAAATGGTTGCCGACCATGGTGGTGGACATCCCACAGGCCTGGGCTGCCGCCGTCATGCTGCCGGTCTCGACCACTTTCACGTACACCGACATTGCCTGGAACAGGTCCATTATCAAGTCCTGGTTTAAAGTCATTGCAGGGATGTGCAGTTTATCCAGCTCAGGTGGCTAACGATACTGCAGTCATCCCTACGATGCACCGGAGCCCGCACCATGACCGCCGCCTGCCTGATGACCACTTACCAACCCCTGGCCCTGAGCTTCACCCGCGGCCTCGGCACGCGCCTGTGGGACCAGCAGGGGCGCGAATACCTGGACGCCGTGGCTGGTGTGGCGGTGACCAATGTCGGCCACTCGCACCCCAGGCTGGTGACGGCGATCAGCGAGCAGGCTGGCTTGCTGTTGCATACCTCCAACCTCTACAGCATCGACTGGCAGCAACGGCTGGCCCAGCGTCTCACTCAACTGTCTGGCCTGGACCGCGCCTTTTTCAACAACTCCGGTGCCGAAGCCAACGAAACCGCGCTGAAACTTGCGCGCCTGCATGGCTGGAAAAAAGGCATCGAAGAACCCTTGGTGGTGGTGATGGAAAACGCCTTTCATGGCCGCACGCTCGGCACGATGGCGGCCAGCGATGGGCCGTCGGTGCGCTTGGGCTTCCAGCGCTTGCCGGGGGATTTTCTCAAGGTGGCCTTTGGTGATATCGCTGCGATAGAAGCCATCACACACGCATTCGGCGCGCGCATCGCAGCGGTCCTGCTGGAGCCTATCCAGGGTGAAAGCGGTGTGCTGCCGGCCCCGCCGGGCTACCTGCTGGCCCTGCGTGACCACTGCACGCGCCACGGCTGGCTGCTGATGCTGGATGAAATCCAGACCGGCATCGGCCGCACCGGCGCCTGGTTCGCCTTCCAGCATGAAGGCATTGTCCCGGACGTGATGACCCTGGCCAAAGGCCTCGGCAACGGCGTGCCGATCGGTGCCTGCCTGGCCCGGTCCGCCGTGGCCCAATTGTTCACACCGGGCAGCCACGGCAGCACCTTCGGCGGCAATCCCTTGGCGTGTCGGGTGGGGTGCACCGTACTGGACATCATTGAAGAACAAGGCTTGCTGCAGAACGCCGCGCAGCAGGGGGAGCGCTTGCTGGCGCGGTT
>LN890959.1:707097-720376 GCA_900010015.1 Tuber aestivum | reverse complement strand
AAGGTGGATTACCGCAACAACATGAACCTGATCATCGTGGCCACTTCCATCGGTTTTGGCATGATCCCGATTGCGGCACCAAGCTTCTACGATCACTTCCCGAGCTGGTTTGCGACCATCTTCCACTCGGGGATCAGTTCGTCGGCGATCATGGCGATCCTGCTGAACCTGGCGTTCAACCATTTCACCGCCGGCAATTCGGACCAGCAATCGGTGTTTGTGGCGGGGACCGAGCGCAGCCTGTGCTTCCGTGATGTGTCGGAGCTGCGTGATGGGGATTACTTCAAGGGCGGCAAGTTGTTTGATGCCGAAGGGAGGGAGATCCCGCTGGTGGCGGATGTCCCGAGGAAAACAACCAAGCCTGAGACCTCCGAAGTCTAACGCTACCCCTGTAGGAGCCGGCAAGCCGGCTCCTACACTGGGGGTCAGTTGGCCTTGCGTTCCTTGTAATGCACGGAACACACCTCATCCAGAAACTTCACCACGGTGCCCATGCACGCCTGGCGTTCTTCCACGTGGGGCATGTGGCTGGAGTCTTCAAACAGCGCCCAGCGCACATCCGCGATTTCATCCAGGAACGGCTTGACCACCAAGGGCGTGGCCTCGTCGTGCCGGCCGGAGATCACCAGCGTCGGTACATTGATCGCCGACAGGCGCCCGGTGGATTTCCAGTCCTTCAAGCTGCCAATCACATGGAATTCAGTCGGGCCGCTCATGGCGTGGTACACGGTTGGGTCTGAATCGACCTGGGCGAAGGTGCGCGCCACTTCTTCCGGCCACGGGATGACCCGGCACACGTGATGGTCATAGAACACCCGCGACGCGGCGAGGTATTCCGGGTCCTGATAGTTGCCGACGGCTTCGTGCTTGAGCAGGGTTTCATGCACGCCTTCGGGCAACAATTTGCGTAGGCGGTTGGCTTCGCTGACCCAGGTGCGCATGCACGTCGGCGAGTTGGCGGGGATAAAGGCACGCAGGCCCTTGGGTTGCAGGATCGCGTGCTCACTGCCGAGCATGCCGCCCCAGGATTGTCCGAGGATCGCGTAGTTATCCCTGATCTCCAGATGGTCCAGCAGGTTGTTGAGTTCTTCGAGGAACAGGCCCACGGTCCAGAAGGACGGGTCTTTGTCGGGCAGGTGGGTGGAGCGGCCGTTGCCCAACTGGTCGTAGTGGATCACGGCATGGCCGCTGGCCGCGACGTCCTTGAACGCGTCGACATAATCATGGGTGCATCCGGGGCCACCGTGGATAACCACCAGGGGTGTGCGGCCGCTGGAGAGGTCACCGGTGACGCGGTACCAGGTTTGGTAGGCGCCAAACGCCGCATACCCTTCGCGGATTTTTTCGATGAATTCCATTTCGTACCCTGCTCTGAAAAAATGATCAGGGACACGATAATGCGTAGGAGAAATTTAAGTAACTAGCAAAACAGCTAGGTTTTGCCCGGCGGTCAGTCGTCGAGCAGGCGGTAATGGGTGGCGCGCACCACCGCCTGGACGCGGTTCTTGGCCCCCAGCTTGTGCATCGCCGAGGCCAGGTGCAGGGTGACCACGGCCAGTGAGCGGCTCAATTGCGTGGCGATTTCGGCGGCGGTCAGGCCGTCGGCGGCCCATTTGAGGCACTCGCGTTCACGTTTGGTCAGGTGAATATGCGGGTAAGTGCGTAGCTCTTTGCTGAACAGCGGGTAGGCCGCTTCCTGCAAGGCGTGGGAAATCAGGCTGAAGTCCGACAAGGTCTGCTGCGCATCCTGCAACACACTGCGGGCCTTGCCGGTACGCAGGCCGGTCAGCGAGGCGAAGCCGCCGCGGGGCAGGTGGATCGGCACGCTGACGCCGCAGGTCAACTGCTGGTCGTGCAGGTAGGACGAAACCGGTGCATGGCAGGGATCGATGATCTTTTGCAGAGGGGTATCGGCCTTGATGTCGTAGGACCACACGAACGGCGACACCGTGCTCAGGGCCAGATGTTGCACCGGGTCGATCTGGTAGAACCCTTCGCTGCACCACAAGGTGTGCCAATCGGGCGGGGTGTTGCGCAGTTCCAGCACCGAAGGAGTGATCAATGCACCATCCTGGTCAATCGGCACCGGGGTGTAGTCATACACCAGTGCATCGAAGCCCAACTGCTGGGCGAGGACAAAGGTGTTGTCCATCTGCTCGTCCAGGCTCCTGCCCGGCATCAGACGGTGATTTAAGGCAGTCAGCTTGGCCAGCATCCGTTCTGCTCCCGAATTCATTTGAATCTCGACTTGCTGCAAGTAGAATGCCACGCCCCGGCGAAGGACTGCCAGGCCAAACCTATAAGAAATGCTAGGTTATGGACGCGCGGCATCCTCGGTAGTGTTGGCCTGATCAGCGGCCCGCTACCTGCCAGGCCGACACTACACAAGGAATGTATGCATGTGGCGTGAAATTGCCCCCGACCAGCAGTACAACGTGCAAGTCGACGGCCATAACCTCGTGGTCTACAGCTTCGGCGAAGGCGATGAGGTGCTGCTGTGCCTCAACGGCGGGCCGGGCCTGCCGTGTGACTACTTGCGCGACGCCCATGGCTGGCTCAAGGACCATAACCTGCGAGTGGTTGCATTCGACCAGCTTGGCACGGGTGCATCAGCCAGACCCACCGATATTTCCCTGTGGGAAATCCGCCGTTATGTCGAAGAAGTCGAAACCGTGCGCCAGGCCCTGGGCCTGGGCCGCGTGCACTTGCTTGGGCATTCCTGGGGTGGCTGGCTCGGCATCGAATACGCCATTCATTACCCCGACGCCCTGAAAAGCCTGATCCTCGAAAACACCGTGGGCGACATTCCGCACTTGTCCCAGGAGCTGGAGCGCCTGCGTGGCGCCCTCGGCAGCGAAACCGTGGCCATGATGCAGCGCCACGAGGCCATGGGCACCCTCGACCACCCGCAATACCAGGCCGCGATCACCTTGCTCAACTACCGCCACGTGTGTCGCCTCGACGAATGGCCCGAGCCGGTCAAGCGGTCCCTGGGCGACTGGAACATGGGCCCCTACGAAACCATGCAGGGCCCCAACGAATTCCTCTACATCGGCAACCTCAAGGACTGGAACCGCATCCCCGAGATGGCCGAGTTCAAGATGCCGATCCTGATTACCACCGGCCAGCACGACGAACTCACGCCGGCCTGTGCCCTGCGCATGAAGCTCGCAGCCCGGCACGCCGAATTGCACGTATTCCCCAACAGCAGCCATATGCCGTTCTATGAAGAACCCCAGGCATATTTCCCGGTGCTGCTGGACTTTCTCGCTCGTCACCGAGGCTGACGGATGAACCTGGCGCGCTACCGTTTTGTGCTGTCCCGGCCGCTGCAATTGCTGCCGGTGCTGTTTGGCATCAGCCTGATCACCTTTGTGCTGGTGCGCTCGATTCCCGGCGACCCGGCGCGCGCGCTGCTGGGCTCGCGCAGCACGCCCGACGCCTTGCTGAAGATCCGCGCCCAGTACGGCCTCGACCAGCCGCTGTGGCTGCAATATTTCTACTTCCTGAAGAACCTGCTCAAGGGCGACCTCGGCCAATCGCTGCTGTACAAGGTCGACGCCCTCAAGCTGATCGTCACCCGCATCGAACCCACGTTGGTCTTGGTGCTGGGCAGCGTGGTGCTGGCGCTGCTGATCGCGGTGCCGCTGGCGACGCTGGCCGCCCGCAACAAGGGCGGCTGGGCGGACAACCTGATCCGCGTGTTTACCACGGTTGGCCTGGGCATGCCGGCGTTCTGGCTGGGCTTGATGCTGATCCTGTTGCTGAGCGTGCAGTGGGGCTTGTTTCCCGTGTCCGGTTACGGCCGCATCTGGCTGGACAAGGCACATCACATGGTGCTGCCATGCCTGACGATTGCCCTGGCGTTGTCGGCGGTGCTGGTGCGCAACCTGCGGGCGAGCATGTTGATGGAGTTGCAGGCTGACCATGTCACCGCCGCTCGCGCCCGTGGGCTGTCAGAAGCGGCGGTGTTTCGTCGCCATGTGTTGCCCAACTCCCTGGTGCCGGCGGTCAACCTGCTGGCGGTGAATATTGGCTGGCTGATCAGCGGCACCGTGGTGATCGAAAGCCTGTTCGCCATTCCCGGCATCGGCCAGTTGCTGGTGCGCGGCATCTTCACCCGCGACTATATGGTGGTGCAGGGCGTGGCCATGGTGCTGGCGTGCGCGACGGTGGTGGTCAACTTCATCGCCGACGTGGTAACCGTGGCCCTCGACCCACGGGTGAAGATGCAATGAGCAGCCGCCCGTTGATTGCCCCGTGGCGCTTGCGCCTGCGTTTTGGTTTGCGCAATGGCCGGCTGACCGCTGCGTGGGGCCTGTTGATTCTGCTGGTGTGGCTGGCGCTAGCGCTGTTTGCGCCGTGGGTCGCGCCCTATGACCCGATCGCACAGAACACTGATTTCAGTTTGCTCGGCCCAAGCCTTGCACATCCGTTTGGCACGGATAACTACGGCAGGGATATCCTTTCGAGGGTGATTTGGGGCGCGCGCATCGACCTGCAGTTGGCCATCATTGGGGTGATCTTCCCGTTCATGATTGGCACCTTCGTCGGTGCGGTCTCCGGCTACATCGGCGGGCGGTTCGACAGCGTCTGCATGCGCGTGATCGATGTGATCCTGGCCTTCCCGTTCCTGGTGCTGATGCTGGCGATCATGGCCATCCTCGGGCCGGGCCTGAAGAGCTTCTACATCGCCATGGCGCTGGTGGGCTGGGTGTCATATGCGCGGCTGATCCGCTCGCAGATCCTGGTGCTCAAGGAAAGCGACTTTGCCCTGGCCGCCAAGAGCCTGGGCTTTGGCCACGGGCGCATTCTGTTCCGGCATCTGCTGCCCAATGCGATGTTTGGTTCGATTGTGTTTTCCATGTCTGACGCCGTGCTGGTCCTGCTCAATGGCGCCGCCGTCAGCTACCTGGGCCTGGGCGTGCAACCGCCCACTGCTGAGTGGGGCACCATGGTCGCCGAGGGGCAAGCCTTTATCACTACAGCCTGGTGGATTTGCACCTTTCCGGGCTTGGCCATCGTGACCCTGGCCATGGGCTTCAGCCTGCTGGCCGATGGTGTGGCGCAAGTGCTGGGGGATCGCTCATGAGCCTGTTGCAAGTGCGCGACCTCAGTGTGATCGCCAACAACACCGGGCGCGATGTGACCCTGGTGGACCGCGTGTCCTTCGACTTGGCCGAAGGCGAGATCCTCGGCCTTGTAGGGGAAAGCGGCTCGGGCAAGACCATGGCCTGTCGCGGCTTGATGCGCCTGCTGCCATCGCCCAGCCTGCGCGTGCAAGGCGGTGCGGTGTGGCTGGCCGGTCAGGAGCTGCTGTCATTGGATGACGCCGGCATGCGTGCCGTGCGCGGCGGCCAGTTGGGCATGATCTTCCAGAACCCCAGCAGCCACCTCGACCCGTTGATGCGCATCGGCGAGCAGATTGCCGAGGGCATCCGCCTGCATCAAGGTGCGTCGAAAAAAGACGCGCGCCTGCAGGCCATCGAGGTACTGCGCCAAGTGGGCATCCCCGATCCCCAGGCGCGGGTCGACAACTACCCCCACGAGTTTTCCGGTGGCATGCGCCAGCGCGCGATGATCGCCGTCGCCCTCGGCTGCAACCCCAAAGTGCTGATCGCCGACGAACCGACCACGGCCCTGGATGTGACGGTGCAGGCGCAGATCCTGCGGTTGCTGCTGGACCTGCGTGATCAGCGCGGGCTGTCGATCATCATGATTACTCACGACCTCGGCGTGGTCGCGCAAACCTGCGATTCCATCGCCGTGATGTACGCCGGGCGCCTGTGCGAGCACGGCAGCAAATACGACCTGCTGGCTCGCCCGCAGCACCCGTACACTGCCGGGCTGATTGACTGCCAGCCAGCCCACAGCAGCGGCCACGCCTTGCTGCGCACCATTCCCGGTCAGCCGCCGTTGCTGGACGCGTTGCCCACTGGCTGCCGGTTCAACCCGCGCTGCCCGCAGGTCGGCACCTTGTGCACCGAGGTGCTGCCGGAAGGCGCGCGAGTCGCCTGTCATTACCCGTTGGGAGCGCAGCCATGAGCCTATTGCAGATCAAGGACCTTGAGGTGAAGTTTGCCGCGTCCGGCACCGGCCTGTTCGGCTTGAACAAACAGTGGGTGAGGGCGGTGAACGGCGTATCGCTGAACCTGGCGGCTGGCGAAACCCTTGGGCTGGTAGGTGAGTCCGGCAGCGGCAAAAGCACCCTGGGCCGCGCCATTTTGCACCTCAACCCGATCAGTGCCGGGCAGGTGTTGTTCGATGGCGTCGACATGGCCCATGGCAGCGCCATCGACATTGCACGCCTGCGGCATGAAACCGCAATGATCTTCCAGGACCCGTACGCCGCGCTGAACCCGCGCCACACCATCGGCGAAACCCTCGCCGAAGTGCTGCGGGTGCAGCGCAAGGTTGCGCCCGCGCAGATTCCCGAACGCGTGAATGAACTGCTCGACCTGGTCGGCCTGCGCCCCGAACTGGCCAGCCGCAAACCCGGGTCCCTCAGCGGCGGCCAATGCCAGCGCATCGGCATTGCCCGGGCGCTGGCGGTCGAGCCGCGCCTGATCATCGCCGATGAGTGCGTGGCGGCGCTGGACGTGTCGATCCAGGGCCAGATCATTAACCTGCTGCTGGAACTGCAGCAGCGCATGAACCTGGCGATCCTGTTTATTGCCCATGACCTGGCCATCGTGCGCCGCTTGTGCGACCGCGTGGC
This sequence comes from Tuber aestivum, assembly GCA_900010015.1. NCBI lineage: Eukaryota > Fungi > Ascomycota > Pezizomycetes > Pezizales > Tuberaceae > Tuber > Tuber aestivum. The sequence continues at coordinate 713,658 of LN890959.1, read as the reverse complement.
GGTGATGTACCTGGGCAAAATCGTCGAAGAAGGCCCCGTGGAGGCGGTCTTCACGGCGCCACGCCACCCGTACACGGCGGCGCTGATCCAGGCGATTCCCGAGATCGATCCCCATCGGCCATTGCCTACCGAACCCTTGCCGGGTGAACCACCTAGCCCGCTGAATTTGCCTACAGGCTGCGCCTTTCACCCGCGCTGCCGGCATGCCCGCTCACTGTGTTCCGTGGTGTTGCCGCCAACGCATTTCCTGCACGAGCATCGGTACAGTTGCGTGCTTGAAGAACCTTTGCTTTAACCCTCTGCCATTCATTAACAAGGAGTTGTGATATGCAATCGCGCCACTTGAAGTTGCTCGCCGCCGCAACATTGACCGCCTGGTCGCTGACCGCCGGTTTCGCCCAGGCCGCTGGTGTCCTGACCATCGGCTGCCGTGAAGACAGCACCACGTTCGACCCGATCAAAAGCGCGCAAAACCGCGACACCTGGGTTTTCGCCAACGTCTACGACACCCTGGTGCGCGTCGACAACCTGGGCACCAAGATGGAACCGGGCCTGGCCGAAAGCTGGGACATTTCCAAGGACGGCCTGACCTACACCTTCAAGCTGCGTGATGCGAAGTTCTCCGACGGTTCGGCGATCACCGCCGACGACGCAGCGTTCAGCCTGCTGCGCATCCGCGACAACAAGGCTTCGCTGTGGGCTGACCCCTTCAACCTGATCAACACGGCCAAGGCATCGGACCCGAAAACCCTGGTGGTCACCTTGAAGACCCCGGCTGTGGCCTTCCTCTCGCAATTGGCGTCGCCGACGGTGTCGATCCTGTCGGAAAAAGCCATGACCAAGATGGGCGAAGACGCCTACTCGGAAAACCCGGTGACCTCCGGCGCCTTTACCGTGGACGAGTGGCGCAAGGGCGACCGCGTCATCCTGAAGAAAAACCCGAACTTCTGGCAGGCCAAGAACGTGAGCCTGGATGGCGTGGAGTGGGTGTCCGTCACCGACGACAACACGCGCATGCGCATGGTGCAGAACAACGAGCTGGACACGGCGATCTTCGTACCGTTCTCGCGGGTTGAAGAGTTGAAGAAAGACAAGAACGTGGTGATCCACGCCGACCCGTCCACCCGTGAAGATCATTTGCTGATCAACCACGACCACGGGCTGCTGGCCAAGCCGGAAGTGCGTCAGGCGCTGGACATGGCCATCGACAAACAATCACTGGTGAAGACCGCCACTTACGGCCAAGGCACCGTGGCCTATTCCTACATTCCAAAAGGCTCGCTGTACCACTACGCCAACAACCTGCAACGCCCGTATGACCCGACCGCCGCCAAGAAGCTGCTGGAGCAGGCCGGAGCCAAGGACTTGAAGCTCAACTACGTGGTCAACGCCGGCAACGAGGCCGACGAGCAGATTGCGGTCATCATCAAGGATCAACTGGCCAAGGTCGGCGTAACCGCCAACCTGCAAAAGGTCGACCCGACCCAGAGCTGGCAGATGCTGGTGGACGGTGAGTACGATATTTCGGTGATGTACTGGACCAACGACATCCTCGACCCAGACCAGAAGACCACCTTCGTGCTGGGCCACGACACCAACCAGAACTACATGACCCGTTACAAGAACGACAAGGTCAAGGCATTGGTGGCCGCTGCGCGGATCGAAGCAGACCCGGTCAAGCGTGAGCAGATGTACGTGGAACTGCAGAAGCTGGCGAAACAGGATGTGAACTGGATCGACTTGTACTACAGCCCCTACATCAACATCTCACGCAAGAACGTGAGCAACTTCCTGCAAAACCCGCTGGGCCGTTTCACCCTTGAAGAAGTGGCGAAAAACTAAACCACACTGCTGAAAAATGTGGGAGGGGGCTTGCCCCCGATAGCGGTGGGACAGTCATTGTATCTGTTGACTGATCCACTGCAATCGGGGGCAAGCCCCCTCCCACATTTGGTTTTACAATGTGCCGGTTATTGCGCGTCGAACGCCTGGCCATTGATCCCCGCACTGTCCGGCCCCATCAGGTACAGGTACACCGGCATGATCTCTTCCGGAGCAGGCCGCTCCATCGGGTTTTCCCCGGGATACGCCTGGGCGCGCATGCTGGTGCGCGTACCTCCGGGGTTGATGCTGTTGGAGCGTACCGCGGCCACATCCTCAAGCTCATCGGCCAGGGTTTGCATCAAGCCTTCGGTCGCAAACTTCGACACGCCATAAGCGCCCCAGTAAGCCCGACCCTTGCGCCCGACACTGCTGGAGGTGAACACCACCGAGGCATCCTGGGACAGCTTCAGCAGCGGTAGCAATGTGCTGGTCAGCATGAACATCGCGTTGACGTTTACGTGCATCACCCGCATGAAATTCTCGCCGGACAACTGCTCGAGCGGCGTGCGTGGGCCGATGATCGAGGCGTTGTGCAGCAGGCCGTCGAGGTGGCCGAATTCCTTTTCGATCATCGCGGCCAGCTCATCGTATTGATGGGGCAGGGCGGTCTCCAGGTTGAACGGGATCACCACCGGTTGCGGCTGGCCGGCCGCTTCGATTTCGTCATACACCTGGGCCAGGTTGGCTTCGGTCTTGCCCAGCAACAGCACGGTAGCGCCATGGGCGGCGTAGGTCTTCGCCGCCGCCGCGCCGATCCCGCGACCGGCGCCGGTCACCAGGATGATGCGGCCTTTGAGCAGGTCTGGACGTGCGGAGTAATCAAACATAAATAGCCTCGACAAAATTCAGCAGGTTGCAGACACCAAACTTGAAAGCAACGTTGATCCCCTGTGGGAGCGGGCTTGCTCGCGAATGCGGAGTATCAGGCAGCAAATTTGGTCCTGATAGACCGCCTTCGCGAGCAAGCCCGCTCCCACATTTGGATCTTCATTGGTCAGTAGATTCGGTGAATAATCAGCAACTGCACAGTGCGTTATCCAGCACCTTGCGCAGTTCCAGCGGGTGATCCACCACCACATCGGCGCCCCAGTGGCGCGGGTTGTCGTCCGGGTGGATATAGCCGTAGGTGACCGCTGCGGTGCGGGTGCCGGCGTCGCGGCCGGACTCGATATCGCGCAGGTCATCGCCCACGAACAACACGCTGGCCGGGTCCAGGTCGAGCATCTTGCACGCCAGGATCATCGGCTCCGGGTCCGGCTTGCTGTTTTTTACGTGATCAGGGCAAATCAGCAGCGCCGAGCGCTCGGCCAGGCCCAGTTGCTGCATGATCGGTTCGGCAAAGCGCAGTGGCTTGTTGGTGACCACGCCCCAGATGAGGTTGGCCTTCTCGATGTCTTCCAGCAGCTCGGCCATGCCGTCGAATAGTTTGCTGTGGACCGCGCAGCCCTTGAGGTAACGCTCGAGGAATTCCAGGCGCAGTGCTTCGAAGCCTGGGGATTCCGGGTCCATCGAGAAGGTCACGGCGACCATCGCCCGCGCGCCGCCGGAGATCTCATCGCGGATATGCTCGGGGTTGATCGGCCCCAGGCCGCGGTCGGCCCGCATGGCCTGGCAGATGGCGATAAAGTCCGGCGCGGTGTCCAGCAGGGTACCGTCCATATCGAAGAGAACCGCTCGCAACTTCACAGGCTCACTCCTCGCGCAGGGTTTGGATCATGTAGTTGACGTCAACGTCGTTGGCCAGCTTGTAGTGCTTGGTCAGCGGGTTGTAGGTCAGGCCGATGATGTCCTTGACGGTCAGCCCGGCCTGGCGGCTCCAGGCACCCAGCTCGGACGGGCGGATGAATTTCTTGAAGTCATGGGTGCCGCGCGGCAGCAGCTTCATGATGTATTCGGCGCCGATGATCGCGAACAGGTAGGCCTTGGGGTTGCGGTTAATGGTGGAGAAGAACACCTGGCCGCCGGGCTTGACCATGCGGAAGCACGCGCGGATCACCGAGGACGGGTCCGGTACGTGTTCCAGCATCTCAAGGCAGGTGACCACGTCGAACTGCTCGGGCATCTCTTCGGCCAGGGCTTCGGCGGTGATCTGGCGGTATTCCACGCTCACGCCGGATTCCAGTTGATGCAGTTGGGCCACGGCCAAGGGCGCTTCGCCCATGTCGATGCCCATCACGGTCGCGCCGCGCTGGGCCATGGCTTCGCTGAGAATGCCGCCACCGCAACCCACGTCCAGCACCTTCTTGCCGGCCAGGTTGACGCGTTCGTCAATCCAGTTGACCCGCAGCGGGTTGATGTCGTGCAGCGGCTTGAATTCGCTCTCGCGGTCCCACCAGCGGTGAGCCAGGGCTTCGAATTTGGCGATTTCGGCGTGGTCGACGTTGCTCATGGTGAATCCTCTAAACCTGATAAATCGTTTGGTCAGTTCTGAACCCTGGGGTTCAAAACCTTCGTTATTCGCTGTGCCCGCTGATGCGTTGGCCCCAGGCGATGGCCGTGGCGGTCAACTCTGGTTCATTCATGCGGGTCAATCGCCGGTCGTCGAGCAATTGCTTGCCGGCGACCCAAAGGTGTTTCACGCAATCGCGTCCGGTGGCATATATAAGCTGTGAGACCGGATCGTAGATCGGTTGTTGCGCCAGCCCCGACAGGTCGAAGGCGACGATATCTGCCGCCTTGCCAACTTCCAGCGAGCCAATCTCGCTTTCCAGGCCCATGGCCCGCGCGCCGTTGAGCGTCGCCATGCGCAGGGCGCGATGGGCGTCCAGCGCGGTGGCAGAGCCGGCGACCGCCTTGGCGAGCATGGCTGCGGTGCGGGTTTCGCCCAGCAGGTCGAGGTCATTGTTACTGGCGGCGCCGTCGGTGCCGATCGCTACATTCACGCCAGCCTGCCACAGACGCTCCACCGGGCAAAAGCCGCTGGCCAGTTTCAGGTTCGATTCCGGGCAATGGATCACGCTGGTGTTGCTTTCTACCAGCAAAGCCAGGTCGTCCTCGCTGATTTGGGTCATATGAACGGCCTGGAAGCGCGGCCCCAACAGCCCGAGGCGACCCAGGCGCGCCAGTGGGCGCTCACCGGTCTGCTCGACGGCTTGCTGCACTTCGAAGGCGGTTTCGTGCACGTGCATATGGATCGCGGCGTCCAGCTCTTCGGCGATTACGCGGATTTTTTCCAGGTTGTCATCGCACACCGTATAGGGCGCGTGGGGGCCGAAGGTGATCTTGATGCGTGGGTGGTGCTTGAGGTCGCCGAACAACTCGATGCCCTGGCGCAGGGCCTCGTCGGGCGTGCTGGCGCCCGGAATCGGGAAGTCGAGGATCGGGATCGCGATCTGCGCGCGCATGCCGCTGTTGTGCACGCAGTCGCTGGCGACCTTGGGGTAGAAGTACATGTCGGAGAAGCAGGTGATGCCGCCCTTGATTTGCTCGGCGATGGCCAGGTCGGTGCCGTCGCGCACGAAGGCTTCATCGACCCACTTGGCCTCGGCGGGCCAGATGTGCTTTTCCAGCCAGGTCATCAGTGGCAGGTCGTCGGCCAGGCCGCGAAACAGGCTCATTGCCGCGTGGCCGTGGGCGTTGATCAGGCCGGGGCTGAGCAGCATGCCCGGCAGCTCGCGGGTCTCCAGGGCGGGCTGCTTCAAGGCGGCTTCGCGAGGGCCAATAAAGGCAATGCGCCCATCGCGCATGCCCAGGCCATGCTCTTTGAGCACCACGCCAGCGGGTTCGACAGGCACCAGCCATGTAGGCAGCAACAATAAGTCGAGCGGGGCGGCAGTGGCGGTCATCGCAGGCTTCTTCCCAGGCAGCTATAAAAGAAGGGCGAAGTATACCCGAGCGTCCTGGCTGGCGGATCGCTATAATCGGCGGCTTTGTTCATGAGTGCGGAGTAAGGGATGCGCGATCGACTGTTGGCAGCGGAGAAGGTGAAGGCCATCGATTGGCGTGATGGCGCGCTGTACCTGCTCGATCAGCGTGCCTTGCCGTCCCGCGAGAGCTGGGTGGCGTGCGTCACGGTCGAAGACGTCGCGGCGGCCATCCGTTCGATGGTGGTGCGCGGGGCGCCGGCCATTGGTATCAGTGCCGCGTATGGCCTGGTGCTGGCAGCGCGTGAACGGATCGGCGAGGGCGGTGACTGGCAGGCTGCGTGGGAAGAAGACTACGCACTTTTAGCCGATGCCCGACCGACTGCGTCGAACCTGTTCTGGGCGTTGAAGCGCATGCGCGACCGCCTGGACCGCGTCAAAAAGCACGCCGACCCGCTGGCGGTGCTGGAAGCCGAGGCGATTGCGATCCACGAGAGTGATCGCGAAGCCAACCTGACCATGGCCCAGCTGGGCGTCGAGCTGATCCGCAAGCACCAGGGCAATGCCCAGGCCATCCTTACCCATGGTAATGCAGGCGCCCTGGCGACCGGCGGCGTGGGCACGGCGCTCGGGGTGATTCGAGCAGCTTACCTGGAAGGCATGGTCGAGCAGGTCTATGCTAATGAAACCCGGCCCTGGCTGCAGGGTTCGCGGCTGACCGCCTGGGAACTGGCGGGCGAGGGCATCCCGGTGACCGTGAATGCCGATTCGGCGGGTGCGCATATCCTCAAGACCAAAGGCGTGACCTGGGTGATCGTCGGCGCCGATTGCATTGCCGCCAATGGCGATGTGATCAGCAAGATCGGCACCTACC
>LN890959.1:649339-698115 GCA_900010015.1 Tuber aestivum | reverse complement strand
ATCCTTGAAGGGGACGATGTGACGGATGACCTGCGCAACGAGCAGGTCGGCTCCTGGGCGTCCCAGGTTGCCGCGCTGCCGGCCGTGCGTGATGCGCTGCTGCAGCGTCAGCGGGCTTTTCAAGAGCCGCCGGGCCTGGTGGCTGATGGCCGTGATATGGGAACCGTAGTGTTTCCCGAGGCGCCATTGAAGATTTTCCTGACCGCCAGCGCCGAGGAACGGGCTCGCCGCCGCTACTTGCAGTTGAAGGGCAAAGTCGATGGTGTTAGTCTGTCGAGTCTGCTAGATGAGATCCGTGCACGCGATGAGCGTGATACCCAGCGCGCAGTAGCCCCGCTCAAACCGGCGGCTGATGCCATACAGCTGGATTCCACGGAGTTGTCCATCGAGCAGGTGCTGGAACGCATCTTGAGTGAAATCGCCATTCGCGATATCACCGGGTGATCAAGAAGGCCGCAGGGGACCAGTCATAGTCCTGCGGTGGCTTCTTTTAACTGAAACTGACCCACACCGTCTGGGGTGTGGAGATGGGCGTATTCTTCGCCCTTATCAACAGGAATTAAAATGAGCGAAAGCTTTGCGGAACTCTTTGAAGAAAGCCTAAAAACCCTGAACCTTCAGGCAGGCTCCATCATCACCGGTGTTATCGTTGATATCGATTACCAAGCTCGCTGGGTAACCGTTCACGCTGGTCTGAAGTCTGAAGCTCTGATCCCGCTGGAACAGTTCTACAACGATGCTGGTGATCTGACAATCAATGTCGGTGACGAAGTTCACGTTGCTCTGGACTCGGTTGAAGACGGTTTCGGTGAAACCAAGCTGTCCCGTGAGAAAGCCAAGCGCGCTGAATGCTGGATTGTTCTCGAAGCAGCCTTCGCAGCTGAAGAAGTGGTCAAGGGCGTTATCAACGGTAAGGTTAAAGGCGGCTTCACTGTCGACGTTAACGGCATCCGTGCGTTCCTGCCAGGTTCTTTGGTCGACGTTCGTCCTGTGCGCGACACCACGCACCTGGAAGGCAAAGAACTCGAATTCAAGGTCATCAAGCTCGACCAGAAGCGCAACAACGTTGTCGTTTCCCGTCGCAGCGTCCTGGAAGCAGAGAACTCCGCCGAGCGTGAAGCTCTGCTGGAATCCCTGCAGGAAGGCCAACAAGTCAAAGGTATCGTCAAAAACCTCACCGACTACGGCGCATTCGTCGACCTGGGTGGCGTGGATGGCCTGCTGCACATTACCGACATGGCTTGGAAGCGTATCAAGCATCCTTCCGAAATCGTCAACGTTGGCGACGAGATCGATGTCAAGGTTCTGAAATACGATCGCGAGCGCAACCGTGTTTCCCTGGGCCTGAAGCAACTGGGTGAAGATCCATGGGTTGCTATCAAAGCCCGTTACCCAGAAAGCACTCGCGTTACCGCGCGTGTTACCAACCTGACCGACTACGGCTGCTTCGCTGAGCTGGAAGAAGGCGTGGAAGGCCTGGTACACGTTTCCGAAATGGACTGGACCAACAAAAACATCCACCCTTCGAAAGTCGTACAAGTCGGCGACGAAGTGGAAGTTATGGTTCTGGACATCGACGAAGAGCGTCGTCGTATCTCCCTGGGCATCAAGCAGTGCAAATCTAACCCATGGGAAGATTTCTCTGGCCAGTTCAACAAGGGCGATAAAATCTCCGGCACCATCAAGTCGATCACCGATTTCGGTATCTTCATTGGTCTGGACGGCGGCATCGACGGCCTGGTTCACCTGTCCGACATCTCCTGGAACGAAGTGGGCGAAGAAGCTGTTCGTCGTTTCAAGAAGGGCGACGAGCTGGACACCGTTATCCTGTCGGTTGACCCAGAGCGCGAGCGTATCTCCCTGGGTATCAAGCAACTGGAAAGCGACCCGTTCTCTGAATACGTTCAGGACAACGACAAAGGCGCAATCGTTAAGGGCACTGTGAAAGAAGTTGACGCTAAAGGCGCCATCATCACTCTGGCCGACGATATCGAAGCGACTCTGAAAGCCTCCGAAATCAGCCGTGACCGCGTTGAAGACGCGCGTAACGTTCTGAAAGAAGGCCAGGAAGTAGAAGCCAAGATCATCAGCGTTGACCGCAAGAGCCGTGTAATCCAGCTCTCCATCAAGTCGAAAGACGATGCTGAAGAGAAAGAAGCCATCCAAAGCTTGAAAGACAAGCCCTCGGATAGCATCGCTGCTGGTCCTACCACTCTGGGCGACCTGTTGCGTGCACAAATGGAAAAACAGAACTAAGTTCTGTCAGACCATAGAAAAAGGGCGGCTTCGGTCGCCCTTTTTTGTGCCTGAAATTCGTTGAATTAACACCAAGAACCAAGCCGTATAGCTCAGTGTCAGAACTGACTATAGTCTTAAGAAAAAAAGCGGTTCTTGTGTTGTCGCTTCAATAAGGAATGGAATGAACAGGCTTATCGTAATACTCGCAGTGGTCATGCTCGCAGGCTGCTCCACCACCAGCGCCAAGACCCACGCCAAACGCGGCGTCAGCGGCATCGAGATCGATTGTTCGGGCTTGGGTAACAAATGGGAGAAGTGCGAGAAGCGCGCGGCCCGAGAGTGCAAAATGCAGGGCTATAAGGTCATCACCAGGTCCAGTGACGCCACGGACGAAGAGGGCGACTACCTGTTCGGCTGGAACCCCGCCGGCGCCGTCACCCGTACCATGCTGGTGATCTGTAATTGATGATGGAATACGCCTATAGCAAGTTGCCATCTAACCTGCAGATAAGTTGTCTGGCGGGCTGTTCAAATTCATCAAGTCATGCTAAAACCTTCGAAGCGCTTTTCCTAGCTGCTTGAAAAAGAAGGGAAAAATATGACGAAGTCGGAGTTGATCGAACGAATTGTCACCCATCAAGGGCTGCTCTCATCCAAGGATGTGGAGCTGGCTATCAAGACTATGCTTGAACAAATGTCCCAATGCCTGGCGACGGGTGATCGGATTGAGATCCGTGGGTTTGGGAGCTTTTCGCTGCACTATCGCGCGCCGAGGGTGGGGCGGAATCCGAAGACTGGGCAGTCGGTGAGTCTGGATGGGAAGTTTGTGCCTCATTTCAAGCCGGGGAAGGAATTGCGGGATCGGGTGAATGAGGATGAGGAAGAGGGTGTTTGAGTGGATTTTGATTAGGAGGGGAGTATGTATCAAGCTAAGCGAGCTCTGCTGGTGATAATTTTGCTTTTGCTTACGTTCAGTGTTTTGGTGTTTGTGCTGGAAAACCAGCAAGTTCAAACGCTTTCCTTCCTGGGTTTGGTCACTCCGCAAATTCCAGTATCTGTCTTTATTACGCTCTCCTTGGTTGTCGGTCTCCTGATCGGGCCGCTTCTTGGTATTGTATTTCGGCGTAGGGCCCATCGCCGGTCAGTTTCCTCGAATCGCTAGCCGCGTGGTGCGCCGTTACCGCGGGGTCGCTAAATGCTGAGTCACTCGGGTGGGGTGCCTCTCCGCCGGAGTAGTGCTGCGATGAGGTAGGCTACCGAATATCTCAAAGTGCGCCGCTGGCAGTGCGGAGCGTCGTGCTCGTGGTTTTAATGTATTTTTATTTGTCGGCTTTGTGCAATTGCAGAGTGTATGTGCTGGTCTGTTTGTGTTGGGTGCGGTCTTGGGATTTTCTTATTGGTGGTGATTGTAAGTTGGGAAATATTTTAACGAGTTGGGTTTGGCTTTTGGTGGGTTGTGATCTTTCTGGTTTCTTATGTTGCTGAGATTGTCGTTCTTGTAATTGTTGAGTGTTTTTTAAAATTTGGTTGGTGATCAGGTTTTTTGTTGAAAACTTTTTTAGTTGTTTATGCATGGATTTTCAATGTGATAGAGGGTGCTTGCACTCCGGATCTATCGCCGACGATGGCAGTATGGGTGGTGGCATCTTGATGTGTGCTTTCTCTAAGTCATGGGTTGGCTTTTCGGTTGGCTGAGGCGTGAGAGTGGCTTCTGAAGCTAGGCTGGTCCTCGTTCGGCAGGCGCTGGGGAGCCTAAATGCTAGTTTTATGGGGGCAAAGTCTGTAAATTGTCGGTAGACAAAATTCCGTGCATTCCTAGATTAAACAAGCGGTGAATGCATGCGTTGTTGGCGTGGGATCCATATTTTGCTCGTGCCACATAGCGAAATTATGCCGCAGTTAGGTTTAAAGTTAAGGTGAAGTGATGAAGACAGTTTTGGTGACCGGGGCAGATGGATTTATTGGATCGCACCTGACGGAGCTCTTGGTTCGGGAAGGGTACAAAGTCAAGGCGTTGTCTCAGTATAACTCTTTCAACTATTGGGGATGGCTTGAGGATGTCAGCTGTCTGAAAGATATTGAAGTATTGAACGGTGATGTACGTGATCCGCATTATTGCAAACACATCACCAAAGATGTTGACGCGGTTTTTCACCTTGCTGCCTTAATCGCTATTCCGTATTCATATGTAGCACCCGATAGTTATGTGGACACTAATGTCAAAGGCACTCTGAATATTTGCCAGGCTGCGATTGATAACGGTGTGCAGCGGGTGATCCACACGTCTACCAGCGAAGTCTATGGCACCGCTCAGTACGTCCCTATCGATGAGAACCACCCACTCCAGCCGCAGTCACCTTACAGCGCCTCGAAGATGGGGGCCGATGCAATGGCCATGAGCTTTTTCAACGCCTTTGATTTGCCTCTGACCATTGCTCGTCCATTCAACACTTATGGGCCTCGCCAATCTGCACGTGCTGTCATTCCTACAATCATCACACAAATTGCCAGTGGTAAGAGGCAGATCAAGCTCGGTGATGTTTCACCCACCCGTGATTTCAACTATGTTGCTGATACCTGCCGCGGCTTTCTCGAACTCCTACGCTGCGACAAGGCTGTCGGCGAGATCGTCAATATCGGCTCCAACTTTGAAATCACTGTGGGGGATACGCTGAAGCTGATACGTGAGTTGATGAGCAGTGATGTCGAGTTCCTGATGGATGATCAGCGTCTGCGCCCTGAAAAATCGGAAGTGTTCAGATTGTGGTGTGATAATACCAAGATTCAGGGCCTTACCGGATTCGAGCCGCAGTACTCGATCCGCCAAGGGCTACAAGAAACCATTGATTGGTTTACTCGGCCTGAAAACCTGGCCAAATACAAAGCCGATCTCTATAACGTCTGAGGCGCCGTCATGCTCGACTCTCTGGTGAAATTTGTGCGGGAGCAATACCGCACCAATGAGTTCATTCCTCTGCATGCGCCAATATTTGGTGGGAACGAAAAACGCTACGTTAACGAAACCATAGATTCGACGTTTGTTTCCAGCGTTGGTGCTTTTGTTGATCGATTCGAGCGAGACATGGAAGCCTATACCAGCAGTCCGCGAGCAGTGGCGACCGTCAACGGCACTGCGGCCTTGCACATCGCCTTGATGCTGGCCGGTGTCAAGGCCGGTGATTTGGTGCTAACTCAGCCGCTCACCTTCGTGGCGACGTGTAATGCCATTGCGTATTGCGGTGCCGACCCCGTGTTCATTGATGTCGACAAGCACACACTGGGGCTGTCTCCGGTAGCCATGGAGCGCTGGCTGGAGGACTCTGCGTATCTGGATGACGATGGCATATGCCGGGTCAAAAGTGACGGCAGGGTGATTCGTGCTTGCCTGCCCATGCATACGTTTGGCCACCCTGTGGAGTTGGACTTGTTGATTCAAGTTTGCGCGCGCTGGGGGATGATACTGGTCGAGGATGCTGCCGAGTCCTTAGGTAGCCTCTATAAAGGGCGTCACACAGGAACATTTGGCGCTGTTGGTACATTGAGTTTCAATGGGAACAAAACCATCACTACAGGTGGTGGTGGCATGATTTTGACTGATGAGGCGCTGGGGGCACGGGCAAAGCATCTGACCACCACTGCGAAAAAAGCTCACCCTTATGAGTACGTCCATGATGAGGTGGGCTACAACTATCGCTTGCCCAACCTCAACGCGGCTTTAGGATGTGCTCAGCTTGAACAGTTAGACTCCTTTGTGGCCGCAAAGCGTTTTCTTGCGAGCCGTTACCAGTCATTCTTAGAAGGTGGCCCTCTCCAGTTCGTTGTAGAACCCCAAGGGTGTCGTTCCAACTATTGGCTTAATGCAGTGATCTGTGAGGACCTCAAGCAGCGCGACGAGTTGTTGGCTTTCAGCAATCAGGCTGGTGTCATGACGCGACCGATATGGAAGCTGATGAGTCATTTAGAGGCGTACTCTTCCTGCCTGCAAGGTGACTTGACCAATGCGTTATGGCTTGAGCAGCGGGTCGTGAATTTGCCGAGTAGCGTTGTGCCGGAGTTGCAGGTTTGAAGCGTAGCGTTGCCGTTTTCACCGGCACGCGCGCCGAGTACGGTTTGCTCTATTGGTTGATGAAAGACATTCAAGCCAGCGAGAGCATGACGCTGCAAGTGATTGTAAGTGGCATGCACCTCTCGCCTGAGTTTGGTGAAACCTGGAAAGGTATAGACGCCGACGGGTTCACCATTGATGCAAAAGTAGAAATGCTTCTGTCTTCTGACACCGACGTTGGTGTTGTCAAGTCGATGGGCCTCGGCACGCTGGGCTTTGCCGACGCGCTGGACCGGTTGCGGCCTGACATCTTGATTGTGCTGGGGGATCGGTTTGAAGCGCTTGCAATCGTGCAGGCGGCATTGATCATGAAGATTCCAGTTGCGCATCTTCATGGTGGCGAGATTACCGAGGGTGCCTACGACGACGCGATCCGACACGCTATCACCAAGATGGCATTCTTCCACTTTGTATCCACCGAACCGTATCGGCAGCGTGTGATTCAGATGGGGGAGTCACCTGAGCGTGTGTTTAATGTAGGTGCCGTGGGGCTGGATCATCTACTACGCAGTCCGCGAATGACTCTAGACGAATTGTCGCAGAGTCTGGACTTCAAGTTGGATAGGCCGTTCCTGTTGGTGACTTATCATCCGGTTACTTTGTCCGAAGAAGATCCGATCCAAAGCTTTAACGCGTTGTTATCGGCTCTTGATCAGTTTCCAGGGCACAAGGTCATTATCACCTATCCCAATGCCGATAATGGGGGGCGCGCGATAATTCCCCTGCTGGAGGAGTACGCGCAGCGCAGCCCCGACCGCGTGAAAGCCATACCTTCGCTCGGATTTCGGCGATATCTCAGCGTGGTCGCTCTGGCTGACGCTGTTGTAGGCAACTCCTCGAGTGGCATTATCGAAGTACCAGCTTTTGGCGTACCGACGATCAATATAGGTGCACGACAGGCCGGGCGTTTATCCTCAGCCTCGGTTATCAATTGCTCGCCTGACGCCAAATCCATTGCGGGCGCAGTACACCTAGCACTGACTAACGTGTTCGCTGAAGCTTGCAAACAGGCGGTTAACCCCTACGGCGCCGGCGATGCTGCGCGTTGCATCGTGGACGTCCTCGAGCGTTTCAATGGGGAATACCACAAATCATTTCACGATTTGAGCTAAACCATGAAAGCATCCAACCACGACTCGGTCTACATCATCGCTGAGGCAGGCGTTAACCATAACGGTGAGCGTGATCTTGCGTTTGCCCTCGTTGACGCGGCGGCCGCAGCGGGTGCTGATGCTGTGAAGTTTCAAACTTTTGATGCCGCTCGCCTGGCGTCGAAGTCCGCTCCCAAGGCCACTTACCAAAAGCAGACAACCGACGCGGCAGAAAGCCAGCTTGCCATGCTTAAAAAGCTCGAGTTGCCCAAGGAATGGCACGCGGATCTTCAGGCGCATGCGCATCGCAGCGGCATTGAATTTATCTCTACGGCGTTCGACACCGATAGCCTGAAGTTTTTATGTGAGATGAATCTACCGTTTTTCAAGGTGCCCTCCGGTGAACTCACGAATGGCCCATTGTTGTGGCAGTTTGCGCATACTGGAAAGCCGCTTGTGCTATCGACGGGCATGGCTACATTGAGCGAGGTTGAACAGGGCCTTGCTATCGTCGCACATGCTTTGGCAACTGACCGAGAACCCGCGAACCTGGACGAGGTTTGGAAAAACTGGAGTCAGCCGCAGGCACGGACGCGCCTCAAAGGGCATGTCACGTTGTTACATTGTACCTCCCAGTATCCTACGCCCTGGGGGGAAGTGAATTTGCGAGCAATGGATACGCTAAGGGCGTTCGATCTGGCAGTTGGTTATTCTGATCATACAGAAGGCGGCTTGATTTCCGTCGCGGCAGTAGCGCGAGGCGCCAAGGTCATCGAAAAGCATTTCACGCTGGATCGCTCCATGCCGGGGCCAGATCACAAGGCCTCACTTGAGCCTGATGAATTAAAGGCGATGATCAGCCAGATCCGCGTGCTGGAGTTGGCATTAGGCGACGCCTGCAAGGCGCCTCAGCCCAGCGAGTGGGACACCCGCAGAGCTGCACGCCAGCAGGTTGTGGCGGCGCGTGATATTGCAAAAGGCTCGATCATTGGCAGGGACGATTTGACAACCGCTCGCGCCGACTCAGGTTTTCCGGCCGCTGCGTTATGGGAACTGGTTGGCACCCGTAGCGAGTTTGCAGTGCAAGCCGGTGAGATCATCAAGTAATGAGCCAGTCATTAGGCACATTACGGCACCTAGTGATGCTCGGTGCCGGAGGGCATGCGAAAGTATTGCTTTCACTCGCCAACGCTTCTGGCCTGCACGTAATCGGCGTCTGTGATCCAGAACTTCATCGTTTGGGCGTCTTTGAATGGCGCGGGCTCGCCGTGTTGGGTGGAGATGAGGCGTTGGACCAGCTTGATCGTACGCGCGTTGGTCTGATAAATGGCATCGGTCAGGTAGTGGGGAGTAATCTTCGACGAGTCCTTTATGAATCGGCAGTGAGCAAGGGATTTCAATTTCCTCCACTTGTGCACCCTACGGCGTTTGTTGATGAGTCCGCTGTTCTAAGCCAGGGAGTTCAGATACTGGCGGGCGCCGTTATCCAGCCGGATGTGACCCTCGGATGTAATACCATCATCAATACCGGGGCTAGCGTGGATCACGATTGCAACGTGGCTGCCCATGTGCACATCGCACCCGGCGCTACACTGTGCGGCAATGTTCAAATAGGCAGCGGTGCATTTGTAGGTGCCGGTGCAACAGTAATTCAAGGGCTAGTGCTGGGCGAGTGCGCGGTCGTCGGCGCCGGGACGGTCATGGTTCGTGACTTGCCGGCCGACAGTATTTTATTAGGGCCCACGGCTCGCTCCAAATCCGTTCCCGACGAGAAACGTAAAGAAGGTAAGCAATGAAGCAGTGGGAGTTAACGCTCGTCGGTCCAGAGTGCTCAATGGAGGAGGCCATCGCGACGCTTGATCGGGTTGCGGTGCGTATTGTCATCATTGTTGATCAGCAACGTCATCTGTTAGGCACTCTGACCGATGGCGACGTACGACGCGCATTGTTGAAACAGCGACCGCTGACGACGCCTATCAAGGAATTCATGTGTACCACGCCGCGAACAGCCGGCCTGGACTGGAATCGAGACCGAATCTTGGCGGTAATGGAGAAATACCAGTTACTGCAATTACCGGTCGTAGACCTCAGTGGGAAAGTTATTGGCCTTGAAACATTGCATGATCTTTTGAACCGGCAGCGGCGCGATAACCCTGTATTTCTTATGGCTGGAGGGTTCGGTACTCGATTACGTCCTCTGACACAAAACTGTCCAAAGCCGCTGCTCAAGGTAGGCGAGAAGCCAATTCTCGAATTGATTCTCGAGCGTTTTATCAGTTCTGGATTTCACCGTTTTTTTATCTCGACCCATTACATGCCAGAGATGATCCGAGATCATTTCGGGGACGGCAGCCAATGGGGCGTGTCGATTCGCTATGTCCATGAAGATGAGCCTTTGGGGACGGGTGGGGCGCTGGGATTGCTCCCACATCATGAGATTGATCTTCCGCTGTTTCTCATGAATGGCGATCTGTTGACAACGCTCAATTTTGAAAACCTCCTAGAATTTCATGATGGGCACCCAGGCTCAGCAACCATGTGCGTGCGCGAATATGAGTATTGCGTACCGTATGGTGTCATTGAGAACGAGGGGCATCGAATTCTTTCAATGATAGAGAAGCCGATTCAGCGTTTCTTTATCAATGCCGGTATTTACCTATTATCACCCGAACTGGTGAAAAGTGTGGCCGCTGGTAACCGTGTAGACATGCCGACGCTACTGGAGCGTGAAATAGAGGCCGGCCGCGATGTCAATATGTTCCCAGTTCATGAGTACTGGTTGGATATTGGCCGGATGGAAGACTTTCAACGTGCTCAACAAGAGTTCGGCACCTTATGAGTGAGCAATACACTTGCTTGGTAGTTGGAAGTGGCAGCATTGCAAAGCGTCATATCGGCAACATTAAAAAGTTGTTCGCTTCAGTGCGTGTCGGTTGTGTGTCCGCGTCGGGCAGGATGTTGTCTATCGATGAGGTAGGGGGCGATACAGTCATCTACTCATCCATCGACGCTGCGTTGAAGGATAAATTGTTGTTCGCGATTATCGCATCGCCCGCGCCCTGGCACGCTGAGCACGCTGCGCAGTTGTTGTGTGCGAAAGTGCCCGTGCTGATTGAAAAGCCCGTTTCTGATTCGTTGCAACGGCTTTCAGCTTACCGTGAGGTGCTGGCTGCTCACCGGGATAAGATCGAAATCGCTTACAATCTACGATTCATGTCTTCGGCCATCAGGTTCAAGGCCCTCCTGGAAGGGGCCGCTGTAGGTGAGGTGCGCAGTGTAAGCGTCGACGTCGGTCAGTTCCTACCCGACTGGCGCCCTGCCAGTGACTACCGCAAGAATGTGTCCGCCCGATACGAATTGGGCGGCGGCGTGCTGTTGGAGCTCAGTCATGAGCTCGACTATCTCGGGTGGTTATTCGGTTCGTTTAAAACGGCATATTGCGTTATCCGTCACACTGGCGATCTCGAAATTGATGTGGAAGACAGCGTCGACGCGCTTCTTGTTCGGGACGACCAATTGGTCATCAACGTGCATATGGATTTTCTCCAGAGAGCGCCGGTACGGGTCTGCAAAGTCGTGGGGCAGCATGGCACTCTTTATTGGGATATTTTGAATAATGGCATTACCCTGCACACGGGTAGGGATCAGCGACAAGTTTTGTTTGAGGACCCCGATTACGATCGCAATACTATGTACCTTGATCAGCTACGTCATTTTGCCATGGTTGCTGCAGGTTCGACGGCTCCGGCAGTTGGGCTTGAAGAGGGTCTTGCAACACTTCGCCTGATCGAAGCGATGAAGAAGTCCGCATCAATAGGTCAGGTCGTCAATGTCGGAGATATTCAAACGTGAGCGTATACGCCTTCATTTTCGCGCGAGGCAACTCCAAAGGTTTGCCAGGTAAAAATATCCGAATGCTCGGCGGACACCCGTTGATTGCGCACTCAATCCGAGTGGCGCAGCAAGTTGGGGGTATCGATAGGATTTTTGTATCCACAGACTCAGATGAGATCGCTGCTGTTGCCGAGGCCTATGGCGTGAGTGTTATCAAGAGGCCTGACGAGCTAGCGACTGATACAGCACCTGAGTGGTTAGCCTGGCGCCACGCTATCAGTCATCTTCGAGCTCAAGGTCACGAGTTTGACGTGTTTGTCAGCCTGCCTGCTACTAGCCCACTGCGCGGCGTTGAAGATGTCGAGCAATGTCTCGCATGTTTAGACTCATGCACCGATGTCGTCGTTACCGTAACCCCTGCTTCGCGTAGCCCTTTCTTCAATATGGTCGTTCGAGATTCAGACGGAGTGAGTGAGCTTGTGTGTTCAGGTAGCGATGTTCACCGACGTCAGGATGCCCCCGCAGTCTACGACATGACGACCGTGGCCTACGTGGCGTCCCCAACGTTCATTTTAACTAATGAGCGTATCTTTTCGGGACGCGTCAGATCGGTAGTAGTGCCCCGATACAGAGCTGTAGATATTGACGATATCTATGACTTCAAAATGGCTGAAATTCTTCTGGCTGATAAAGAGAAAACCAATGTTGGAAGGTAAGAAGTTTATAGTGGCGGGTGCGGGCGGTTTGCTCGGTAGTAAACTGACAGCAGACCTGATCAATAATCACGCCCATGTCATCGCGGCCGACATCAATCTTGAATTGATGAAAGAACGCTTGGTGTCTCAAGGTTTGGACACCAAAAATCGCGCGCTGACTTGTATTATGCTCGACCTCAATGACGCGAGCTCTGTAGGGGCTCTGTTTGCCTCTATCAGTGGCATCGATGGGGCGGTCAACTGTTCTTATCCGAGGAACAAACGCTACGGCTCAAATTTTTTTGATGTGTCACTTGCAGATTTCAATGAGAATGTTTCTCTACATCTCGGGTCTTCCTTCCTCTTCATGCAACAGTGCGCCGCGTATTTCAAGCGTGAGCAGGCGCCGTTCGCCCTGGTTAACATTTCCTCCATCTATGGTGTCATTGCACCGAAGTTTGAGGTCTACGACGGTACGCCCATGACCATGCCCGTAGAGTACGCGGCTATAAAATCTGCACTTCTTCATATGAGTAAATATGTAGCCAGCTATGTCGGAGATAGCGGATTTCGGTCGAATAGCGTAAGTCCTGGCGGGATTTTTGATCACCAACCCGAGCAGTTCCTTGAGCAATACAAAAAGCAGACCTTGGGGAAAGGGATGCTCGATATTAAAGATGTAATCGGATCAATCAAGTTTTTGCTCTCCGACAGTGCTCGATATGTCAACGGCCAAAATATCATTGTTGATGATGGTTTCAGCCTGTAATTCACATTCACGATAGAGTAATAGTGCGACAATGTTGAATTTATTACTAATAGGTGCAGGGCAGTTAGGCAGTCGTCACCTGCAAGCGCTGGCACTTTCAGATTTTTCCGATGTATCTATTCAGGTTGTGGATCCTTCCCCGCAGGCTCTTCAATTGGCACAGGAACGCTGGGGGCAGGTTGTTAAATCTCAACATATAAAGTCCATTGATTTTCTGACAGATTTTACGGAAGTAAAACGTGACATCGACTTCTGTATTATTGCCACAAATGCGAATTGTCGCTTGCAGGTTCTCAAGGCCTTGTTATCCCATGCGCGTGTGGGGCAGTTAATACTTGAAAAAGTATTATTCCAGTCTGTCGCGCAATTAGAGGAGGCAAGTAGACTTCTACTTTCTGTGGAGACGAAAGCATGGGTAAATTGCCCGCGTCGTATGTTTCCCATTTACCTCGCGCTGCGAGCGCGTCTGTTAGATGAACGGAAGTTTAACCTTCAAGTTTCGGGTAGCGACTGGGGGCTAGCGTGCAATGCCATTCATTTTATCGATCTATGGGCTATGCTCGGTGGGGAACAGAGCTACGTGCTCGACACTTCTGGCCTGGACAATACCGTTGTTGAAAGCAAGCGTTTTGGTTATAAGGAAGTATCAGGCACATTGAAGGGCGGTTCTGGGGAGCGAGATTTTTCGTTAACGTCTTTTGCAGGTATCGACGCGGTACCCTTGAGCATCTTGATCGAGACAGAGCGATTTATTATCAACGTCAACGAGGTGATGGGAGAGTGCACATTGCTGACGAAGGAGACCGGAGCACAGGAAGTACTACCATTCTCAGTGCTTTATCAGAGCCAATTGTCCCACAGGGTTGGCAGTCAGTTATTCGTAGGAAGGATTAGTTCCTGCGAATTGACTCCTTTCAGCGAGTCCGCTTCGCTACATGCGCCATTCTTGCAAGGGATGCTCGAGTTTTTCAACAAGCAAGACGGGTGCGCGCACACCCTTTGCCCAATTACTTGATTTAGGTTACCCATGATTCTATTAGTCGGTGCCGGCCCAATGGCCATCCAATACGCGAAAGTGCTGCAAGGTATGGGCAAGCCTTTCACAGTGGTAGGGCGGAGCCAGCAATCAGCAGACCGGTTTAATGCCAGCATTGGCATTCAGCCGTTTGTAGGAGGTATCGAGGTATTTCTCTCTTCTGCGCAATCTATAAGTCATGCAATAGTCGCTGTCAGTGTCGAGCAGTTGGAGCGCACTACGGCATGTCTCGTGGAAAATGGGGTGAAACATCTGTTGGTGGAAAAGCCGGGCGGAATGACGCTAGAGGCTATCGAGCGCCTCCAAACCCTTGCTCAGGTAAACGTTGCTTCTATTTATATTGCTTACAACCGTCGCTTCCTCGCTACGGTAATCAAGGCACGTGAACTGATCGAGGAAGATGGTGGAGTTATCAGCTTCAGTTTTGAGCTCACCGAGTGGGCTGACTCCATCCAAAAAATCAATAAAGCTGATGGGGTTAAGGAAAACTGGTTTTTTGCCAATACTAGCCATATTACTGACTTGGCCTTCTATCTGGGGGGGACACCTCGAGAAATTGCTACCTTCACTGGTGGTAGTTTGCCGTGGCACAGTCGGGCCGCTAGGTTTGCCGGTGCAGGAGTAACCGAGCAGGGTGCATTGTTTTCTTATGCGGGTGACTGGGAGGCGCCGGGCCGTTGGGCGGTAGAAGTACTAACTCGCAAACGACGTTTTATTTTTAAACCACTGGAAAAGTTGCAAGTCCAGAAAATTAACAGTGTTGAGATAGGGGTGGTAGATGTCGATGTTGAGCTGGACGTACTGTACAAGCCGGGATTATATTTACAAGTAGTTAATTTTTTAAACTGTGATGAAGCGAATCTATGTTCATTAACAGAGCACTTGAATAATAGTAAGCTTTATGCGCGTATTGCCGCTTATGATTGATTCAACTGCAATACTGCCTGGCGTTATAACCCAATGAGCGTGGGAAATCGAGCGGGCGCAATCAAGTATGTCTTAGCAACCTACAGTGAGTTTTCGTTGGTCGCTTTGCTGACTCTATTCTTCACTAATTTTGCCAACCAGCAGGTACTCGCAGATTCGAGTATTACGTTTATTGTCATTTCCTATAGTACCTTTCTGGCATTGGGCTTTCATAATGGCGCAATACGGGACGGTGCGATTTGCGCAGATGGCGAAGAGAAGGAAAATATCTTAAGGTTGGAGCTTTATTTCTCAGCGTTTATTGCAGTTTTACTTGTTCTCTCGGCAATCATTGTCCGAAATAATTTTTACTTGATGGTCGGGTTGTTTATTGGCGGCATCAATCACCTCAAGACATCTTGCCAGACAGTGTTCAGGCTGAAGGGAATGGAAAATTTGCTCAACACCCTCAACGTGGCATGGGCATCCGTGTTTTTTCTTTCATTTTCCGTTCTAACCTGGTTGAAAGGGGATATGGCACTTGAAGTCAGATTTTTCAGTGCTTGGGCGGGGGGCGCTTCATTGGTTGTATGCTCGCTCTACATATTCTGTTTATTTACACTGAGCACCATCCGGCCTTCTCCCGTTTTGATGCGTGAGCTATTTTTTAAGATCTTAAGTTCGTCTAAATACTTATTTCTGATGGCCAGTGGGTTGGTGGTGGTGTTGACCTCGGATCGGCTTGTATTGAACGCATTGGATGCCGCTGAAAAAATAAGGGCCGACTTTCAGTATGTAGATGTTCTTACGAATATTTACTTTCTCGGTATGACTTCAGTGTTGTACTATTTTACGCCTGGACTGCTGAGCCGATTTAGCGGAAAGGGAGGCGAGCATCAAGCCGAGTTTAAGTCAATGGCCTCCAAATACATGACTTGTTTATTTGGAGTAGCATTGGCGTTTGTGTTGGCGATAACCGTATTTTTGTTATTTTTCCATCGATTTAGCTGGGGGCTTCTAGGTATCCTTGTATCGATGTTGGCTGTTAAGACTATGCTGGTGTGCCTTGGGATAGTTTGTAACTTCTATCTAGCCCAAAGACTAGAGCGTATTTTAGCCGTCGCTTACTTAGGATTAATGGTGCTGGGGCTGTCTCTTTCTTTTATTTACAGCTATCTCTTCATCGGCTCGACGATGCTAATTTTTCTTCCTCTCCTGAATGCTGCGCTTGTGGGGATTTTGATTGTCTACTTGCTGAAAAGAATAGGCTTGAGGGCCAAGTATGAAAAAAATACTCATACTAACTGATTCGCTTGGACTGCCGAGGGTAGTGCCTGAATTCATTAATGATGAACAGTGTTGGACCTATCGCCTTGCTGATCGATACTCGAAATATTGTCGGTTTCGAATTGTCAGCGTACCAGGCATGGACACAGACCAGTTGATGTCGCTAGTGACTGGTTACTATAAGGCGATTGAAGCTGATGTGGTCGTTGTTCAAGTCGGTATTGTCGACTGCTATCCGCGTGCGTTAAAAAAGGCCGAGCTCTCGTTAATGCTAAGGATGCCAGGATTTCTTAGTCGCCTGATTCATCGTTGGGTGAAGCGGAACTATTCCTGGCTAATCGTCAAGCGTGGTATTCGTTATGTAAAGTCCGAGCAGTTCAGCGAAAATCTTAAGCAGTTACAGCAAAATTTTCCAAATTCGAAAGTGTTGGTTGTGCCCATTGCACCGCCATCAAAGGCATATATAAAGAAAAATCCAATGATCCTCGGGGCTGTAAAAGAATATAATGATTTGCTGGAGGCGAGATTTTCCAGTGGCTTTTTGACACGGTGCTATGCTGAAGCGACTGATGACATTTTTTTAAGTGATAACCATCATTTGAACGGATTAGGAAATGAACTTGTGTATGCAGCTGTGAAAGACGCGCTTTCTTTTGAGGATGCTGACAACGGTACGTGGAACCTCAGATGATTTTTTGGGTGGCTGGATTAATCGTCCTAATGTTCCTTGTTTGCAGAAACAAGGAAGTGTTATGTCCTTCAAACGTTGTATTCGGTAGTTACTTTCTCTATCTGGTTTTTCCAAGCATATTGTTCTATGTGCTGGAGTGGTTGAATTGGACATACGTATTGCCTTGGGGAAAAACCAACGATTGGTCCAAAATTTCTGATGAAGCGATTTTGTCATTTGGTTATGTATTTACCCTGTTCTTTTTTTTCACGCGTTTTTTTGAGGTGATTCTCAAGCGAGGGTCTGCTGAAGATTTATTTTTACAATACCGGGTAAATCCGGCGCTATTGTTCGTTTTCGCGCTACTGGTTTTTTTAGGGAGTTCGTATTTTTTTCAGGTAACTGGCGGCGCGGATGCTTGGTTTGGTAACTACAGTGAAACGTATCTTGGTAATAAGAAAGGTTTCGGTCTAATTAATTTTTTGCTCATCATGAGCTCTAACTTTCTCGCGTTCGTACTGGGTTTCTATTGGCGCACACAACGTCATGTTAATTGGCTGCTTGTAATGTCAGTAATTGTGGTGCTAATTTTCTGTGCTTATATTCAAGGTGTTAAAAGCAGGATATTTTATTTTACTATTTTCTTTAGTATTCCATGGCTGAGTGCGATGAGTTTTACCCTAAAAAAGGGTGTATTCATATTTCTTGGATTTGTGTTCGCTTTCAGCTTTGCGATGTATTTTCGATCAAATGGTTTTTACAGTACACCTGAAATGTTGCTTGAGTATTTTTTAAGTTACTTTAATACCATTTTTTTACACGATATGATTTTGCGGGATATGCCACCTGACTTTTTTTTGACGGTGAGCTACCCGTTTAATAAATGGATGACTTTCGTGGGGGTGCCCTCTGATGAATATCTGCACGATATCAGTCGCTGGCTGACATCTATATATTATCCTTCGCAGTGGTTTGATGAGTCAGCTACTCAGCAGTGGCCTATTGAAACTGAGCTATATCTAAACTACGGGAGCTATGTTTTCTGGGTAGTTCCTATTTTCATATATTCAGTATTTATCTGTGGTCTATACTCTCTTCGATATCGGATGGGACCTGTGTTCTTGTTTATCTTTGTTTCTGAACTGCTGTTATTCCTCAGCATGTTTAGAGGTAGCATGTTGCAGTGGATCGAGCTATTTAATTTATTGCTTTATGGGGTTTTACTACTTTGCAGCCGTTTGCTATTTGTCAGGTGTAAGCATGAAGAGCGGTAAAAAATTGGGGGCGTTGGCCCAACTCATTCTCCAAGCTTATGTAAACGAGGTTTGCCTCGATCGATCAATGAAGGCCAAGTTTCTCGCGTCGGACCCCATCGCAGATGCCTTACCCCAGTACAAGATTATGCCGTTGCTGTCATTATGCAGGCGCTACGGCCGACCGATGCTGTGGTTGTTGTCGGCTCTAAGATTTTTAATCTTGCCTGTGCTAGCGCTAGCAGCGCTTAGCAATTTGCTAATGGCGTTCGCGGCCATATTACCTTTCTGGCGAAGGCGAGTGAAAGACTTGCCACTATTGGTTTGCCTACCCAATACCGCGCATCTCAAGTTGTTTCATTATTTGTTCGATGATTGCAATACACGAGTCAGATTCGAATGCCGACACCCTTGGGCGATGCTGCGCTATCTAGGTGCCAAGGATTATCTGCGTGCCCTCTTAACGGTATGGCGGGTTATTTGGTCCATTTTCCGATATCAACAGCACCATGGGGTGCGGCGACAAGACCTTATTTTTCACGCGGTGGACCTACTTCCACTCGTCTGCTACTCGTTATTTATTGTAAAGCTATCAGAGAATGGCAGGCAGGTGGTGACCGACTGCAATCTGCAACGATGGGACTATCTTGCAACGCACCTTATGGCGGAATGTTCGATTATCCAGCACGCGTACATACACCCAGACCTCGATTTCTCTTACGCTTTTGGCGAGGTTGACTGTTTATTTGTATTTGATCAGGAGTTTGAAGCGGTTTTTTCACGATATTATCAGTTTAGAAGAACTGATATCATTAGACCTAAGCTGGCGCTCGTGGACATGGGCAGTGAGAAAGAAGTACTTTTCCTTGCTTCTTCAGCACCATTTTTGAGTGCCGAGGTTGACTTTCTCAAGCGTGTCAAACAAAGGTTTGATTTCTTTATCGTGGTGAAGCTGCACCCACGTCATGTCTACGATGATTCGGTTACCCAGTTGGTTTCGTTAGCTGACTGTGTTGCTGAATCTGGGGTTTTCCCGGATTGCCACCTTCAGGTGTCTTACGATTCGTTTCTGGGATACGAGTATAAAGCGCTTGGAAAACAAGTATTATTTTTAAAGGATGAGTGCTCCGTGCGTAGGTTTTTGGAGCGCCCTTGAGGTCAATAGCAGGATTTGAAAAGGGGGCATCATGAGCTACCAAATATGTAACACGTGCATCATGGATACGTCCGACCCTCACATCAGCTTCGATGCACAGGGAAGCTGCGAATATTGTGGTAATTTTCGCACGAACATCCAACCCAACTGGCACGTCGATGTCCGGGGTGAAGCGCAATTGATGAGAATTGCTGATCGAATCAAGGCCGATGGTAAGGGGCGTGATTTTGATTGCATTATTGGTTTGAGCGGTGGGTTGGACAGTTCTTATCTTGTGTACGTTGCCAAGGAGGTAATGGGCTTGCGCCCCTTGCTTTTCCACGTTGACGCTGGATGGAACACAGATCAGGCAGTTGGCAACATCGAGAAGCTGGTTGATGGCTTGGGGCTGGATCTGTACACCGAAGTGATCAACTGGGAAGAGATGAAAAGCCTTCAACTTGCATTTCTCAAGGCTCAGGTGGCCGATCAGGATATACCACAAGACACCGCCTTCTTCTCTGGCTTATACAAGTTCGCCAAGGCTCACAAAATCAAGTACGTACTCACGGGTGGGAATTTCTCTACTGAGTGCTGCCGCGAGCCAGAGGAGTGGGGCGCCTATCCAGGTATCGACAAAACACTGATCAATGATATTCACCGCCAGTTCGGTTCACGGAAGTTGAAGAGCTTTCCGATTGTAGATGTATTGGCCTACAAGATTTACTACCGTTACGTTTTGGGCATGCAGGTGGTACGTCCGCTGAATTTGGTGCCTTACATTAAGCACGATGCTGAGGCGACTCTTGAGCGTTTGTTTGGTTGGAAGAAGTTTCAGCACAAACATCATGAATCGCGTTTTACCCGGTTTTATGAGGATTACTGGATGCCTCGTAAATTCGGCTATGAGAAACGCCGCGCGCATTTTTCCAGCCTTATCATGACCGGGCAAATGACACGTGAAGCCGCGCTGGAGCGTATTTCCAAGCCGGAACTGGACGAGCAATTCCTGAAATCGGAATTTGAATATGTTGCAAGCAAGCTAGATTTAACTGTCGCGGGCCTGCAGGAACTGTTTGACGGAAAAAATAAAACCTTTCATGACTACAAGAACAAACGCTTTATGATTGGACTGGGAGCCCGTGTTTTGTCTGCACTGGGGCTGGAAAGAAGGCTGTTTAGATGATCGCGATCATTGATTATGGCCTAGGAAATATCCAGGCTTTTGTGAATGTGTATAAGCGCTTGCACATTCCTGTAACCGTTGCTCGAACGACGGAGGATCTAAGTGCGGCCACCAAGCTCATCCTGCCAGGAGTCGGTGCATTTGACCACGCCATGGAGCAGTTGAACGCTTCAGGAATGCGGGCGACGCTTGATGAATTGGTTCTAGTAAGAAAGATTCCTGTCATTGGTATTTGTGTGGGTATGCAAATGCTTGCGGACAGCAGTGAAGAGGGTTTACTTCCTGGTCTTGGGTGGGTTCCGGGGCGCGTGCGACATTTTCGCTCAGTGACAGGACTGTCCCATTTGCCACTGCCGCATATGGGGTGGAATGACATCGAGTCGCAACCTGGGCATTCTTTGTTTAAAGGATTGGAGTTGGAGGCAAGGTTCTACTTCCTTCACTCTTTCTATTTTGAGTGTGCGCAAAAGGTGCATGAAGCTGCTCGAACCGAGTATGGCCTTAATTTCAGCTGCGCGGTTTCTGTGGATAATATCTACGGCGTCCAGTTTCACCCGGAAAAAAGCCATCACTTTGGTGTCGCGCTTCTTAAAAATTTCGCGGAACTATGAAATGTTAAGACCTCGAATTATTCCTTGTTTATTAATTCAAGACGGCGGGTTGGTTAAAACAGTACGCTTTAAGGACTCCAAGTATGTGGGGGACCCGATCAATGCGGTGAAGATTTTCAACGAGAAAGAGGCTGATGAACTAATCGTCTTGGATATCGACGCTACAGTTACTGACCGTGAACCTAATTATAAACAAATAGCTATTTTGGCCGCAGAATGCCGAATGCCACTTTGTTACGGTGGCGGCATAAGCACGGTGGGTCAGGCCCAGAAAATAATTGCATCCGGCGTAGAAAAAGTGGCCATTAGTTCTGCCGCTTTGGGAAATCCGCAGTTGGTGACTCAAATAGCGAATGAGATTGGTCGCCAAAGTGTAGTTGTAGTGCTAGATCACAAAAAGCGTCTGCTCAGCAAGCAACATGATGTCTGGACGCATAATGGCAAGGTCAATACAAAACGTAATGTACTCGATGTGGCCAAAGAGATGGAGGCGCTGGGTGCAGGAGAAGTTGTCATTAACTCTATCGATAACGACGGTCGCATGAAAGGTTACGATCTCGAGCTATTACTGCAGTTGCGCAAGGCTGTAAATACTCCTGTGACGATCCTTGGCGGCGCGGGGTCCTTAGAGGATATGAGGGCTGTGATATCGAGTTGTGGCGTGGTCGGGGTTGCGGCCGGTAGTTTTTTTGTTTTTAAAGGGCCTTATCGAGCAGTGCTCATTAGCTATCCCGATATCACTCAAAAAGAGAAGTTTATTTTCTCGGCATTACATTCTACACATTGATTTATTTATCGCAGTAGAAGATTGATTCTTTACACAAGACTCTTCCACTGCGATTAGGGTTATAGCGGGTCTGTTCCAGAAATCGATACAGCTACTATAGCGCCGTGGTCATCTGAGAGATATTTAGTAAAGGTCTTTCCGAATCCCCAGGTTCCCACCGAGGTACTGACTTTCATGCTGACAATGCATTTCGGCATATGTGTAGGCATGAAGTACTTTTTCTTATAGCTTTCCTTAGTGAATCTCTCGTAAAGCACTTTGACGTCGTCGGCTGGATCCGTTGAGTCTCCTAGTGGTAATTGATTCGTTACGCCGTAGACTCGGTATAATATGTGCCCATATTCATAATTTGTTAATGTTCCGACGCCTGTGCTTTGGATGTTGATGGCACAGGCAGGGAGAGGGGGAAGTTTTTTTATTTCGTGAACCAGTCCGCGCTGAAATAGCACCTCTTTCATTTTTCCCTCATGTGCGTAAATGTTGATTATGCACGCATGTATCAATATTACTGTAAGTGTCAGGAACCTTAATCGGGGCACTTCCGACAGCGACTGCCAAATCGCAGGGAGTAATAGAATTGCAAAAATAGTGCTGGTGAATGTAAAGCGTAGTGACTCGCCGTGCATCAATCCAATTTCTGACAAGCTCGGAATCTTATTGACTGCTATATACGCAACGCCATTGAATAGGATTCCCAAAAAGACAACCGAGAGTACAGACAGTGTTTTTTTATTCGGCTGAAAATATAAGGCCAAACTTGCCGCAATAAAACTCGGAAAGTAAAGGAGTACAAAATACTTTGTCAGGCTAAGGTAGTTGTGGATGCTGAAAATGTTTTTGAAATGAATTTCGTTGTAAGTCTCATAGAGTCCGTGGGTCGGGAATAGCTTTCTGAGCGCAAAAAAACCGACAGTGATGAGAGCTATAATGCCAAAATTTATAATCCTGTCTTTTGCGGTAGTGTGGTGGAATACACAGCTTAGTAATATCAGTGATATAGAGAGTGGCGCATTCGAGGACTGTTGGAAAGACAAGAGAAGCAAGGGGATGCACAGCGCCATTGCTTTTCGGTCAATAATATATCGGGTGCAGATTAGCGTCGCAAACAACGTTAGCGAGTGCATCAAATAGATATTTGAATAATAAAGAACCCAAGCAGGGGATAAGTAAAATAAGATCGCAGTATAAAAACGTATCTGCCGGGGAATTTCAAAGTACTTTGATGCTACGTTGGCCGCCTCTCTTGCAGACAGTATTAGAAAAAATACAGTGAAGACTTTTGCAAGAAGTTCGTAATTTACGGCTTTGTGAAAAAGATAAATGAAGTCGTAAATGTATGGGGTAAAAAATAACCCCGCTTCACTGAACCACTCATGGTATACATCGGGTCGCTCAAGGGAAACGGCATGTGAGACAATTACACCGTCCCACAGGTCTGTGCCCATAGTCAGGAAGCCGACCAGTCCAATAGCGAGTGTCATTGCGATAGCAAAGTTCGTGCTGAAGGCTGCGAGTTTTATCTGGAAGCTTTTTTCTTTTATATTCGTCCAGGATTTATCAAAAAACAATGCTTTCAGAGAGTACATCCTAAGTCCTTAAGATGTGAGTGTTCAAAATGGAATAGGCGATCGCGTTATTCTTGCTTAGGCTTGCGGTATGTCCAGTTGCTGTGCAGTACAAATGTCAGGGCGGGAACTATTAGAACAACTCCGACAATGCCTAATAGATAATTCAACCCAAACATTTGAGCGATCCAGGCTATGGCTATGGAGGCAATAAAACCTATTACTGATACGCAGATGAATTTATAAAGCGTGGGCCTCTGCAATGGTTGGGAAAAGCTCCACAGTGTATTGATCGTGTAGGAGGTCATGGTGGCGATGATAAACGCAACGCCATTGGATAGTGGGGGGGGGGTCAGGAATAGGCCCACCATGACCCAAACGATAAATGCATGTAAGGCGGTTATAAGCAGGCCCGTAGCACAAAAGCGCAGCACCCTTTTTCTTTCGTCATTTTGGCCGATCACCGCATGGTCCCCTTCGCTATGTCCACGGCATTTTCCACTTATGGTTTTTGTGCAACGCAAAACACGGAGAGGCCTGCAATCCGGTTAAAATTCATCACGGATACTTCTAAAGTACAGATGCTTTTCAGGACGACGTTCGTAATGTGACTATGTTGTGCCAGTTGAGATTTTTGCACCCGTTCTTTCGATCGAAAGCGGTCAGTCAGCCGAAGCGCGGCTGCAACCGGGAATACGCCCCCGAAAAAATAAGCGCCTTTTTGCAAATCCAGTCCGCATACGCTCACTACGGATTCAAGTTGCTGCAAGGTGTAGCGACGTTTGTGCTCTAAAAAGTCATCGTGCCCACTCCACAAAAATTGAAAGGCGGGAACGGTTATCAAGAACTTAGTGCCTTTGGGGACTTTTTTTACGTATTCCGTTAATAGGCCAATATCATCGTCAACGTGCTCAAGTACATCCATGAGCATAACGAGGTCGGCGTCAACGGATTCTATTGCTTTTCGCAGGAAGATCGGTTTGCCCGCGTAGGTTTCGTCCGATTCCCGTTCGTAGCTAATATCAACACACCAGGCCTCCTTCGCAGTTGTGTTTGTGAGCAGGTACTTTGAGAAAAAACCAGACCCTGCGCCAATATCTAAAATTCGATTAACTGGTGTTTTGCCTAGGAATTTTTCCACAGCTTTTACTTTTGAACTGTAATACCAATGGTCATTAATAGTATCACCCAGAATTTCAGTTTCTTTAAGGTCCATAAATCAGTTCTTGCTCCCGTAAATTTGACGCACGAGAAATACTGGGCGTCGTTTCGATTCTATGTACGTTCTGCCCAAGTATTCACCGAGGATACCGATACCGATTAATTGCAATCCGCCTAAAAAGGTCACCGCGACCATAAGAGACGCATAGCCAGGCACATCAATGCCATGAACTATAACTTTCAAAGCAATAAAGATGGCGAGCAGAAACGAGATAGCAGAAAACACTAATCCCAGATAGGTCCAGATTTTAAGTGGGTCAGTGCTGAAACTGGTAATACCCTCAAGCGCGAAGTTCCACAGCTTCCAGCCGTTAAATTTGCTTGTACCGGCAGAGCGTTGAGGCCGGGCATAATCGATGTGGGTGGTTTTAAAGCCCACCCATGCGAAAAGCCCTTTCATAAACCGTCTCGATTCGGGAAGTTCTTTGAGTGCCTCCACGACGCACCGGTCCATCAAGCGAAAGTCGCCTACATTTTCCGGTATTTTCGAGCTGGTCATTTTGTTATGGATGCGATAGAACCAATTCGCCGAAGAGCGCTTGGCCCAAGAGTCCGAGTTTCTGTCGGTACGACGGCCGAGGACAACCTCAAAGCCTTCTCGCCATTTGGCGACCATTGCGGGAATCAGTTGCGGAGGATCTTGCAGATCAACATCGATGGGCACGATTATTTGCCCCGAGCACAGCTGCAGTCCTGCCGTAAGAGCGGCTTCCTTGCCGAAGTTTCTGCTGAGATCAACTATATGGATTCGAGAGTCAGCACTCTGCAGCTTGAGCAGGCGCGACAGCGTGTCATCGGTGCTCCCATCGTTGATGAACAGAATCTCAAGATCAATCAGCGACTCGGCCGCAAACACATTCGAGACCGAATCGATAAATAAGGCGACGGTATCTGACTCGTTGAAAACGGGTACCACCAACGATAGCTTTACTACAGTTTCGGGCGCTGTACTTTGTGTCAATTCACCGTACTCACTTTCGGTCATTGTTTCAGATGCTGTAAGGGTTGCTTGCTTTTATTCTCCCACAATCCAGAATCACGTTCCGGTCTTTTTTTCAATAAACATTTGTGTGGGTTTTTTCTGTAATCGCTAAACACACAACCCTGCGGACTTCAAGTGTGGATGTGGATGCTCCTCCCCTTTCGGAGGCGTGTGGTAACCTGCAAGTGCTGCCTGCAGCGGCTCCTGGTTTCACTACGGATTTGAGCAGCGTGAGGTGTGCTTTTCACGGCATACCTGCGATCTCCAGTGATACCTGGCGCTTTACGACTCGACCTTCACGAGGCCGGTGCTCTTCCCTGTCGGTTGGGTGCAGTGCTTTTCAAGGGGGATGTCGTGCTAAACTCGCGCTCAAACCTAAGGCCGGCTGGCGTTTTTGCTTGGTAGTGTTTGGCAATGATGCGCGCCTCTGGTGCTACGTCCGGTGAGGCATGTTTGCAGGGCCAGCGCGATCGACCTCAGGTTCGAGACTCGTATGTGCGTTTTGCTCCCTCACCGCTTAAAGGTATTTCGTCATCGCCCTGTTCGCACATCGCTCCTACCCTTGGAGCTTTTCACTCAGGCCCTGTTAGGCCTTTTTCATATTCAAAATTGCATGCGCGGTTTGAGGTAAATTATGTTTGAAGGAAGTAAACTACTCATCTCTGGCGGCACGGGTTCTTTTGGAAATGCTGTTTTAAAGCGTTTTTTGAATACCGAAATTAGTGAAATTCGCATTTTCAGTCGTGATGAAAAAAAACAAGACGATATGCGTAAGCACTACAACAACCCCAAGTTGAAATTTTACATTGGCGATGTACGCGACTACCAAAGCGTTCTGAACGCCACCCGAGGCGTTGATTACATTTTTCACGCGGCTGCCCTCAAGCAAGTTCCTTCCTGCGAATTTCATCCGATGGAGGCAGTTAAGACGAATGTCATTGGCACTGACAACGTGCTTGAGGCGGCTATTCAGAACGAGGTCAAGCGCGTTGTCTGCTTGAGTACCGACAAGGCGGTGTATCCTATCAATGCCATGGGTATTTCCAAGGCCATGATGGAAAAGGTCATGGTTGCGAAATCTCGCAATGTCGACGAAGCCAAAACCGTCATATGCGGCACTCGCTACGGTAATGTCATGGCTTCCCGAGGGTCGGTCATTCCATTGTTTATCGATCAGATTCGAGCAGGCAAAGCACTCTCGATCACTGACCCGAGCATGACGCGTTTCATGATGACGCTGGCGGATGCCGTGGATTTGGTTCTCTATGCGTTCGAACATGGAAACAATGGTGATTTGTTCGTCCAGAAGGCGCCCGCAGCCACCGTAGAAACGCTGGCTCGCGCCTTAACGGCGATGCTAGGTGTTCCGGAGCACCCTATCCAGATTATTGGTACCCGCCATGGCGAGAAACTGTACGAAGCGCTCTTGAGCAGGGAAGAAATGGCATGCTCTGAAGACCGTGGTCAGTATTTCCGTGTGCCGCCCGACCTGCGCGATTTGAACTACAGCAAGTATGTCGAACAGGGCGAGGAAAAAATCTCCACCATGGAGGATTACAACTCCCACAATACCGAGCGCCTTGACGTCGAGGGGATGCAGGCGCTGCTTCTGAAACTGGAATTCATGCGTGCAATCCAGCGTGGCGAGCATGCCACTCCGGAGGAATAAGCAATGAAGGTATTGGTCACTGGCAGCCAGGGTTTTGTTGCCAAAAATCTTCTTGTTCATTTGGCAGTGCGCCAGGACATTGAAGTCTTGGAGTTTTCCCGCGAGAACAGTATTTCCAGCCTGAAGGAAATGCTCATGCAGGCGGACTTCGTATTTCATTTGGCTGGTGTGAATAGGCCAACGGATCCAGAAGACTTCAAGTCTGGAAATGCGGACCTGACGCGTGTGGTCTGCGAGGGCATTGTCGCCAGCGGCAAGAAAACTCCCGTGCTGTATACCTCGTCAAGCCAGGCGGAACTGGAAAACGCTTATGGCGCGAGCAAGTTGGCTGCGGAGCAGGCTCTATTGGAGCTGAGGGAAAAACATGCGGTTCCGGTGCATATTTTTCGGCTGCCCAACGTATTTGGAAAATGGGCCCGACCGGACTACAACTCAGCGGTGGCTACGTTTTGCAATAACATCGCTCGCCACCAGCCTATCAAGATCAACAATCCTGACGCTGCCCTGACGCTGGTCTACGTCGATGATGTGATCGCGCACTTTGTTAGGATCATGGACGGTCAACTCACAGGCGATCCATTTCTTTCGGTCCAACCCAGCTATTCCACAACGGTCGGGAAGGTAGCCGAGCAGTTGCTGGCGTTCCGTGAAAGCCGTGAAAACTTGATCACTGAAGCGGTAGGGACTGGGCTGACCAGGGCGCTTTATTCGACGTACCTGAGCTACGTCCCTCCAGAGTCCTTTACCTACGAAGTGCCCAAGTATGGTGACCAGCGAGGGGTCTTTGTCGAGATGCTCAAGACACAGGATTCAGGTCAGTTTTCTTATTTCACTGCGCATCCGGGTATCACTCGAGGCGGGCACTACCATCATTCGAAAACCGAGAAATTCCTGGTGATTAAGGGGGAGGCCTGTTTTCGCTTCCGCCATATCATATCGGGAGAGTTTTATGAATTGTTCACTTCCGGTGAAAAGCCGGAGGTTGTAGAAACAGTGCCAGGCTGGACCCACGATATTACGAACGTGGGGAGCGAGGAGATGATCGTCATGCTCTGGGCCAACGAAATTTTCGATCGTGAACGGCCGGATACTTATGCCTTACCGGTGGGTACAGAAGCCTAAACACACTCTCAAGTAGATAGAGTCATGAAAAAATTGAAGATTGTTACGGTCGTTGGTACGCGCCCCGAAATTATACGTCTGTCGAGGGTGATCGCGGCTCTGGACGAGCACTGTGAACACGTATTGGTGCATACCGGACAAAACTACGACTACGAGCTCAACGAGATTTTCTTTCAGGATCTGGGCATCCGCAAACCTGATCACTTTCTGAATGCTGCGGGAGCAAGTGGCGCGGAAACGATCGGCAATGTGATCATCACTGTTGATCGTGTGCTGGCTCAAGTTCAGCCGGAAGCCCTGTTGGTGCTCGGGGATACCAACAGCTGCATGGCGGTTATTCCGGCCAAGCGCCGAAAGATCCCGACGTTCCACATGGAGGCGGGCAATCGTTGTTTCGATATGCGCGTCCCCGAGGAAATCAATCGGCGTATTGTTGACCACACTGCCGACATCAACATGACCTACAGCACCATTGCGCGGGACTACCTGTTACGTGAGGGCTTGCCGCCAGACATGGTGATCAAGACCGGCAGTCCAATGTTCGAGGTGCTGAATCATTATCGTGCGGGCATTTATAGTTCGGACGTACTTGAGCGCCTCGGTCTGCAGCAAAATAGATTCTTTGTATGCAGCGCCCACCGTGAAGAGAATATCGACTCCGACAAAAACTTCCTCAAGTTGGTGGGGGTACTCAATACCGTAGCCGCTCACTATGACCTGCCCGTTATCGTCTCGACGCACCCGCGGACCCAGAAGCGGGTCGATGCCATGGGGGTGACCTTCCACAAGAATGTGCAATTGCTCAAGCCTCTCGGGTTCAAGGACTATAACAAGCTGCAGTTGGCATCCAAAGCCGTCTTGTCCGACAGCGGCACAATCAGCGAAGAGTCCTCCATTCTGAATTTCCCTGCCTTGAATATTCGCGAGGCTCACGAACGTCCGGAGGGCATGGAGGAGGCGGCGGTCATGATGGTAGGGCTTGAGGTTGACCGTGTACTTCAGGGGCTGGGTATTCTAGAAGGCCAGCGCACAGGCGAAAGTCGTACGTTACGGCTGGTCAGTGACTACAGCATGCCGAACGTATCTGAAAAAGTTGTTAGGCTTGTTCATAGTTATACGGACTATGTGAACCGCATTGTCTGGAAACGCTACTGATCGAGTTATGCTGATGCCTGATGATAACAAGCTGAATGTTCTGGTCGTGACGCAATATTTTTGGCCAGAGAATATGCGTATCAACGATCTTGTCCGCGATTTTTCGGAAAAGGGCCACAAGGTTACTGTGTTGACGGGGTTGCCGAACTATCCCGAAGGTCAGGTATATGAACGCTATCGAACCCAGCCGGAGAACTTCGAGGAGTATTACGGGGCAAGCATTGTGCGGGTGCCGCTGATTCCTCGAGGAAAACGCAGCATCAACCTGATTCTCAACTACCTGTCCTTTTTCACCATGGCTTCCACGCTGGGAGCATGGAAAGTTCGCGGTCAAAAGTTTGATGCGATTTTTGTGTATGCCGTTTCTCCCATCATGGCAGCGATCCCCGCCTTGGTAATTGGGCGACTGAAAAAAGCGCCTGTGTTCATTTGGGTCCTAGATTTATGGCCTGAAACGCTTCGTGCTGTCGGCGTATTGCGTCAACCACTGTTGCTGGGCTGTGTAGGTCGAGTAGTGTCCTGGATCTACAATCGCGCGGACTATCTCTTGCTGCAATCCCACGGTTTTTTTGAAAACGTACAGCGCTATTGCACGCGAGAAATGCAGCCGCAGCGACTCATCTACTTCCCAAGCTGGGCAGAGGACGACTTTTCCAACGCAGTGCCGCCACCTTCAACATTGTTGACGCACGACCCATCGGTGTTCACCGTTTTGTTCGCGGGCAATCTGGGTGAGGCGCAGGATTTACCCGCGGTGATAGAAGCGGCCCAGACCTTGGTGGGGACCGTACCGGTGCGTTGGGTCATTGTTGGCGATGGCCGTATGAGCGATTGGCTTGCGGACCAAGTCCAAGCACGTGGCCTGGACAATGTCCTGCTGTTGGGGCGTCACCCATTGGAGGAAATGCCCGGCTTGTTCGCTTGCGCAGACGCCTTGCTTGTCTCGCTTAAGACCAATGACGTCTTCGAGAAAACCATTCCGGGCAAGGTCCAGGCTTATCTGGCCTCCGGCAAACCCATCCTTGGGATGATCAATGGTGAGGCGGCACACGTTATCGAGGCGTCTGGTGCAGGATTGGCGTGTCCGTCCAGTGATGCCGCTGCGCTCGCACGTATTACATTCGAATTGGCGAACGCCGGTGAGAATGAGCGCACTCGCATGGGTAAGTCTGGCCGTGAGTACTACCTGGCCAACTATTCGAAGCCCACTCTCTTGGGGCGCCTGGAACAACTGTTTCACGATGCAACCTTGCGCAAAGGACGTCTGTGATGTCGCAATCTGTTTTCTTGACCGGCGCCACCGGTTTTGTCGGTGGCGCGGTAATGCGCCGTCTGGTCACGGACGACGTGCGCGTCACCGCAGCGGTACGTGATGGGTCCAAAGTCGCCTGCGATGATGTGGATGTTGTTCGGTTTGATACCTTTGAAGACGTAAATTGGCATTCAAGCCTCGCTGGCGTCGATGCAGTGGTCCACTGTGCCGCACGTGTTCATGTCATGAGTGATACAGAAGCCGATCCATTGGCGGCCTTTCGCAAGGTAAACGTGGATGGCACCCTGAACCTTGCCCAGCAAGCCGCGCAAGCCGGCGTCCGACGCTTTGTCTTCATCAGTTCCATCAAGGTAAACGGGGAGGGCACTCGACCAGGTCAACCCTATACGGCCGATGATCAATGCTTTCCGAGCGACGCCTACGGGGTTTCCAAACTTGAGGCAGAGCAGGGGCTGCTTGCATTGGCAGCCCGCACCTCCATGGAAATCGTGATTATCCGCCCGGTGCTGGTGTACGGGCCGGGAGTCAAAGCCAACTTTCTGAATATGATGCGTTGGTTGGACAAGGGCATTCCGCTGCCCTTTGGCGCTATCGATAATCGCCGGAGCCTGGTAGCCCTAGATAATTTGGTGGATCTCATTATCACGGCTATTAACCATCCTGCAGCTGCAAACCAGACATTCCTGGTGAGCGATGGCGACGACTTGTCTACGACGCAATTATTGCGCAGTACCGCGTTGGCACTGGGCAAGTCCGCCCGTTTGTTGCCTGTTCCTGCCTGGATGCTCAGCACCGCGGCCAGGCTCGTGGGTAAGGACGCTCTATCCCAAAGGCTTTGCGGCTCGCTGCAGGTTGATATCCATAAAACTCGAACCTTGCTGCAATGGGCACCCCCCGTGTCAGTGGACGATGCACTCAAGGCAGTTGCAATACATTACAAGAGCGATAAACAACAATGAGTAATTGGTGGCTTATCGGCCTTGTCGGTTTTTTGTCGTTTGTGTTGACTGCAGCGTTGCGGCGCTATGCCTTGGCTCACAGCATCATCGACGTGCCCATCGCCCGCAGTTCCCACTCTGTGCCCACTCCGAGGGGTGGGGGCGTGGCCATTGTAGTGTCCTTCGTTATAGCGCTGCCTTTGCTTGGATGGGCTGAGGAGGTTTCGTTTGACACCTTGATGGCTGCAGGCGGAGCCGGTGCATTGGTTGCAGTCATCGGCTTCATGGATGATCACGGGCATATCGCGGCTCGGTGGCGATTATTGGGGCACTTTTGCGCCTCGATATGGGCGCTATACTGGCTGGGAGGTCTGCCTGAGGTGACACTGTTTGGTACAACAGTCGACGCGGGTTGGTCAGGTGGTGTTCTTGCTGCGTTCTATCTGGTCTGGATGCTTAATTTGTACAATTTCATGGATGGAATCGATGGGATTGCCAGCGTTGAAGCCATTTGTGTGTGCCTCGGCATGGGCTTGCTTTGCGCGTTAAGTGGTCACACTGACCTGGTTCTATTGCCCCTTGTGCTGGCAGTCGCAGTGGCTGGTTTCCTATGCTGGAATTTCCCGCCTGCTCGCATTTTCATGGGTGATGCAGGCAGCGGATTCCTGGGGATCATTCTGGGAGTTTTTTCACTCCAGGCGGCTTGGGCCTATTCTCAGTTGCTATGGGCGTGGTTGATTCTGTTGGGTGTATTCATTGTGGATGCGACCTTCACATTAACTCGCCGCCTTCTGCGGGGCGACAAGGTATATGAGGCACATCGAAGCCACGCGTACCAATTTGCTTCCCGGCGCTATGGTAGGCATTTACCGGTGACACTCGCTGTGGCAGGTCTGAACCTATTCTGGTTACTGCCGGTAGCGGCGTGCGTGGTTCTGCTGGGGGTGGATGGCGCAGTGGGTGTCGTTGTCGCCTATGTGCCCTTGGTCGCGCTGGCGCTAAAATTTCATGCGGGTGAACTGGAAAAGACTGACGCTACGCAAGGCAGCGTCTGACTTCACTGTCAAGAGGCCTGGCATGGTAAACGCATAAAAAGATCACGTAGTCATCAATTACAGGAACGGTTAGGTGGGCGAAGGGATTATGGAAAGGTTACGGGCATTCCTGGTGGGACTGCCGCGACGCTACAAACGACTGATTCAAGTGACGACCGACGTCGTGGTCGTTTGGGCGGCTCTCTGGCTGGCGTTTATCGTACGGCTGGGAATTGATGAAATGGCCAACCCGCTACGAGATCATCTCTGGTTGTTTTTCGCGGCACCAGTAGTCGCAATCCCACTTTTTGTCCGCTTTGGGATGTACCGCGCTGTCATGCGGTATTTCGGTAACGATG
This sequence comes from Tuber aestivum, assembly GCA_900010015.1. Lineage (NCBI taxonomy): Eukaryota > Fungi > Ascomycota > Pezizomycetes > Pezizales > Tuberaceae > Tuber > Tuber aestivum. The sequence continues at coordinate 665,194 of LN890959.1, read as the reverse complement.
CACTGATCGCCATATTCAAAGCCGTCAGCCTGTCAGCCTTGATTTTGGTAATTGTCGTTTATTTGAACAGCAACCAGCAGCACACCGTCCCCCGATCGATCATTTTCATTTACTGGTGGTTGAGCCTGATCATGGTGGGCGGGCTTCGCTTGGCTATGCGCCAGTATTTTCTCGGTGATTGGTTCTCCGCCTCGCAGCATGTGCCCTTCACCAACCGAGATGACGGTCTTCCGCGTGTTGCCATCTATGGTGCTGGCGCTGCTGGCAACCAGTTGGTTGCAGCCCTGCGGATGGGGCGCTTGATGCGCCCAGTAGCGTTTATCGATGACGATGCTAGCATTGCCGAGCGTGTTATCTCTGGCCTTCAGGTCTACAAGCCCAAGCATATCGAACGTATGATCGATGACACGGGCGCTCAGGAAATCCTGCTGGCTATCCCTTCGTCCAACCGTGGTCGCCGGCGTGAAATCCTGGGATTCCTGGAAGGTTTTCCGTTGCATGTGCGCAGTATTCCAGGTTTTATGGACCTGGCCAGCGGTCGGGTGAAGGTCGATGATATCCAAGAGGTCGACATCGCGGACCTGCTGGGCCGCGACGCCGTTCCTGCTCAAGCTGATCTACTGGAACATTGCATCAAGGGGCAATGCGTCCTGGTGACGGGAGCAGGTGGCTCTATCGGTTCTGAACTCTGCCGTCAGATCATGTCCCTGCGACCGAAGACGCTGTTGTTGTTCGAACACAGTGAGTTCAACCTGTACAGCATTCTCTCGGAGCTTGAGCAACGCGTAACCCGTGAATCGTTGCCCATAACGCTGCTGCCGATCCTCGGTTCCGTACGCAACCCGTCCAAACTGATGGACGTCATGAAGACATGGCGTGTCGATACGGTTTACCACGCTGCGGCTTATAAGCACGTACCGATGGTCGAACACAATATAGCCGAAGGCGTCCTGAATAATGTGATCGGCACACTGAATACGGCACAAGCGGCGCTTCAGGTCGGGGTTGCCAACTTTGTCCTCATTTCTACAGACAAGGCGGTGCGTCCAACCAATGTCATGGGGAGCAGCAAGCGTCTTGCCGAGTTGACGCTCCAAGCCTTGAGTCGCGAATTGGCACCGGTCATGTTCGGCGACAAGTTCAACATCTCCCGCGTCAACAAAACCCGTTTCACCATGGTCCGTTTCGGCAATGTACTGGGCTCATCCGGATCAGTGATCCCACTCTTTCACAAACAAATCAAATCGGGTGGTCCCATCACGGTTACCCATCCAAAAATCACCCGCTACTTCATGACTATTCCCGAAGCCGCACAATTGGTTATCCAAGCGGGCTCAATGGGCCAGGGCGGTGATGTGTTCGTACTCGACATGGGTGAACCCGTAAAAATTGTCGAGCTCGCAGAAAAGATGATCCACCTCTCCGGCCTGAGCGTGCGCTCCGACAAGAACCCGCACGGCGACATCGCCATCGAATTCACCGGCCTACGACCCGGCGAAAAGCTTTACGAAGAGTTACTCATTGGCGACAACGTAGTCGCTACCCAGCACCCCATGATCATGAGCGCCAACGAGGACCATCTTTCTTGGGATGTGCTCAAGGGCAAGCTGGCCGAGCTATTGGCTGCGGTGGATGAGGACGATTACACCCGCGTCCGCCAACTCCTGCGCGACACCGTCAGCGGCTACTCCCCTGACGGAGAAATCGTCGACTGGATCTACCAACAACGCCGCCTCGAGCCGTGATTTAACACTCTGTTACTCAAGCATTTTTGACGAATCCCCACCATCGCCTAAGTTAGAAAAGCAGCTTCGGAAAAGCTGCTTTTCTCTTACCAATGTCATGGAGCGTCAAATGCAAAACACCTACCTCACGTCCCTAATCTTCGCCTTCCTCACCACCCTCTCCGTTACCACCACCGCAGCGCCCTCTATCAAACCCGAAGCACCAACGCCCATCTCAGCGCAGATGTCCAAAGCCGAGCAATCCGCCAAGGTCAACCTGAACGCCGCCGACGCTGAAACCCTTCGTCGCGACTTGTTCGGTATCGGCGCTGCCAAAGCCAAGGCGATCGTTGCTTACCGCGAAAGCAATGGCCCGTTCACGGCGGTGGATGAGTTGTTGGAAGTGAAGGGGATTGGCAAGGCGCTGCTGGAGAAGAACCGCGATCGGCTTGTCATCAACTAAGCCAATAAGGGGAGGCCGGTCATTGACCGGCTTTTTCATCCTTTGAAACCTGGTTTTTCAAGCTGTCGCGCACCACGTCCAGGATGCGCATCGCCAGTGACTTGTCCTCGACACTCCGGGCTAGTACCAGGGCTCCTACCAGTGTCGACATCATCACCAAGCCTCGCGCGTCAGACTGTCCATTCCCCAAGGCTGTTTCAATCTGCTTGAGTCGAGCTCCGAGTACTGCATCTGTTGTTGCACTGTGCTGGCCTCTCAGGCCTAGCTCAGAAGACATGGTCGGCAACGGGCAGCCTTCCGCCGGCGAGGTCAGGTGCCACTCCGACAGGTAGCTGTCAATGAAGGCTTCCAGCGGCCGCTCTTGGCTGAACAGCTTCTCGCAATGGGCATCCAGCTCGGTCGCTGCGGCCTGGAGGGCCTTTTCCACCAGTTCGTCCTTGGACCTGAAGTGCGCGTAAAACCCGCCATGCGTCAGGTTCAGCGCTTTCATCAGCGGCTGCAGGCCGGTTGCGCCGATACCGTCGCGGCGAAAGCGTACCGAGGCTTCCTTGATGATGCGTTGGTGCGTCTGGGCTTTGTGGTCGGATGAATAACGCATAGGGACGGCCTCGGTGACAGGCTGACATTTTAACCAACTTGATTTGATTTACACCCATGTCCTGCTTGTTAGCCTTTGGCACGAAAAGTGGTTACCTCTACGTGGAAGATTGTTCAACAATCGTGAGGTAGCCATGACACTCAGTTTGTCTTTAGCCGACCAGATTGCCCTGGAGCTGCGTGCTGACATCATCGGCGGGCGACTGCTACCAGGAATGCCCTTGGTCGAAATGGAACTGGTGAAGGCCTATAACGCATCGCGTAACACTATTCGTGAAGCGTTGCACCGATTGGGGCAGGAAGGCTTGACCCGTTATGTGCGCAATCGAGGGGTAATGGTCCGGCGGTTGGCGTGGGAGGAAGTGCGTGACTTGTTTGTCGTCCGTCGCACCCTGGAGTTGCAGGCCATCGCCCACAGCGGCCCTCTGACAGAAGATCAATCCCGACGCATGCAGAACGCCATCGACGCCACCACCCTGGCCCGTGAGCGAGAAGACTGGCGTGCGGTCGCTACCCACAGCCTGGTGTTTCACCAGCATATTGTCGGGTTGATGCACAGCCCACTGTTCGATGAGTTTTTTGCCCAGGTGATCGCCCAATTGCGCCTGGTGTTTTGCGCCGCGCCCGATGAGCAGCGCTTCCAGTCGCCGTGGCTAGAGCGTGATCGTGAAATTTACACCTTACTGGCCCAGCAGGATAAAACGGCGGCAGGGGAGGCGATGAGCCTGTACCTGGATGATTCGGAACATCTGTCCCTGGCCTTGTTTAACCACCCTTGATCGAGGATCTGCACCATGTACAAAGACTACCCGGCCGCTTATCAGGTCAGCAAAGGTTCGGCGTTGCAGGTCGACACGCCGTTTTACGAGCGTATTCGTGATCGAAAACAGCAACGCACATTGATCGAGCAGTTTGAAGTGCCGATCCGTACGGGCAGGGCGTGGAAGGTGCCGGCCGGGCATGTGTTTCGTGTCACCACGCCGGTGGGCCCGCAGGTGGGTGACTTCAACGTGTGGAACGCCAACGACCCCCGCGAGCGTTTGTGGGCGGCGCGTACGCGTCAGCTGCAAGGTGCCCATGTCAGCACCCATGACCGCTTGTGGTCGAACCTGCCATTCCTGCGGCCTTTGGTGACGATCACCGATGACAGCCTGGCCAGTTACGGCATCGATGAGCACGGCGGGCGTCTGCATGATTTGCTGGGTACGCGCTGTGATCCGTATGTGAACCGCATGCTCACTGGCGAGGACTTCCACCACCATTGTCACTCGAACCTGACCCGCGCGGTTTTACCCCACGGTCTGACGGAATTCGACGTGCATGACGTGCTGAATATTTTCCAGTGCACGGGCCTGAATCATGACGACATGTATTTCATGAAAGCCTGCCCGGCGCAGAAGGGCGATTACCTGGAATTTTTTGCCGAGATTGATTTGCTGTGCGCGTTGTCGACGTGTCCCGGTGGGGATTTGTCGCTGCCGATGTGGGGGCCTGAGGCGCAGGATCCGCTGACGGTGTGCCGCCCGCTTGGGGTTGAGATCTATAAGCTGGAGGATGATTTGCTGAACGGCTGGAGCCAGCCGGAACGTGCTGCCTACAAGGGGCAGCACGGTTTGCATATTGCCAAGGCGGCTTGGGAGTAACCCAAGGTTCAGCGATCTTGCGCGTCCTTGGCATCCGCCTGGGCGTTGCGCTCGGCCACGCGCTTGCGTTGTTCGTCGGTGAGTTCCACTTTGTTGGCGCTGTCACGCAGCATCATCAGTCCACCGACGATCGACCCGATGGCGACCACTAAAATCAACCATGCATACCACGGCATAAGGCTCTCCTTGAGGCAGATTGCCGTGGGAGAGTTTTCCCACGGTAATAACTGCTTTGAGTGACGGGCTTTCTTACTAGTTCAGTGTAGGCCCGTTCTGCCTCGTAGTAGATCAGAGCCCGGTCAACATCGCATCCGCCGGCGCGTCGGCACGGTCTTGCGCGGTCATCTGGAAGTAGGCGAACCCCACGACCATAAAGCCCAGGAAGATCAGCCCGATCAGTGCATTGAACCAGGCCATGGCCACCAGGCACACCACCGCCAGCACCAGCGCGATGCCCGGCACGATGGGGTAACCCGGTGCGCGGAAGGTGCGTTCCAGCAGGGGTTCGGTCTTACGCAGTTTGAACAGGCTGAGCATACTCATGATGTACATCACGATGGCACCGAATACCGCCATGGTGATCATCGCGGCGGTCAACGTCATGCCGCCCAGGTTGATCAGGCCGTCGCTGTAGATCGCTGCGATGCCGACCACGCCACCGGCGATGATTGCGCGGTGCGGTGTCTGAAAACGCGACAGTTTGGCCAGGAAAGACGGCAGGTACCCTGCGCGGGCCAGGGCGAAGAACTGGCGCGAGTAGCCGAGGATGATGCCGTGGAAGCTTGCCACCAGGCCAAACAGGCCGATCCATACCAGCATGTGCAACCAGCCGGAGCTGTCGCCGACCACGGTTTTCATGGCTTGTGGCAAGGGGTCGTTGATGTTGGACAGGGTGCGCCAATCGCCCACGCCGCCCGCGAAGAACATCACGCCCATGGCCAGGATCACCAGAGTCAGGATGCCGCTGATGTAGGCTTTTGGAATGGTGCGCTTTGGATCTTTCGCTTCTTCGGCGGCCATGGCCGCGCCTTCGATGGCGAGGAAGAACCAGATGGCGAAAGGAATCGCGGCAAACATGCCGGCAATCGCTGGGGCGCCAAAGGTGTCGGAGCCGGCCCAGCCGTTGAGGGCGAAGTTGCTGAAACTGAAGGCGGGTGCAACCACGCCCATGAACACCAGCAACTCAGCGACGGCGAGCACGCACACCACCAGCTCGAAGGTGGCGGCGAGTTTCACGCCGAGGATGTTGAGGCCCATGAACACGATATAGGCGCCCACGGCCGCATGTTTCGGGTCCAGTGCGGGGAACTGCACATTCAGATAAGCGCCGATGGCCAAGGCGATGGCGGGTGGCGCGAAGACGAATTCGATCAGTGTCGCGAGGCCGGCGATCAAACCGCCTTTTTCTCCGAAGGCGCGACGGCTGTAGGCAAACGGCCCGCCGGCGTGAGGAATGGCGGTGGTCAGCTCGGTGAAGCTGAAGATGAAGCAGGTGTACATCGCGGCCACCATCAGGGAGGTCACCAGGAAGCCCAGCGTCCCGGCGACGCCCCAGCCATAGCTCCAGCCGAAGTATTCACCGGAAATGACCAGGCCGACGGCGATACCCCATAAGTGCAGGGTGCCCAAGGTGGGTTTGAGTTGAGTGTTCATTGTGTTGCTCCCTGAACGGTTTGGAATGATTCAAGGTGTTGCAGCGTGCATGCCAGGCTGAGAATCATTGTCGTAAAGCGGTGCAAGTGTCGCCGCGGGAACGGTTTGGCGTTTGAATTTCCCCTGTGTTGCACCAGATAAGTGCTGTGTTGACTCAGCCGGCGCCTTCGCGGGCAAGCCCGCTCCCACATTGGAGCGTGTATTTCCTGCTGAAACGCGGGCGAGTGTGGGAGCTGGGCGTGCCCGCGATGAGGCCCTTGAAGACCCCACACCTACCCCTGTAAACCCCGCATAAACCCACTCTTTACGCCGTCTTTACGCCCTGCCTACCCCCTCGCTCTCGTTCCTTTACGCCACTCCTGCCGACAATTGCCCCACACGCGGCACTCGCCGCTAAACGGAGAGACTTCCATGAGCGTTCTGGACGGGGTGTCACTGCTATTGGCCGTGGCGCTGTTCATTTATCTGCTGGTTGCGCTGTTACGCGCGGATCGGAACTAGGAGCGGGCTATGCACAGTTATGACTATTGGCTGATCATCGCCTTCTTCGCCGTGGTACTGGTGCCGGCACCGTTCCTGGGGCGGTTCTATTACAAGGTGATGGAGGGGCAGCGCACCTGGCTCACGCCGGTATTGGGCCCGGTGGAACGTGCCTGTTATCGCCTGTCGGGCGTGGATGAGCAGCAGGAACAGAGCTGGCAGAAGTACATGCTGGCCTTGCTCGCGTTCAACCTCGCGGGCTTTTTGATGTTGTTCGCGATCCTGCTGTTCCAGGACTACCTCCCACTGAACCCGCAGAAATTGCCGGGGCAGGAGTGGACCCTGGCCTTCAACACCGCGGTCAGTTTCATGACCAACACCAACTGGCAGTCCTACAGCGGTGAGGCATCCCTGAGTTACCTCAGCCAGATGGCCGGCCTGACGGTGCAGAACTTCGTCAGCGCGGCGACCGGTCTGGCGGTCTTGGTCGCGCTTTGCCGTGGGATCGGTCGCAAATCCACCAAGACGCTGGGCAACTTCTGGGTCGATATGACCCGCGCCACGCTCTATGGCCTGCTGCCGTTGTGCCTGGTGCTGGCGTTGTTCCTGGTGTGGCAGGGCGTACCGCAAACCTTCGCTCACTATGTAGATGCCGTGACGATGCAAGGTGCGGATCAAGTGATCCCCCTGGGTCCGGCGGCGAGCCAGATTGCGATCAAGCAATTGGGCACCAACGGCGGCGGCTTCTTCGGCGTCAACTCGGCACACCCGTTTGAAGACCCGACGGCCTGGGCCAACCTGTTTGAGTTGGCGGCCATCATCCTGATCCCGGTGGCGCTGGTGTTCACCTTCGGCCACTACGTCAAAGACCTGCGTCAGAGCCGCGCGATCCTCGGCTGCATGCTGGCGCTGTTCCTGATCGGCGGCGCGACCTCGTTGTGGGCCGAATACCAGCCCAATCCGACCCTGAATAATCCGGCCGTGGAGCAAACCGCGCCGCTGGAAGGCAAGGAAGCCCGCTTCGGCACCACCGGTACGGTGCTGTGGTCGGTGACGACGACGGCGGCGTCCAACGGTTCGGTCAACGGCATGCAGGACAGCCTCAACCCCCTCAGCGGCATGGTTGCGCTGGTCAACATGATGGTCGGCGAAGTGATCTTCGGCGGCGTCGGCGCCGGCATGTACGGCATGTTGCTCAACGTGTTGATTGCGGTGTTCCTCGCCGGCCTGATGATCGGCCGCACGCCGGAATACCTGGGCAAAAAGCTACAGGCCAAGGAAGTGCAATTGCTGGTCGTGACCCTCTTGGTGATGCCGGTTGGCGTGCTGGTGCTCGGCGCCATTGCCGCGAGCCTGCCCGGCCCGGCCGGTGCCATCAGTAACCCTGGCCCCCACGGTTTCAGCCAGTTGCTCTACGCCTACACCTCGGCCAGTGCCAACAACGGCTCGGCATTTGGCGGTTTCAGCGCCAACACGCCGTTCCACAACCTGATGCTGGGCCTGGGCATGTTGATCGGCCGCTTCGGCTACATCCTTCCGGTACTGGCCCTGGCCGGCAGCCTGGCGATGAAGAAGACCGCCCCGATCGGCCAGAACAGCTTCCCGACCCATGGCCCGCTGTTCGTGACCCTGTTGACCGTGACCATTTTGCTGGTGGGCGGCCTGACTTTCCTGCCAACGCTGGCGTTAGGTCCCATTGCTGAACACTTGAGCATGGGCTTCTAGTAAAGGGATATGAAAATGAATATGCCTGCAAAAAACGCGGCCCCGGTCAAAACCCAGGAGCCGGCCAAAACCGCCATTTCAGCCCTGTGGCGCCCGGCGCTGGTCCAGGCGTTCGTCAAGCTGGACCCGCGTCAACTGCAACGCTCGCCGGTGATGCTGGTGGTCGAGCTGACCGCCATCCTCACCACCGTGCTGTGCTTCGTGCCCGACACCGCCGTGCCGACTTTCGTCGCGGTGCAGATTGCCGTGTGGTTGTGGTTCACCGTGCTCTTCGCCAACTTCGCCGAAGCCTTGGCCGAAGGGCGTGGCAAGGCGCGTGCCGACAGCCTCAAGGCTGGCAGCGAAGGCCTGAGCGCACGTCGCAAGGAGGCGGATGGCAGCTTCAAGGTCGTGCCGGCCACCAGTCTGCGCAAAGGTGATGTGGTGCGCGTTGCCGCCGGGGAAATGATCCCCGGTGACGGCGAAGTCATCGAAGGTATCGCGGCGGTCAACGAAGCCGCGATCACCGGTGAGTCCGCCCCCGTCATCCGTGAATCCGGCGGCGACCGTTCGGCCGTCACCGGCAACACCCGACTGGTATCGGACTGGCTGCTGATCCGCATCACCGCGAACCCGGGCGAGTCGACACTCGACCGCATGATCGCCCTGGTGGAAGGTGCCAAACGCCAGAAAACCCCCAACGAAGTCGCGCTGGATATCCTGCTGATCGGCTTGACCCTGATCTTCCTGTTGGTGGTGGTGACCCTGCAGCCGTTCGCCCACTTCGCCAGTGGCAGCTTGCCCCTGGTGTTCCTGGTCGCACTGCTGGTGACGCTGATTCCTACCACCATTGGCGGTTTGCTCTCGGCCATCGGTATCGCTGGCATGGACCGCCTGGTGCGTCTCAACGTGATCGCCAAGTCCGGCCGTGCCGTGGAAGCGGCGGGGGACGTGCATGTGTTGCTGCTGGACAAGACCGGCACCATCACCTTTGGTAACCGTCGGTGTGCGGCGGTGGTCGCGGCGCCTGGCGTCAGCGGCAGGGAAGTCGCCGAAGGGGCGTTGTTTGCCTCGCTGGCGGATGACACGGCGGAAGGTAAATCCATCGTCGAATACCTGCGCGCCTTGCACCCTCAGGCCGAGCCGACTGCGGACGAGCTGACGGCCGTGCCGTTCAGTGCCGAAACCCGGCTGTCCGGCGTTGATTATCAGGGCCGCGTATTCCGTAAAGGCGCGGTGGATTCGCTGTTGGCGTTCATCGGTCTACAACGTCGCGACCTGCAGCCCGCGCTGTCGCGGGAAATCGACAAGATCGCCCAAAGCGGCGGCACCCCGTTGCTGGTGTGTGCCGATGGCAAGTTGCTCGGCGCGATCCACCTGAAGGACGTGGTCAAGCCCGGCATCCGCGAGCGTTTCGCCGAACTGCGCAAACTGGGCATCCGTACCGTCATGGTCACCGGCGACAACCCGCTGACCGCCGCCGCGATTGCTGCCGAAGCGGGCGTGGACGACGTGCTGGCTGAAGCCACGCCAGAGAAAAAACTCGCCCGCATTCGTCATGAGCAGAACGACGGTCGCCTGGTGGCGATGTGCGGCGACGGCGCCAACGACGCCCCGGCGCTGGCCCAGGCTGACGTCGGCATGGCGATGAACGATGGCACCCAGGCTGCTCGCGAAGCCGCCAACATGGTTGACCTCGATAGCGACCCGACCAAGCTGCTGGACGTGGTGCAGATCGGCAAGGAATTGCTGGTGACGCGCGGCGCGCTGACCACCTTTTCCATTGCCAACGACGTGGCCAAGTACTTCGCGATCCTGCCGGCGCTGTTTGCCTCGATCTACCCGCAACTCGGCGTGCTCAACGTGATGCACCTGCAGAGCCCGCAGAGCGCGATCCTCTCGGCCATCGTGTTCAACGCGCTGATCATCGTGGTGCTGATTCCCCTGGCGCTGCGCGGTGTACGTGTGCAGGCGGCGAGTGCGGCGGCGTTGCTGCGGCGCAACCTGTTGATCTACGGGTTGGGCGGGATCCTGGTGCCGTTCGTGGGCATCAAGGCGATCGACATGCTGTTGACTGCGCTGCACCTGGTTTGACCCTATTCCTGTGGGCGCCCGGTGGGTGCCCACAGGTTGCAATGACCGAATTGAGGAATCCGATATGTCCAACATAATCCGCCCGGCCCTGAGCCTGCTGGTGCTCATGACCCTGATCACCGGCGTCGCTTACCCGTTGGTAGTCACCGGCGTCGCCCAAGTGGCGTTCCCGAACCAGGCCAATGGCAGCCTGGTGCGCGACGACAGCGGCAAAGTGCGCGGCTCCCGCCTGATCGCCCAGGATTTTACCGGTGACAGCTGGTTCCATCCGCGCCCTTCGGCCGGCGCGTTTGCCACGGTTTCCAGCAGCGCCAGTAACCTGGGCCCAAGCAACCCGGCGCTGGCCACGCGCGTCTTCGAGGATGCGAACAAACAGTGGGTGCCCAGCCAGGGGCCTGTGCCTTTGGCGTCGCTGACTACCTCTGGCAGCGGTCTTGATCCACACTTGCCACCACCGGCGATTGCCTATCAACTGGCGCGAGTGGCGGCGGCGCGGAATGTGCCGGTGTCGACCTTGCAGCGGTTGCTGGATGAGCACATCGAAAGTCCGCTGGTGGGCCCGCCGGTGGTGAATGTGCTGGCGCTGAATATGGCCTTGGAAAAATTGTAAGCAGTGAAACCGCTTCGCGGGCAAGCCCGCTCCCACAGGGGGATGCATTCCAAATGTGGGAGCGGGCTTGCCCGCGAAGGCGGCCTTAAGCGCAACCAATCAACACCTGAAGGAACCCCCGAGCATGAGCGACTCCGGCCGCGCCGACGCCCTCTTAGCCGATCTGCCCCGGGACGGCCGTGGCCGGCTCAAAGTTTTTCTCGGCGCCGCGCCAGGGGTGGGCAAGACCTACGCCATGCTCCAGGCTGCTCACACGCAGTTGCGCCAAGGCGTGCGCCTGATTGCCGGCGTAGTCGAGACCCACGGCCGTGCCGAGACCGAAGCCTTGCTCAGCGGCCTGCCGCAACAGCCTCTGCTGCGCAGCGAATACCGCGGCGTGATGCTCGAAGAAATGGACCTCGACGGCCTGCTCGCCGCCAAGCCCAAGCTGGTGCTGGTGGACGAACTGGCCCACAGCAACGCTCCCGGCAGCCGCCACGAAAAGCGCTGGCAAGACATTCAGGAACTGCTCGCCGCGGGCATCAACGTATTTACCACGGTCAACGTCCAGCACCTGGAAAGCCTCAACGACCAGGTGCGCGGCATCACCGGTGTGCAAGTGCGTGAAACCCTGCCGGACTGGGTGCTGCAGGAGGCTGACGAACTGCTATTGATCGACCTGCCCTCCCGCGAGTTGTTGGAGCGCCTGCGCGACGGCAAGGTCTATGTGCCGGAGCAGGCCCGCGCAGCCATCGATGCGTTTTTCACCCAGACCAACCTCATGGCCCTGCGCGAGTTGGCGATGCAAACCGCCGCCGCCCACGTCGATGATGATTTGGCCCAAGGCTATCGCCAACTCGGCCAGGCTGCGCCAGCGGTGCGCGGTCGCTTGTTGGTGGGTGTGGATGGCGACGCGCAAGCAGAGCGCCTGGTGCGTCATGCCAGTCGCGTTGCCCAGCGCCGGCATCTGCCGTGGAGCCTGGTGCATATCGATAACGGTCGAGCGCGGGATGAGCAGTCGCGGCTACGCCTGCAGAATGCCCAGCAACTGGCCGAGCGCCTGGGCGGTGAGGTGGTGCTGTTGCGGGCGGGGGAGGTGGCGAAGACGCTGATCCAGCACGCCGCCGAACGCCGTGCCAGCCTGCTGCTGGTGGGGCAGTCACGGATGCGTTGGCGGCGTCGCTTGTTCGGCGGTGGCCTGGCCGCGCGTTTGCTGCGCAATGCGCGCGGTCTGGAAATCAACGTGCTCGACAGCGATGACATCCCCGCACCGCCACGCTTGCCGGATGTGCGCGGGCTGGTGTGGTTCGACTACGCACTGGCGGTCGTGGCGACGGTGGTGGCGGCGGCAGTGGCTTGGGCGGTGTCCAGCGTCTTGCCGCTGCCGAACATCTCGCTGGTGTTCCTGGCCGCCGTGTTGCTGGTGGCGGTGCGCAGCAGCCTGGGGCCGTCGCTGGTGTGTGCAGCCTTGTCGTTCATGACCTACGACTTCCTGTTTATCCCGCCGAATTTTTCCTTTGCCATCCAGCGCGAGGAAGACGTGCTGACCCTGTTGTTCTTCCTGTTGATGGCAGCGCTGACCGGCAACCTGGCCGCACGTCAGCGCCGGCAGTTGCAGGCATTGCGCGACACGCAGGAGGAAACCAGCGAGCTGCTTGACCTGTCACGCAAACTCACCGCCGCTACCGATCGCCAGGCCGTGATCAGTGCCGCAGCGCATCATTTGCAAGGCTGGAGCGACCTCGATCTGTGCCTGGTCAATCGCGATGGCCAGGGCGGTTGGACGATCGAGACCGGTGGCCCGCTGACCCTCACCGAAGCCGAGCGCGCCGCTGCTGACTGGGCCTGGCAGCATGATCAGCCAGCGGGCATGGGCACCGGCACCTTGCCGTTCGGGCGTTGGTGGTGGTGGCCGTTGTCGGGCGAAGAAGGCCCCTTGGGTTTGCTGGGTGTCAGCCCCAAACCCGGCCTGGAATTGAGCGGCCAACGCCGGCGCTTGCTCACTGCCTTGAGCCAACCACTGGCCCAGGCGCTGGCGCGGGCGCAATTGGCCCAGGAACTGGAGTCCGCGCGGCTGCACGGCGAAACCGAGCAACTGCGCAGTGCCTTGCTGGCTTCGGTGTCCCACGATTTGCGCACACCACTGACCTCCATGCGCGGCAGCATCGACAGCCTGCTGGCACTCGGTGAGGCCATCCCCCTGGAGGATCGCCGCGAGCTGCTGGAAGGCACCCGCGATGAGGCCGAGCGCCTCGACCGCTATATCCAGAACTTGCTGGACATGACGCGTCTCGGCCACGGCGCGTTGAAACTGGCGCGGGATTGGGTGTCGCCAGGCGACATCGTCGGCAGCGCCCTCGGCCGTCTGCGTGCGGTGCTGGCACCGTTGCAGGTGAGTACCGATGTGCCGCCCGAGTTGCCCTTGTTGTATGTGCATGCCGCGTTGATCGAGCAGGCACTGGTCAATGTGCTGGAGAACGCTGCACGATTCTCGCCCGCTCAAGGTCGCTTGCAACTGAGCGCCGGCGTGTCGGACAACCAGCTGTTTTTTGCCGTGGCCGATGAGGGGCCGGGAATTCCCGAGGACGAGCGCGCGAAAATTTTCGACATGTTCTACACCGCTGCACGCGGTGACCGAGGCGGGCAGGGCACGGGCCTGGGCCTGGCGATCTGCCAGGGCATGGTCGGAGCCCACGGTGGGCATATCAGCGTGGCCGACGGTATTGAAGGGCATGGCACCTGTATCACCTTGTTCCTGCCCTTGCCGACACAGCCTGGCCTGGAGCGCGAGGCATGAGCTACCCTGTTTTCTTCACGGATTTTGATTGGACACCATGAGCCAGACCTCGACGATTTTGGTCATTGACGACGAACCCCAGATCCGCAAATTCCTGCGCATCAGCCTGGCCTCCCAAGGTTACAAAGTGATTGAGGCCGGCACCGGCAGCGAAGGCCTGGCCCAGGCCGCCCTGAGCAAGCCGGATTTGCTGGTGCTCGACCTTGGTTTGCCGGACATGGACGGCCAGCAAGTACTGCGTGAGTTCCGCGAATGGTCGACGGTGCCGGTGCTGGTGCTGTCGGTACGGGCCAGCGAAGTGCAGAAAGTTGAAGCCCTTGATGGCGGCGCCAATGACTATGTGACCAAACCCTTCGGCATCCAGGAATTTCTTGCCCGGGTACGCGCGTTGTTGCGCCAGGCGCCGGCGGGCGAAGCCCAGGAAGCCGCCCTGCGGTTTGGCCCGCTGACGGTGGACCTGGCCTATCGCCGGGTGCTGCTCGACGGTGCTGAAGTGGCGCTGACCCGCAAGGAGTACGCGGTGCTGGCGCAACTGGCACGGCATCCGGGGCGGGTGATAACCCAGCAGCAACTGCTCAAGGACATCTGGGGCCCGACCCATACCGAAGACAGCCACTACCTGCGTATCGTGGTGGGGCACCTGCGCCAGAAACTGGCGGATGACCCGACCCAGCCGCGGTTTATCGTGACCGAGGCGGGGGTGGGTTATCGGTTGTTGGGCGGATAGATTTTCGGCGCTTGCTCTGGCGTCATCGCAGGCAAGCCAGCTCCCACATCCAGAATGCATTCCCCTGTGGGAGCTGGCTTGCCTGCGATGGCGCCATCGGCGACACCACGCATTTCAGCGCTGCTCACTCTCATACCGATCCAACGTATCACTGGCAATCTCCCTCCCCAGGGCGATCAATTCCGGCGCTTTGTAGAATTCGAAAAAACGGCACACCCGCTTCGGCACGTTGATCAGCACATCCGGCGGATACCCGGCAATCTTGTACTGCGCCAGCGACGTCTGCATCACCTCGAAGCTCTGGTTGATCAGGTCCAGCAGCGACGCCGGGCCGACGTTATCGATGATGAACGACCCGGTCGCCGACTTCGGTGCGCCGGGCTTTTCCGGTGCGGCGGCAGGTTGTTGGGATTCCGGCTCGGCGGACTCCAGCCACGGGTTGATCTCAGCGGCCTGCGCCTCCAAAGCCTCCTGCTCCAGCTTCATCAACTGTTCGGCCTGCTTACGGCGAAATGGCAGGTGCGAACCGAGAGATTTCGCCAGGTTGTTGAAGCGACTCTTGAAGGCGGGCGGGCGTTGGATCACGGGCAACTGGTAGTGCTTCTGGTTGGTGGCGTTGAGGTTGACCGCGATGATCAGGTCGCAATGGCTCGACACCACCGGCACGATGGGCAGCGGGTTGAGCAGGCCGCCATCCACCAGCATGCGATTGCCTTGCATCACCGGGGTGAAGAGGCTGGGAATCGCCGCCGAGGCGCGCATGGCCTGGTGCAGGCAGCCTTCCTGGAACCAGATTTCCTGCTGGTTAGTGAGGTCGGTGGCGACGGCGGTGTAGGGAATGCGCAGTTCTTCGATATTGATCTCGCCGACGATCTTGCGGATCTGGCCGAAGACCTTCTCACCGCGAATCGCACCCAGGCGAAAACTGACGTCGACCAGGCGCAGCACGTCGAGGTAGTCGAGGCTCTCAATCCAGTTCCGGTATTCATCCAGCTTGCCGGCGGCGTAGATCCCGCCGACCACGGCCCCCATGGAACAACCCGCGATACAGGCGATGTCGTAGCCACGCCGTTCGATTTCTCGATCACCCCGATATGGGCGTAGCCCCGGGCCCCGCCGGAGCCCAGCACCAAGGCAACACGTTCTTCATGGACCATGTCCTCCCCAAGGCAGGTGCCCACAATGCACCCATGAGGGGCCGGCTTCAATCTTCGTGGCGGCCTGCAATATTTTTCCTGGGTAGCGGTGCTGCTCGGGTATGCTCTGGTCTCTAGGTACTACCGATTTCAGGCTAAGGACAGGCACTTTTCCATGTAGGCAACGTCTACAACGTACGACTGTTTTTTCTTTTTGAGGTGTCATCGATGAAAGCCTGGATGTGTGT
>LN890959.1:599013-639569 GCA_900010015.1 Tuber aestivum | reverse complement strand
GGGCGTGCCAGGCGGGAGAAGGCACGAATGAAACGTCGGTAGAAGTTTCCAAAACCAAGGAAGGCGCGGACTTCCCTCACGCAGTCGGGCACAGGCCAAGCGGTAACGGTTTCTACCTTGGCGTTGTCCATTCGGATACCCTCTGGGCTGATGATAAAACCCAGGTACTCCAGATTGGTAACGTGGAATTCACATTTCTGCGGCTTGGCTTCGAGGTTGGCCTCCTGTAAGGCGTTGAGTACCCAGCGGACATGTTCGAAGTGTTCTTCCTCTGTCTTGCTGTAAATCAGGATGTCGTCGAGGTAAGCAGTGCAGAAACGGTCTAGTCCTTGGCGGAGGACCTTGTTGATAAAGACCTAGAAGGTGGCAGGGGCATTGGTGAGGCCGAAAGGCATGACGTTAGAGTCAAACAGTCCATAGCGGGTACGGAAGGCGGTCTTCCATCGGTGCTTCGGGTCCATGAGGACTTGGTTATAGGCCCCGCGGATGTCGATCTTGGTGTAGATCTTGGCTTCTGCTATATTCATGAAGGTCTCGGTTAGCAGGGGGAGTGGCCCACGGTCCTTAATGGTTCCTTCATTCAGGCCACGGTAATCCACACAGAGCCTCAGAGTGCCATCCTTTTTCTTGATAAACAGTACCGGGGAGGCCGCGGAGGAAGTGGAAGGGCTGATGAATCCTTTGTCCAGGTTTTCGTCGATCCATCCTTTGAGCGCAGCGAGTTCTGGCGGGGACAGGTTGTAGAGGGGGTCAAAGGGCGCAGTGAAGCCAGGTTTCAAAGGTATTTGGTGATCCACTCCTGGTCGACTGGGTGGTAGTTGGGTTTGCTCTTTTTCCAGGAATACCGGCAAGAAGTCGAGGTATTCGGGAGGGACAATTTCTTTGACTTCCTGCTGTTCTAACACCGTGTGGTCGAGGGCGCGCTGGAGGGCATAGGCCTTGAGGAAATGGGGGATTTCGTATTCGATCCCTTGAATGCCGGTTACATCTGGGGTGCAGTTCTTGAGGCAGTATTCCGATTCGAAGGTGACAGTGTTGGAGGCGAAACGTATAGTAACGTCGTGCTGTTTTAGCCAGGGGATGCCAAGGGTAAGCGGGTAGCCGCCAAGTTTGGTGACAAAGGCGGGGATGGATTCAAGGTGATCATTTATTTTGAGGTCAAAGCGTGAGATATGGGTGATGGCCCCTGAGCTAATGGGCCTCCCATCTATAATGGAGAGGTGGACAGGTTCTTTGAGCAGGGATAGAGGTAGGTGGTGACGGCTAGCAAAGTCTATGTCCAAGAAAGCATAACCAGTTGCTCCCGAGTCGATAAGGGCATGGGTTCGGATTGTGCTTTGGTTGTCTATAATGTCACAGGTGACTACCAAGTGGTTATCCTCAATTCCATTTTCCATTTCGTCCAGAGATAAACTAGAAATAACTAAACTAGGAGAAGACTTAACATGTCCCATGTCAGTGCCGGGGGCTGCACATGGGACTACTAGTTTTCCGACTCTTCTTGGGTAGGGAGGGGCTCCTCAGGAGGGGGAATGGTGTGTGTACTGGCCCCATGCATGGGGCGGGGTCCCTTGTTGGGACAGGCGCGAGCCATGTGCCCATGTCCCCCACAGTAGAGGCAGAGGCCACGGCTGATGCGGTCTTGCCTTTCGGCCAGGGTGAGCTTTCGACGACCTGCAGAGAGGTCCATGGGGCCAGCGGCGGTGCCCGTAGCGGTGGAAGCTGGGGGTGGAGCAGGAGCAGGGGTGCGAGGAGTAGCGGGCGCGGAAGTCCTCCAGGAGGACGAAGAGGAGCCTTTCTTTTCAGCAGCACGGGCACGGACATTGTTGTCTAGCTGCTTGAGGAGGGAGAGGTAATCATTGAAGGACTCAGGGACGGGGAAGACGTGTACTATAGCATCTTTCAGTTCTGTGCTGAGGCCTTGGTAAAGAGAGGTACGTTTGGCGGCGTCGTTCCAGAGTGTGTCGACGGCGAGGCGTTGGAAGTCGGCAAGGTATTCCACGAAGGGACGATTCTTTTGCTGGAGGCTCCTCAGAGCACGTTCGGCTGTCTGGACCCTGTTGGGGTCACCAAAGGCTTGCTCCAGCTCGGAGTAGAGGGCGTTCATGTTTTCGAGGTTGATACGATCGGGCAAGACCAGGTGTTGGATCTGGACGAAGGCGCGTCCACGGAGGAGACCGATGGCGTAACCGAGGCGGTGTTGTTCACTGGTGAACCGGTGGCTGTCACCCTGGAGTTTCATCCGCAACTGGGTGAGGAAGGGGCGAAGTTTCTCGGTGGTGCCGTCAAAATGTTCCGGGTCGGGGATTGACACTTGTTTGCTGCCACCAGCGGGGGCCGCGGCACCGGGGGCGGGCATGAGGGTAAGGGCGGTGTTCAAGGACGTGATGGTAGCATTGGCCTGTGTAAGGCTGGCTTCGACGATAACGAGGCGGGCCTCGAGGCCTTGGCCTTCGTTGCGGGCTTCGTCTCGTTCTTGGAGGAGGAGGTTGCATTGTTGTTGCAATTGTTGGTACTGGGGGGTCTGTTCTGGGGGGGCAGGGGTGGCTTGACGAGGAGGAGGGGCAGGTGCATTCAGGATTTGACGAGCCAGGTTTCTGGCTAGGTTGAACTGGGCCTGGAGTTGGCCATGGTCTAGGCTTTGTGCGTGGTCGTCCCCCAGATTCGCGAGGGTATGAAGGGGACCGTTGATGTCATCAGGGAGGTGGGACGTGGCCATGGTGTGGTGTGGGTTGGGTCCTGGTAGACGCAATCTTGTGTAACGGACAAGGTCTGAGGGTCGGGTAGCCCAAGGCACACACGATCAGGACAGGCAGGAATCTGGAGACGAGGTCTAGGTGTGGGGGTACAACCGAAGCGAGTTGTACGAGGTTCAGGGTTCAGGAGTTCAGGGTCAGGGTTCAGGGGTTCAAGAGGACGCCAGATAGTAGAGAGTGTAATTCCTAGGTACAGGTGTCCAAAGGAGATTACCAGATTGCGTAAAGAACATAAAGTATAAGGGGGCACACCCCCTTATATAGACAGGAAATCCTCCATGATCACTAATACAAAAGAAAGTCCTTGGCGTCGCGCGCAGCCGCGATCTTTCCGTCATGTTCCGCTAGGTTCCGTCACATGGCAACCTATCCCAATCATAACACAAAGGAAATCCTACAACGCAACCAAAGAAACCACAGCCGATATATGCAACCAAAAGTCCAATGTTCCTCCACGTTCAGCACGCCGGGTGGCCGTGACACCAGATTGTATAAAGAAAGTAAAATATAAAGGGGCACACCCCTTTATATACTAAGGAAATCCCCCATGATCACTAATACAAAAGAAAACTCTTGGCATAGCGCACAGCCGCGACTTTTCCGTCAGGTTCTGCCATCTTCCATTGTGCGGCAATACATCCCAATCATTCAGCACAAAGGAAATCCAACCATGCAACCAAGAAAACCACAGCCAATATATGCAACGAAAAACCCATGCACACTCCATCTTCCTAGTCGGGTGGCCATGACACTCAGCTACAGGAGGTGGGCTCACTTTCTCTCTTCCTTGAGGGATTTATTTATTTATCGGCTCTCTTGGTTCTCTCCTTGGTTGAGGTCCTTCATCTTTGCAATATTTCTCCTCTTCCTATTTTGCCTTCCTTAGGCATTGGCATGGTCAGTAACCCCTTTACCACCAGCAGCAGACAGCCAGGACTACTGTTTGTAGTAGAAGAAAACAGCCTTCAGGCTTTGGTTAATTTCTCTATTCTCTTGCTTCCCTAAGAGGCTACCGAGTCAGACATGAATGCGATTACTAATAGCTACTATACATGGTCTTGGATATATCCCTCCTCTTACCCTTTCTCCAGTCAGATCGGCTGGCACCCTACTGCCAAATCCTCTCAGGTATTTGTCCTAGAGGACATGTTACAGTGGTTACTAGCATGCCTGCCATATACCTCCTCTCCTTGCTTCTTGGTCATCTTTTTCGGGATGGTTTCACTCATACCCTCTGTGACCAAAGCTTGATCTCCACTCACCTTAGCTCTTGTCTTGGCCTTGGTTCATTAGCTCTTGGTTCTTAAGTTATATTCTTTGGTCCTTAGTGGGTTTGGTTTGGGTTTCTACCTTTAGGTATTTTGTTCTTGTAGTTGTGGCAAGTTCTTGATTCACTGTTGGGTAGTTAGCTTTCATTTGTTACTTGGTGATAGGGATTAGTGGGTGGAGTAGTTTATGGAAGGGATTTCAGACAGGAGTAGTTTTTTCTACCCCAGAGGATTCTTTTAGCTTTGTTGTTCAGCTCGTGTAAGGAGGGGACAGTTTTTTAGGTATTATAGCTAGCACTTCATATGCCTTTTTGTTCTATAAATAAAATAATAAAATGAGTTAAATAAAAACAAAACAAAAAACAAAAATCTGGCTGTACTGTTTAGTTTTTTTTTTTGAGGACAATACTTAGACCAAGAAAATGTTTAAGAGTCTTAGTATAATGTAGCTTCTAGTAGGGAAGTAAAAAGATTATTGGTAAGGGTGGAGGCTATAGATAGTACATAATCAGATACACAGTTATTATTTTCTATAATAATACTTACGATTATATAGTTTAGGGAGCATGTTATTAATGTTAAGGATGACAAAGTAAGGAGAAAAGATATAGGTGAGTACTGTTTTTGCCAAGCAGATTCAGCTTATCTCTGATTGATAGAATTCAATATATATATTTTGTCTACTAGTACTTAGTTGGAGATCTCAGAATAGTGATATGATATAGATAAGAAGAAGGATAAGATCAATTTATTAATATGGTACCTTATAATGGTTAGAATAATAGAATACCTAGGAGTAGAGTAAAAAAAGTTTAGTTTTATATAATTAGAGGTAAGATAGTATAGTATACTCTTTTAGGTACAGTATATAATACTAGCTGCCCTCTGCAAGACTCTAAGGAAATATCTTTCATAGAATTATAATCTTTAGGCCCTGTTTGGCAACCCATTGTAAAAAAATACTATTGTATTTCATGAAAATAGCTTATAAGTTAAAATAAAAATACAATAGTATTTTCATAAATAATCCTGTTTAGCAACTCCTCTTTTACTATAGTATTTTTCTTAATAAGCAAAATCTTATCAGAGGTTTATAAAATTGCTAGTAAATATAAGTAGTTTTTATTGAATTTCAGAGTCATAATACATACACAAATTACAATTCTTTTTTTTTGCACAAGCAAGATCTTTTCTATACAATTTCTATAGTACTATTCGTTCAATTGGATTGTAAGTTATGTAATTGAACACCTAAAGCAATATTGTTTCATTTTTGACTAACCTATTGTGTAAGTATAGCTATCAATATTCGATGGGAAACAGTATTTAGGTATCTTCAACTAAGAGGTTTCTTATTGAGTCCCTACTTAAGCATGTTCGCCAAGGCCATCGAACTGAGATTGGCTTTAAGAAAACAGTTTGGCCCCAGATTGTTAGAGAGCTTAATGCCAAGTACAAAGATGAGCTCAACAAGCCTATTACTCTACTTCAAACAAAGAATAAAGAAGCTATTGTAAGTGCATTGACCTAAGTAGAATCATACTGTGAGAAAATATTTGAGAAGGTCTAAAGTGTAGTAGCTAACTTTGATGGTTTTCAGATTTAGTTTAAGCGTGAGTTTGAAATTATTCATAAGATAAGAGCAAACTTGAGATTTGGTTAGAACAGTTTGAAGGGTATTCCTACTGCGCCAGCATCAGTCTGAAAAGAGTATACTGCAGTAAGTAAATATTGACCATTCAGAAAGGCAAATTTGAATAGATATAATGTGTTTTAAATTGAACTAATTTGAGATGTATTAAATGGATAAATAGGTTCATAAGGAAGCAGAAAAGTATCATCATAAGGCATTACCCTACTATGATCTTCTTGAAGAGCTCTTTGCTGGTGTTGGGGCATCAGGCAGATTTGCAAGAACAGGAGAAATTGAGTCTGAGGCTGAGGGTGAACAAGCAGCTTTGGGAGCCAGGTTGGATGCAGCAGAGGCCAGTAGGTTTGAACACAACAGTGAGGGGTTTAGGGGTCAGTCAGAGCAGGACTTGATAGTTATTGGAAGTAGAGTACCAAACAATTCCTCGTTTGCTCAGGCTGACCAGCCCAACGATGGAATTAGTGCTAGCCCTTGTCACCAAGGTTCCAACTCACTTGTCCAGAGTCGCAGAAGTTTGTCTGATGCTAGTATTGGAGAGTTGGAAGAGCCAAGTGATGTTGGCCACTGAAACAAACATGCTCATATGTCTAAAATCCACCAACATGCACTAGCCAGTGCCCTTCTTACTCTTCACGATAAGGCTGTCAAATAGAGATTTCAAAGTCAAACTAGTAAGAAGGAGGAGGCGATCAATAAGTTCCTAGAGCTGTATACCGAGTCTGGAGAGTATACTGAGTCTGAGATCACAAAGTTGGTACTTGCTCTTCAGAAGAGAAAAAACGCAATTGGATTTCTTACAATTGTTAAATTTCCTGAGATTAGAAGCAGTTGGATTGCAGCATGGCTTGCCTCTTAATATGTATACTAGACAGCTTTACTTTTATATATAAAG
Organism: Tuber aestivum; assembly: GCA_900010015.1. Lineage (NCBI taxonomy): Eukaryota > Fungi > Ascomycota > Pezizomycetes > Pezizales > Tuberaceae > Tuber > Tuber aestivum. The sequence goes on along the minus strand of LN890959.1, from coordinate 633,002 downwards.
TAGCATGTTATTAGTTGAATACAAGTACTATTCAACTCATTTTAAAAACCTAGACTCTATTGCTATTTAAGTACAATTGGTAATCTCTTCACATTTCTGATGCAATCTCATCTCGCAATCTCACCATATCTGGTTCCTCATCAACCATATTTCTCTCGTCTTCATTCGCTTCAAGCCCTTCTGCTTTGATATTAGTCTGATGAGACTGAGCCTCGATAGTTGAAGGATGATTGTCATTCTGCGTTTGCAATTCATTATCAATGGAGTTGATTTCGAATAGGTGTTGATGGTATTTAATAAAGTTATGTAAAGCTTTGAGAGCTAAAACAAGTTTAACCTGGCTTGGGAATGGATACTCTGCAGCTGATTTTAGGATTGGAAATCTTCGCTTCAGTACCCCAAATATGCATTCAATAGAGTTTTTCAACTAAGAATATCGTAAATTGAACAACTCCTCCTTGTTCTGTGCTCTTGTTTCAATGCAATATTAGTATTTAGACATATTTTTAGACCATAACCCTATAATTATACTGTACTTATACACTAGCCTATAGAGGAACTCAGAGGATTACATACCTATTACGAAATTAGTACTGCTCATGCAGATGATAGCGAACTCCACAGTATGGTATTAAGCATCCCTCTCTCAATCCATCTCTACGATCACTAAGGTAGTGCTTTCCATAAGGTATAACAAACCCCTTTTCCAATGCATCACTTAATACTCTTCCATCATGAGCTGACCCCTCCCATCCTGCTAACACATAGCAGAATTAAAGATCAAAGGTACAAGCTGCCATCATATTTTGTGTAATCTGTCCCTTATGGTTCCAAAATGGTCCAACATTCTCAACAGGTACATGTGCTAGAATATGGGTTTCATCAATCGCTCCTAGTACATCCTTGAAGTAAGGGTAAAATTTCTTGCTTCTCTCTACTTCATATAGGCACTCGTTTGATGAAAGAGTTACAAGACTTGTATGAAGCTTTATAAAAGCATTCAAAACAAGATTAAAGTATCTATTTCTTTATGCTGGATTAGTTTTTATATATAACAATTGAATAGATGAGGATGATTTGAACTTACCGACTTACTGTATAAGCACTATGTTGAAATCTCTCTTGTACTTCTTGATTTGAAGCATTCTGACTAACAGTCCAAATGAACATAGCGACCTGTTTATCTACATTCACATATCTTCAAGTTCCTGAGGCAAGAAGACCTCTCTTAGTAAACCATTAACACAGTTCAAGAAATATCTCACGAGACATTCCCAATACCTTAACTACTCGTTAAGGATTAGTTGAAGGGCCAAGAAGTTCCTTAATGTAAGCTTTTCCTGTAAGTGCTAAAGTGTGACAAGACTCGACTGTATATCGTATACTTGTAACATCTGTCACTACAATTGCAACATTCAACAAAAAGTAGGCATTGAGTCTGAATAGAACATCCCTTGAGTTGCTAGTAGTAATATTCGAATTGGCATCCATGATATTGGAGAAAGGCATATTATTGAATTGGAGTGTATATATTGGAATAATTGAAAAAGAGGAATCTCTTGTAATTCTAGGTCCAAGAATGTAGATATAAAGATATAAGAAGATATTTATTGTGGAGGATAGGATTACAATTGATAATGTCATATAATATTACTTGATATAGGTCTGAATTTATTCATTTATTTTATTTGTAAGAAAAATACTATAGTAAAAAAATACCACTATATTTTTATAAAAATACTATAGTATTTGTTTTTGCCAAACACTAGGCCAAACTAAAATAAAAATACCATGAAAAATACTTCGTAAAAGTGGAAATACTATCGTATTTTTGGTGTACCAAACAGGGCCTTAGTATTTTTTCTATATCAGAGAGTATATATAATTTACTAAAGAGATTGATTATTTAGTTGGATAAATTATTATCTTATAGTTCTGGAAGACTAGAGGTAGGACCAGTTTTCACACAAAATATGTGACTGTTTTGGAGGTAACGGCAAGCATAATACTTTTGTTGATATTATATGTAAGACTTATCAATATGTTGTTGACTTTGCAACTTGACTATATTGACTTTGGAGGACTTTCCACTATGATTGAACTAATTAATATCATGTAAAAATCCCTCAACTACAGATAGGCCTCTGGTTGGCTCAATACTGTATGAGCACTAGACTGAACTCTGTGCCTCACCCTTCAAGTTACAGGCATGCCCCAATAACTCATTGAACTGTTAGTAATTTTGTCTTAACACTTTCACTCTATGTTTAAGATGGTCAATCTCACTTAACTTGTAGCTCCATTGTTTCAGTATAGTTATCTTTAAAGCTTTCTAGCTCCTAAACCAATAGATTAATCAGATTCAAATAACTCTTATCTTAAAAAGCTGAACTTCTTCTATATAATACAATGAAAATTCCTCAGTGATATTGCTTGTATCTCTGTGGAGTATTGTACAAAGTTGAACCACTGGTAAGTTTTATTAGATAATATTTTGTCATAACAATAACTTTAGCAGGTACTAGAGTTAAATACCTAACCATATGAATTTAGTCACATGATACTGGCAATCCAATTGCACCAGGACCAGACTTGGAAGGGGTTGTTAGCTGTGAAGTTTTTGTAGTTTTCAGGAGGTCTGTGTGTGAAGAGGTCAGTACATCATCTGTGTAACATATATGGCATAGCTTAGAATATGAGTACTCATTATACTTTCTCTTTTTATGAAGTTTCTATTATGTTTTTACTGGAAAACCTAGCTGTAGTATTTTTCATTGTATCGACTATGCTAGTAATTAGATTTCTTATGGTACTTAAACTTTTATTTTTTTATTTTAATTATTCAGTGATATATTTGAGACTTAAAATTTACCTTATAAGATATCTATTAATAAACTACTATAATATATCCATATTCTAAGTTGATATAGGTTGATATTATTTCTTATAGTTTTAATTTTCAATATCTTTTCCAGTATACTGGCAACTTGTATACTCAATATCTTTCAAGCTACTCAGATGTGGGCTGTATGTCAACAGGATTATTCCTGTGGTTTTAGCAAAATCTGATACTTAGAACCATTGATTTATACTTTAACTAAATAATTTGCTTTTCTTATTCAAATTATTATAAGTATCATACCTCCTAAGAAGAATTTGGATAAACTTAAAGGCATCTTAAGATCTCAACCTACTCCTTGTTGGTAAAAGAATGGAGTGAAAGAATTGTACACTAAGGTTTTAATGATATCTTAATAGCTTGTAGCCTTAAAAGTACTTGAAAAGAAGAAGAGATATGAGTTTAGGTAGATGTATAGTAGAGAATAGAACTGGTCTGCATGTTGAGGTAGCTGTAACATGTTTGCACCAGGGTACTAGTTATGCTTCTAGGTATAATAGAAGTAGCATACAAGTTAGTCTATAATCTGTGGGTATACTACACTAAGGGAGGCTCTGAGAGAAAGATATATAGAATAGGGACTTAAAGAGGTAATTATTCAATCAAGTATATTAGAATACTGTCTGTCAAGGTCTGCTATTCTATCATGGGAATCAGCAGTCTTTAAATACTTTATTTCATCCATGTCCTACATGAATGATTTCCTAAGTATTCCTTAATCAAGGAGATACTTCAAACAACCAGGATATCAAAGGATACTTGAAACTACAAGCAAAACAAACTGAGTATCAAGGAATACTCAAAACTATAAATAAAACAAACTAAGTATTAGAGAATACTTAAAACCACAAATAAAACAAACTGAGTATCAAGGAATACTTGAAACCACAAGTAAAACAAAACATAAAACAAATCCTTAAACTGGATTCCAGTTCCGGTTACAGTGGCGATTATATCTTCACATGATGGACATGGTTGCAACATGCCGCTTTTGCCTCTCAGATTTCACGTGACGGATATATCTATCGGCCGCGCTCGAAGTTGTAGGGGCGGGGTGCGATGAAGGTAAAGGCATCGACCCAAGCACTTAGTTCTGGTTAGCCTCTTTTTTTTTTGTTTTCCTCGTTCTGAGATCCAAGGCTGATCTGTAGGCAAAATCTGCTCGTGGGCTGGAGTCTGCGAAGAACTCGCTTAGCTGTGCGAGTAAGATAAGTTAATCGGCCCAGCATAGTAATACTTGTGCAACCCCAGAGCCCTTTAAGTTAGAACCCCCCTCTCTCTCTAGGCAGCAGAGGGTCGCTCGAGCTCCGAGAGATGTCAAAATCTAATTGCACACGATCCTTCTCTATCTGTCACAAATGGAAAAGGGATTCGGATGACAGACTAGAGATGTCGTCAGGGCACCACCAGATCACTGGTAATATCAACTCGTTCAACAGTACAGTCAACTTCAATGCAGAAATAGACGCTGAGGGGCGCCAAATCATGCAGTGGCTATCGCCGCTCGAACCACAGCAACGGCATCAGGATGTTCGAACCGACCGTCTCGATAGCGTGGGAAAGTGGGTACTCGAAACAAACGAGTTCAAAGAATGGAGTGATACGGAAGATGGTTGCGTCGAGCCAGTGTTTTTCTGTCACGGGAATCCAGGTGTGGGGAAAACTTATCTTAGGTGAGAAGGCCTCTTGTCTGGAGAAAGGTAATGCAGATGTTACTGACGACCAGTAAATCATAGCTCCCTAGTGATCGATGGCCTGTGCGATCGGGCTAGGGGGGAAGACATTGCTATCGTGGGACTCTACTGCGATTTCCTTGCCCAACAGGAACAGTCCACCACAAGTATGTTGGGAGCCATCCTCAGGCAACTAGTCAGCAGAGGTGGAATCCCGGAACATATACGGGAGGCTTTCCAGAGGGCCAAAGGGGAGTTTGGCGGCCGAAGTCTTCGATTTCCTGAACTAGTCGAAAATCTGACAAAGACTATTGCATCACTACCCCGGGTATTTATATGCATCGATGCGTTAGACGAATCCTCTCCGAAGCACCGACGGGAGCTCCTTGGCTCACTGCGAGAAATCGTTCGGGTATCACCCAACACACGCATATTCCTTACTGGGAGGCCCCATATCGACGACGAAATCGTGATATATTTTAGCAAGGCAGTTAGGATACTTGTTACTCCTACCCAGGATGATATTAAGAGCTATCTGGAGATGAAGCTGGACGGCGACCCCGATCCCAATGCAATGGATGAACAACTGCGGGCGGATATTATGAAAATCATTCCAGAGAAGGTCTCAGAAATGTGAGTGGGAATATCAAGTACACCCATAGTAAAAGACCAGGTTATTACTCGCTAACGGTGACGTCTAGTTTCCTTCTCGTTTCTCTAAACATTGATGCGATCCTAGGCGAGATTACTCTCCATCAGAGAAGGAAAAAACTTGACGAGATGGTCAGAGGGGAGGGCCTGGGCCATGCTTATGCGGTAACATTGTCACGAGTGAGGGCGCAACAAAGAAGCAGGGCAAAGCTCGGTATGGAAGTTTTAATGTGGGTATCACATTCCGAGCGGCCATTACATGCCAACGAATTATGCCACGCCCTGGGGGTAGAAGAAGGATCTCCCGACTTGAATGTTCAGAATATCCCTGCCATTGATACACTATTGGCATGCTCTCTGGGGCTCGTCACGGTCGAGGAGCCCTCGTCTACCGTTCGTCTTGTTCACTACACTCTGCAAGAGTACCTTTCCCATAACCCCAGCCTGTTTATCAAGCCCCACTCAATAATTGCTGAGGTCTGTTTGACCTACCTGAACTTCCAGTGCGTCTGGGCTGTTTCCCCTACTCTCGATTTGGTCCCGCCGACCATTCCTTTTGCCGAATATGCTTCTTGTTACTGGGGTACGCATGCTAGGCGGGAAACCACCGAAGGCGTGAAAGCGCTTGCATTACACCTACTTAGCGGATATGAAAAACACATATCTTCTAAACTTCTATTTTTGCATGAAACAGATATTTGGGAAGAAGACTCCGATTGGGAAGACAGCTACGCGGGATTTACAGGACTTCACTGTGCTGCATTGTTTGGACTCGGAGAGATAACAACCACTCTATTGGAGTTGAACAGTTGGGATACCGGGGCGACTGATTTCAATGGCGACACAGCAATCACCTGGGCCGCTAGGAGGGGGCATGAGGAGGTCGTGGAGATACTGCTGGAGCGGAACGACCTCGATCCCAACACAACTTTCAGCGAATATAGCCGAACACCACTCTCATGGGCTGCCGGGGGTGGGCATGGGGGCGTCGTGAAGATTCTGCTCGGACGAAGCGATGTCAACCCCAACACAGCTGACGCCGAATATAACCGAACACCACTCTCGTGGGCTGCCGAGAATGGGCATGAAAGGGTCGTGAAAATGTTGCTGGATCGGAACGATGTCAATCCCAACACTGCTGACAACGAATATGGCCGAACACCGCTCTTGTGGGCTGTCGAGAACGGGCATGAGAAGGTCGTGAAGATAATACTGGAACGGAACGACGTCAATCCCGACGAAGCGGATAGGTGGAGCCGAACAGCGCTCTCGTGGGCTGCCGAGGACGGGCGAGAGGGGGTGGTGAAGATACTGCTGGAACGGAGCGATGTCAATCCGGACAAAGCGAATATGTGGAAACGAACACCGCTTTCATGGGCTGCCGAGAATGGGCATGAGGGAGTCGTTAAGATATTGCTGGATCGGAACAGTGTCAATCCCAACACAGCTGACACCGAATATGGCCGAACACCGCTCTTACGGGCTGCTAAGTATGGACATGAGGGGGTCGTGAAGATACTACTAGAACGGAGCGACGTCGATCCCAACACAGCTGACACCAAATATGGCCTAACCCCGCTCTTGTGGGCTGCCAAGGGTGGGTATGTGGGGGTCGTGAGGATGTTGTTGGATCGGAATGGGGTCAATCCCAACATAGCTGACACCAAATATGGCCGAACGCCGCTCTTGTGGGCTGCCAAGGATGGTTATGAGAGGGTCGCAAAGGTACTTCTGGAACAGGGCAATGTCAATCCCAACATAGCTGACACCGAATATGGCCTAACACCGCTCCTGCGGGCTGCTAAGGATGGGCATGAGAAGGTTGTGAAGATGCTGCTGGAACGGAACGACGTCAATCCCAATACAACTGACGCGGTCTATGGCCTAACACCGCTCTCGTGGGCTGCCAAGAATGGTCATGAGGGGCCCGTGAGGGCACTGCTAGAACGGAACGACACCAATCTCAGCATGGTTGACAAAAAGTACGGCCGAACGTCGCTCTCATGGGCTACCAAGAGTGGGCGTGAGAGAATTGCAAAATTGTTGCAGGAACGAACAGATTTTATATCCAGATACCCAGCCACTCTTGAATCAACGGAGCTCTCCCCCTCCAAGTCGTCCGAGATATCTGAACCGCCTCCCAAAAAGGCCCGCAAGTTTTGATGCCCGAGGGTGAAACCCGATACTTCTCCCTCCATCCACCAGACACTATTCCAGCAATGGAACAAGCTTGGAAAAACAATATCCTAAGCCCATCACAGGCAGTTCCGTCTATGCGGACCGACAAGCTACCGTAGATTTGGCCCTTCCAGCGATTTTCCTAGGATATCTCACTGCCTCCTTGGTTCCTCTAAATTACCATCCCCCCTTTCGCCTTGTATGTTTGCAGTCTTTTTAACCAATTCTGTTTATACCCGTGCTTAGTTGATGTTTTTCTGCGCTCTCTAGCCTTTATATATACACCCGTTTAATCCTCCTTATGTTTCCCATGTCAATTGGCTTAATTTTTCCATATTTCTTAATAAATGCCTTTGTATTTACTAGCATTATTGCATAACCTAGACAGCAACCTTATTGTATTTTGAGTGAGGTTGGTGGAAACTTTACAGACATAAATTAGATAAAGACACAAAATACTGTACAAATAGGGGAGGGTGCACTTCAGTGGTTAATAGAAAAGAGCTCGCAGTGAGTGGTGATCAGAGCTTAGCCTATATATTTCCTCTCAGATTTTTTCCATTTTTCCAACCACCTATCCACAACACTACAAGATAAACATTTCTCCTTATCAATACCAAAGATACAGAACCTTTTTTACTCCCGCCATCTCTTGTAGATATCGCAACTAATAGCCCACTATACACTCGCCGCTAGACCCACCCCCCTCCTGCCCGCCCTTTCCCACGGGCGCTCTAAGCCCCCACTTCTTGGGGGTCATTGCGAGAGCCTCATATATGTGTCGGAAATTCGGACGAGCGGGAACCTTATGATAAGAATGGGAAGCTTCTAAAGATGCTCCAAAAGCTAACCTACACTCATAACCACGTTACCCACAGCAGTGGCAGGGCACTGGGCGCAATACCTTCAGCTAGGTCCCAAAACTAAAAGTGACGCACCAATGCTAAATGCTGTAGTACCATTGATCACACGGTGTACAGGCAAGAGGTATTTTGCACTAAATGCAGGTTTGAAAAGCAGGGGTGAAGGGGGGTATCTTATATGCCCCTGATGGGAACTCGAAGAAACGGTCAACCATGTATCTTGCCACCTCCCCGTATCTGAGACTGTGCGGAGGACAACCGACCCGAGAGTAAGGGGTTTGCTGAAGAGTGAGTAAAAAAAAAACTCGACGAATCTCCCTATTGATCTTGTTCCAGCGAATGATCTGAACGTTCCGGTGAAGGGACATTCCCACCACGAGAGGACCGCAGTTGCATTCCCAAGAATAGAATTTTTTCTTCCATGGGAGTTACTATCATGCACCTCTTTAGGATGCCGAAAGAGCTTATTTTCACACTTGGTATTGGCTATTTATCATATGATTCTCATTGCGCTGTATGTCGTCACATAAGGGGTTATGCAGAAATCGTACACTTGAATAATTGGGGGGGATATAAGAAAAAGAAAAGAAAATCACACGATATGCATTCGTTGCCCAACCCGTAGCTCACCCCACAGTAGCGCTCGAATAATATTGTGCATTACAGTAAATTACGGACGTAAGATATCATACATACAAGACCGGAAACCATATCTCCCACTATGAAATCTTGATTTCAAGTAATAGTGAATCTTACCATAGGGGCCCATATCATAGAAAGTAGTGACCAATTAAGCTTCTTTAAGACGAGTGGACTTTAGATAACCAATCCGCAGGGGGGTTGACTGTATTTAAAGCCTCGAATTTGGTTCCCCCCCCCTACATCTTTATGACAACTGTCAACAACTTCCTCCCCCTCCTCCTACATCTCCATTGAGATCTGAATTGTTATTTTATACTAGCCCAGCTGACAGCATCCAGTAGCATCTGGTAACGTTACGGCAAGTTACTGTACCGTACCATATTGTTACGTAAACTTACAACTCGAACCCCATAAACTACCGAGTGATCGTGGATGATGCCGTTTACCGGAAGCCCCCTTCCACCGATTGGGATCATGTGAAGGACCGGAAGAGAAGAATGGACGGAACGGAAGGCGCTATGGGAGGTTAGCGACATGCGAGTTTCCTTTGATATCTATCCGGTTGGCTATCATAGTTCTACTCGTTGTTTGCTAGTGGGAATCGACAGAGATGGAACTCGGGATAGATGGCCACGAGTACCACACTCCGGAGCGTTTGCGTGAGTAGAGGTTTGAATATGGTGCATTTGTTCCTGTAGGCACATAGAGGAACAAACCCTGTAGCAGGCATAAATAAACATAGCCTAATCACTCTGTGCTGTATATATACGCTAGTGAGGTTTGCAATAAGGGAAGAAAGTAGACAAGATAGATTTCATTCCCCATCTGTTCCATTTGCCCTCGACTATCGGGTCAAGGTAATATGAGAATACTGGTATTGGTGTTTGTCCTCTCTCCCCTAGGCGACGATAAGCCAACCAGAGAACCAAGAGGAACGCGAACCCCAATTGCATTGGGTCGCGTACTCCAGTAGCCCGCCCAACTATATTTCATGGAGGAGAGCATTCAGAGTTTGTTTTTTGTTTTTTTTGGAGGGGAGGGGCTCTTGATCGCTTCTGGTCATTCCAGATTTTTAAATATCCCATAGTTTAGGGAGGAGTTGTTGGAGAGATATTTCTTGATTCTGTTGTGAGAGAGGCTGCTTTCAGAATGAGCAGTGGTAATAGAATGGAACAGTAGAGAGAATAGCTGTGGTGGGATAACTAAGAAAGGTGCGTACTTCGTCTCATCCTCACTCCTCTCTAGCTAATCGGTAATGACAGGTGTATAAGGAAAACATCATCAAAGCAATCCGATCTCTCCACGGATCACTCCACCCATCTCTGTCATTCCATCCATGTCCAAACTCCTCTGTCCACATCCGCGATAACAAAGGAAAGACACATCTCTAGAATCCAGTTCCAGCCTTCGAACAAATCTATCATGCTGCCAAACACTGAAACATACTCCCATGACTTCTGTAAACAACCTTGTCCTTCCATCGCACTTCCCGTGCCTTCCATGACCAACCACAACACACTATCTCTTGTGACTTCAACAGATTTGACAATAATGATCTATCGCCAAAACACCACCTTGGCCACCAACAATGGAAGTCGCAACCGTACTCATATTGAAAAGCAGTCAAAATGAATGGACTACTCTCCCATACGTTGTTTTGATAAATGCTATATCGAGTGTTGATTTCTGAGAGCCAACGATACAATAAATTTAGTGCTAGCACTCATAATGAAATAGAGCTATATATTTTATGGCTGGTGGTGGAGGAGTATCTGCCAGGGGGTTGGGATGCTGATTTGATTTAGTGAATAATCAGGAGCCCATTTCCCATTTGGCGACTCTCTCGCCGTGTCCGCGTGCCGCCAGTGGTATTATATCATAGTATATGTCACAGGGAGCTCTTTGACTTCTTAGTAATGACTATGGGGTACTATTCCCCAGCTCTATTCACTCCGATATTACACAGAAGCTGGGCTATATTCCCTAACCTAACCCAATGCAAATTCTCAAATGTCATACAGCTTAAAAACTAGAATAATCGGGGCACGTGATAAGACGTTGGATTCGCCCCTCTCGCTAATGCCAGGTGTTTTTCCTTATTTCTCCTCCTCCTTTTTCAATTATCTCGGAAAACGTGTTCTTTGATGCTTTGTGAGTACCTTGTCCCTTTTCCAGAGGCGCAAATTTCCGACCAGTATACCTAGCGCGTGGTTAGTCCAGTTGAGCTTTTACGGCAGTTAGAGCGCCGGTGCAGTACGGTACAGTACAGTGGCACCTCATTGTCGGGGATGGCCAAAATCCCAAGAATCTATCCGGGACAGTGCGTTGTCGGGGACAACTGGTCAGGTTTTAGTGTAAAGAAACTCATAACTCGGAGAAATTCATACGAGACAGCGAGGAACCTGGAAGAGCAAGATCCGGGGGTAACGGAGTGCGATTGTGCTTGAGCAATACAGAGTTCCTCTTCCCCTCCCACAGGGCCTAATACCTGAGTGGCAGAATTGTGCCAAATTCAAGTGATACTATCAGATTATCATACAAAAAGTATCACTACCTATCCTCTTGCCTAACAGCCCGCCTCCCTATCCTAAAATCATTATTACTGTAAAAAAAAAAATCTAGAGCCAAGGCCGAACAGAGAGCTAGATCATTTTTATAAAAAACAAAGGGGAGGAAAAAATAAAGAAAAAAATGTCCGCCAACTTACGACCACCCCAGGAGAGAAGCCGGACAATATAAGTGCCCTTCCCCTGCTACGCTAGCAGAGGCCATATCCATTTACCACTACCGTAGGCCCTCAACTTGAGGATTTAAGATCGATGGACACAGTAACACATTCCGCTTCGAGAATCCAACAGCGGAGGCGACGGATATCCCCCTTAACCCATCATCCTCACCTCCCGCAGCAAGCTGCCAGGGTGTTCTCAGGCTCTCCCAAACCGAGTACCAAAGATGCGAGTAACGGACAAAAATTCAACGACGATGCAAGTAAATCCCTAATGTCTTGAAATGGTCACCTGGTTTGTGTGGGGGATCCCCTGCTTCAAGAGTTTTCCCGCGTATCGGTCGATATAAGCCATACTGGCGAGGTAAGTGTTCCCCACTGGTATGAGTATCCTAGTGGTAGTGCCTAAGAGAATATGGAACCGTACTTGTGGAGGTTATTAAATTTTCATAATGGGACATGAGAAAATGGATATTCATTCCCAAGTTATGATGCAAAATAATTCAGGAGAGGGAAAAAAATACCATCATCCTCGGCAGAGGCATGTTGAGCATTTTGAGCATGTTCGCAAGACCTGGCCCTTGAAAATCTGATACAATATATGAACATGTGATCAGAGTTATGGTACATTTTAGAGAGAACGAGTGATATGCTGTGACAGAAAATAGAGGGTGTCAGGGGTCCTGCTAATTAAGGGGATCAAATGAAGGGAAAAAATAACAAGCACCGGTATTCCGAAATTTCCACCAGGAGATGGCTTACGAGCAATACAATTTCTCGCTCCTCCCTTCGCATAAAGTTTGCAGAGATAATTAATTATATGGGACCAAGGACCACGGCCATCCTACCGAGGGATACTAACGCCAGTGGCGAGCCAGTCAAAACAAACAATGATCAAGCTACCGAAATTTTTCGCGCAGTATAACGGCACAGCTTGTGCTTGCACATGTTAGCTCTTCCATCTTGAGATCAAGCGGTATGATCCAGTGCCCTACAGGTGCTTTTCTACCACACAATCTCGTTCCGCGTTCGAGCCCCCACCCGGGGCTCCCGAGCAGACGATGTGACATATATACGACCATACAAGAGGTACACTCACCCTCCGCTATCCCGGACAGCCAAAATCTAAAGAATCTTTCCGGTACAGTGGGTTAATCAAAACGGCGAGCCAAGTTTTGCTGTGGAAAATTCTTGGATTCACAGTATTTCATACGGGACAGCGAAGTATCCGTATCGTCGAGATCCGGGGCAGCAAGGTTTAAGTGTAGATTAATCGCCCAATGGTACGCCCCTGCCTATCCGGGACCTTCGTGTTAAGTAAGGAGCCCGAACAGGGTCCGCCACCTCTAATTAGATGACATGGGGAGGTTCTCGCCGAAAGGAGTCCTGGCCCGAACCCAATACCATAGATCAAAAAAATGGGACGGATATCCCCGCCCTTCGAGTAACGAAACTGCACCCGTGCTTTAATGCAAGCAGTTCAGTATCCCTTCCACTCATGAAAACTGCGGCCTCTTCTATCAGAGAAGTTCCTCATCACATGCCGGTAAGGAGCCATTCATGAGGTGATCAACCCATCAGACTCAGCTTCCTAAACAGCCCCACAACACGCCCACCGCAATTCCATAAACCCCATTGCACAGCCCACATGAGTCCGAAAATGGAAGTGGGGGGGAAAATCAGTTCCCGGAAAGATGAGGGAAAGCTCCCACCCGGGAATCCGTTCGGCGCTATCCCGGGCACCCTCCGATAAACCTCCATGGATATCCGCTACGATACTATCCCCCACGGCACGCAACCTTGTGAGCACTTGAGAAATCGTCTCGCTCATTCCATCAGGGTCACAGGGCGGCGCAGGGCCCCGGCTCCCCTCCGGAAGGGAGATGCATACGGACTAGTCACCGTACCGGGACGATTCCCGGGTAGTAAGAAACAGAGATTCACCAAGGCGGTGCATGGATCCGGACAGCACCCCACACCGTAGTGGCGTCCCAATAAATCAAAGCAGTCGAGGAATTCGTGGCAGAGCCACGGGCGCACCTCATCAGCAAAGTGGCTCGACCAGTCGCCGGTATTTCGAAAAAAAAAAAAGGCATTGCCGATTGCCCAATTCTTTGCTGACTGAATTCCATTGTTTCACCTCAGTAAGGGATAGAAAGGTGAGCCAATCACGCCAAAGTAAATCTAAAACATTCCTATGTTAGGCCAACGGTCTGATTTCTGTCGTCCTAATTCCTTGTATGGGTTTGGGTTAGTAGTGTCTTATTCTTACCATGCCCGGTTTTCCGGCTACCGAATGTAAAATCCTTCAGCAGAGTCCTGCAAGGAGTATACACCGATGTTTCCCTTAGCGTAGATGTCTAGAAATGATGTGCGCGATAGAGCAGAATCCAGCTATCTGCAGACTCCACGGTAAACGCTAACCAATACAGCGATTCCTGCAACTTAGCTGAAGAGTGCCCCAAGCCTGCTCTGCAGACCGTAAAGGATATTACGATACCTTGTCATATATCAGTACTGCAATACAACCCTATACCAGAATACCATTCTGGGTAAGCGTTGGTATGGAGATGGAGCATAGGCCGGCAGTCCTGAGCGCATCACGTACATACTTTTCTATACAATAGCGCGCCAATAGGGGAGCAGGGCATATTAATTGCACAAGAACTCGGCTTCTTGGAAGTTCGTCTGCTTCCTCACCCCTTTCCTTTCTCTTACTTTTCCCCACAACACTAGCTCCTTTGTGGGCTCTACCGCATTCCGTGATGTTACAACGACTCACAATCGCTATCTTAGCACTCACCGGCATTGTGTCGGCGATGGGGCCTGTGGATACCATAAGACAGCATCCAGAGCTTGCGAAGAGGGCACAGTTTGAGACGAGGAATGAGCCAGAGTCTGAGGTCAATGAGAGAAGGTCCAAGTCCAAGTACTATAACAGCAATACCGCCAGTATACCTCCTCTCTACCAATGCTCCTATCTGACATTGTCCGTTTATTCTACTGACATCCCATAGAATACTGGGTCAATGGCAACAAGATCCCCGACGTAAATTTTGATGTCGGCGAGTCATATGCTGGACTAATGCCCATTTCGAAAGATAAGAACGAGACAAGACAGCTTTGGTTTTGGTTCTTTCCTACGACGGGCACGGTTGACGACGAGTTGGTTATCTGGCTGAATGGTGGCCCTGGATGCAGTAGGTGCTTTCTGACTCTTCGAATAAATGGAGTTTGGCAGTTGATATAGCCGTGAAGGCAGTCTTGAAGGACTTCTACAGGAAAACGGACCCTTCTCCTGGTAAGAGGAGCCCCCGTCCTCTCCCGATCTGCCTGCACAAGAAGTTGACACGAGCTGGCAACAGGCAGTATGGAACCTACAAGCCAGTACGTAATAAGTATTCTTGGCACAATCTCACAAACATGATTTGGTTAATCCCCGAAATTGACCCGCTCCATTGAAGCAAAACTAAAGAGTAGCAGGATTGATCAACCTGTAGGAACAGGCTTCTCCCAAGGTGTCCCCGACGCAACCTCAGAAGAAGACATTGCAGTGAAATTCCTGGGCTTTCTCGAGAACTTTATCAAAACCTTTGGCTTTGAGAATAAGAAGATCTATTTAACCGGAGAATCATATGCAGGCTACTACGTTACGTACATATTGGATGCAATGTACAACAAGAACGACACAAAACTCTTTGATCCTCGAGGTCTCATGATCTACAACCCTACCCTGAGTGAATGGGTGGTCCATGAGCAGATTCCTATGGTTCCGTTTGTAGATTATTGGGCGCGCCTATTGGCCTTGAACGAAACTACTATGGACCGCCTCCATGACATGGCCGATAAGTGCGGGTACACAAGCTACCTGAATGAGAACATGCTTTTTCCTCCAAGGGGCCCACTCCCGACCCCCCCACATATCTTCACCCCCGAAGAATGTGACGTCTGGCGTGCTGCTTTACGGTACCCCCACACATATATATACTTCCTCACCCCGGTAAATGCGGACAGAGCTAACGGAATCCCAGGGCCGCCACCTTAGTAAACCCGTGCTTCAACGTCTACCATATCACTACAACCTGCCCTATCCTCTGGGACGTCCTGGGATACCCAGGAACCAACCATTTCCTCCCCGAGGGCGCGGAAATATACTTCAACCGCACAGATGTGCAGAAGGCTATCAATGCCCCGCATATGAACTGGGAGGAGTGCTCCGGTGACCTCGTGTTCCCCAACGGGGACCCGAGCGATCCCCCCAACTACTCGCTCCTGCCACGCCTCATTGACAAGCTCGAGAGGACGGTCATAGGCCACGGGATTTTGGACTTCAGATTTCCCATAAACGGGACCCTGTAAGACGCACACGTCCTAGGGCTGGAGGGAAAGTGCGAGTGCTAATGAGACGCGATGCAACACCGGTAGGTTGTCGATTCAGAATATGACATGGGGCGGGAAACAGGGATTTCAGACCAAGCCGACGGAACCGTTCATCGTACCATACGACAGCCAAGGTATCATGGGGGTGGTACACACCGAGAGAAAACTCACGTATATTACTCCACACCCATGCACCGAGTTTACATCCGGCTGATGATCCATAGATGGGTGGAAATCGAATGGTGCGGCCACATGGTCCCGCAATACCAGCCTGGAGTTGCCTACAGACAGTTGGAGTATCTACTTGGCAGAATCGATAAGCTATGAGCCGGTGGGGTGGTGGAAAAGAGTGCGAATTGCAAGGGCCCTGAGTGATCACAATGTGTCACTCGGCATTTAACTCATGGGGGTCGGATACGGGTTTTGGTTGTACTGTATCTTACGGAGCTATGATAGGATCCTATATTTACCAGGGGCAACTGCCTGCCATTAATTTGCTATAATAGATTTCTTTGCTCTATCCCTATATCCTATCCTCATCTGACCCATGCCCTCCACCCCACCACCAACCACCCAGCTGCAAGCGTCTGTCAGCTACAGTACGATAACACGCTTCCACCCCACTAACCCATTTCACCCACAATCCTCGCTATTACACCATGCCTAGCAAAAGGAACACTAAACTGAATCCAGCCGTATCCCCAGGATTTATTCTGGAATCGTAAAAGAGAGGAAAGGAAAACAAACGCCATTAACCCGCTAACTCGAGCCGTTTTTAAACCCCTATAGCAACCGCAAAAAAAGCATATATATATATAAAAAGTGAAAAGAAAAGCATCAGGCCACTATAGCGACGCTCAATTCCCGCCATCTCCATCAACCCCCCGCCTCGCTGGCCAACTCTGATGCCATGAGCGCTTTTTTGCCTTTGTCGACTGCATGAACAGTTGCAGCGGGAGGAGTGGCGGATGAGGAGAGGGCATTGGTATTGCCAGCAGTAGGAGCAGCGGAAGAAGAGTCAATCTCGGAGGGCTGTCGGGAGAGCACTCTTATGAAGGGCGATGAGGGTCTTGCTCGTTCCGGCCTGTCGCTCACAATATACCAATCAGCAAGGATACAATAGTACTAAGAAAGGCTATGAACACGCACATAACCACCCCCGGCCCACCACCCCCACCACTACCACTACCGCCGTTACCAGTACTCGAACTAACAAACAATAACAAATACTTCAAATTCGGCAGAGTATGCCGGATATCCATGACCCACAGCCCTTGAGAACTCATCAACTGTTCAAGATCCTTATTCAGCAAAAAGATCGCATACTCGAAGCGGAAGTAGACGCTGCCCTTCACCCACAGCGGGAACGTGCGCGCGCCAGCGATGACGGAGATGGGGTCACGCACGAACGAGCTGCTGCACAACGGCTGCAGCGGATAGCGCAGGCAGGTACCCAGGTAAAAGGAGAGGAGGTAAGCGACGTGCGCGACGTAGCCGAGCGCAGCAGAGACGGTGTCTGCGTCCACATCCTCGTGGTGCGTGTTTGGCAGCGGGAGGGAGCGAATGGTGAATGTTAGGGGGTGGTTTGGTATCTACAATATCCATTAGCTAGTTGGTCTGTGGAAGGAGATCGGGAGGAGGGAGGACAGGTTCGACTGGGTAGACAGTTTGTAAATCTTCCACTATACGGCGGCGTTGGGCTTCTATTCCCTTTTTAGTCTCTCCTAGGTGCTTCCTGCAGCGCGCGAGGCCAACAGCTGCTTCCTTAAGGTAGTTCTCTCCAGTCTGTTGAGCCTCCCGCCCGGCCGCCATTGCCTCGCGGCGCATTCTTAAACTTTGCTGCAGGAATTCTCGTTTCCTTACTGCTACGCCCAGGCGCTTCTTCTCCGAGGCCAAATAACCCTGCAGGGTCTTCCTGGCCTCCTGAGCTTGGGAGACTTCCCGGAGAAGTGTCATTGAACCGGACTCCCGCTCCAGAATTGTGTTTATCTGGTTGGAGACTCTGACGCTTGTTTGTTCGGCATCTTGGATGCAGTCTCCCAGATTGTTGAGTTTCATTATCGCGTCATAGGAGGCGGTGGACTGGATGGATGGACAGATGTGTTAGTTTAGCTGGCTATAAAAAATTTCTCGTAGATCCGGCTGATACACACTATTAGGTTATCCGCAGCAGAGGCGGTGGAGTGAACTGAAGCCGATGATGGACGTCTGAAAATTGGGAGATCCATGCGCAAAGCGGACAAAGAGAATGGCATATCCATAAGAGTAGTGTAGATCCCGTCCGATAGGAAAAATATGACAGAATTTGTAGGGAATGGGTGTCTGAAGTTCTCCAACTACTCTCACTCACCCCCAATTAGCCTTGTACAAGGTCGCGGTAAGGAGTGAAATTTTTTTTTAAAAAAAAAACCCCCCCCTGACAGGGAGGAAAAGGACAAAGTTGGAAAAGATGAATTTTGATGAACATTTTTACCAATAAACTGCAGGGCTGAGAGTGCGACATTAAACTCGGCAATCAGTCGGAATTGCCCCTGAGTGCCGGCCCATATCTTCACGGTGACTTTATCCAACCTAGAAATGTGCGGTCCGTTATGCGAGAGCTCGAAGAATTGAAAATTCGGATTCTATAAAACCCCTCTCCAATAAGCTCTCCTTCCAAAAATCCACAGGTCACAGAGCCCCATACCATAGATTTTGACACAACCTCACTGATATAGATTGGGTCCTCTGATCGCTCCATCAGCATCCTCCCACGGCCACACTCTTCATACTCCCGGCAGAACACTCACCACCACTATCAGCCCCGCTCCCAACATGCAGAGAAAAGAACACGTCCACCATTCTCCCCGCTGCAACGTCCTCAAGTCTCTTCTGCCTTGTCATGGAGCTCTCCAGACCCAGCGGATTCCCTCTCGTGCTTCGGCGCCCTAGTCGTCCACCAAGCCCGACATCAACGCCAACGTCCACATCCACATCCACACCCACATCCACCTTCGTAAGGTCCATCTCGGACTTTGCGTGAATCAGTCCCCCACCACTACCACTGCTGCCGCCACCAGTTGATCCCTCAGCGCGCACCGGCAACTTCCCCACTGACTTCCATGCCCCGACTAAAACGTCATCGTCGGAGGACTTTGTAGGGCGGGTAGATTGCGCCTTCTCCACCGAGGTGGTGAGATTCCGGAGGGCGATACCGGTTAGGTGGCGGAGTTTTCTGCCCTGTTTAACCATACATAGTTAGCTACCCGAATCAGGTGGGGGTATGAAGAGCTCAGATGCACAGATGACAATAGCAGCGGGCGCTCCCTGGACGTGGATTCAATTCCCGGAGCAAAATCCGCGTCTGGGATTCTCAGGCCATCACTATCGGATGGCATGATAGTCCCTTCAGGAGGTATTGCGGTAGTATGATAAAGACAGGATGGGCGAATTAGTGTTGTTGTAGATGGGATACGGTAGGTCTAGAACTCTCTTTCTCCGTTGCGTGAGTGTGGGATGGGGTTGGATGTTCAAATAAAGTTGTAAGCGTGCATGACGCTATCTCCCAGATGGCTGGTGTGACCCGATCAGGTTACAGTAGATTCATGAATAAGTGCGTCTCACACTAAGACATTAGGGCTGCCTCTCCTGGTAAGGACTGCCATATTTTCTTATTTATTTTTTCCTACTTGTCTCAGCGGGCGGCTGGAAGCCTATTTTTTGTTTGTCTGTTTTTGTTTTTCTTTTTCCCCCCTCTTCTAGTCACAACCCTAAATCCAAAGGGGGGAATTACTGACGTCTTAGCGCGAAGTTCAACCATTACCCGAACAGCTTCTATGGTACCGGTACCATACCCTTGCGGTCGTATCATATGGCTTTTACTGAGAATCTTTCTCTCTCTCTCCGCCAAATGATATTAGATTCCTTTAAATCTTAAAAAAAAAACTGCAAAAAGACTCACTGGAGAGCCCTTGTGATGTAGATCCTCCGCACTGAAGCGGTAACCGTGTGTTACTTGGGCCGTTTCCGGTGATTAATTCGGACACAATTTGTGAGGCGCTCCACCATCAAATACCGCAGAAACCATCAAACACAACGAACACACGACCCTATATCAACTATTATACTCATACAAACCCCCACCCCTCCACATCTCCCATATGCCACGAGAAATGTTACTTTACACACCCAAAGCCTTATTCCCTTTGCCCCCGGTAAACTCCCCCGATAGGATGGAAAAGAAAAAAAAAGTGTTTCCCACATACGCTAAGCAGAATAGGGAGTAAATAAAATAATGCGTAGAAAATACAACCAACGGAGAGCCCGCTGAGAGAAGAGGAGTGAATAAAATAAACAAGCAGAACAAGGCCGTCAGAAGTATACAAGAACTTAAAGCGACAACCCGCACCAGCTAGAATAGACAGTGAATGCAGAAAACAAGTAAGCAAATATCACCAAGGTCAAATAAAACTTCAAAATGTAAAGAATAGTGTCACAGCAGATATTATCCTAGAACATAATTGTTCAAGGGCAATGCTCCGCCGATAGTGAGGGGGAAAGAGAACAGAAAAAAAAAAGAAGCAAGAGCAAAACAAGCAAAGACAAGACAAGACAAAAAAACAAGAAGACTAACGACGCTGGAGAATGAATAATGCGGAGTGACTTTTTTGGAAAGCAAAGACTCCTTAAAAACCGTAAAATAAAATAAAGCAACCATCTTTTTCTTCATTCGTTTCCCTTCCTCTTTTTGTGACCGCCAACCCCACCCCACCCGACAGACGACCAACGCTCATGGGAGGTGGTAGGATCCTCACCAAGATCTTGTCAACCTTGCCCAAAGTCGAGCATCGATCCGATCATTCAATGTTGGAAATTCCCCACCTCCCCAACACCGCAACTTCATACCGACTTCAGTCCCCTGACATCCCCATTCAAGGACTTTCACCTCCGTATTGCCCAAACCATGAGCTCTCCAGCACCTTCCTAATATCCCACCTCTCCTCAGGCCGTATTGCAAGGCAACCTTTCACCACCTCAAGGACGTCCCGCGGACTCCCAGCTTCAGTTAGGCCCTTGCACTTCCTCAACTTCTCCTCGTCGTATTTACCACTCAAAATCTTATTCATCAGTTTGGGCTGAAAGTTATGTGAGAATGGCAGGCTTCCCGCGTGCAGCACGTACACCACAACGCCGAATGCCCATACATCCACCGCAGGAGTACAATGTGGGGGGCAGGGTGAGGACGACAGAGTGTCTTGGCCCGATATCATCTCGGGGCTCGCATATTCAAGGGAGCCCATCAGGGAGGTAGTAGTCGAGGGGAGGAATGCAGAACTGGCCGATCCAGAGGAAGACTTTCGGGAACGTCTCACAGTGCTGAAGTAGAGGCCATCATTACTGCTGTCATCATCGTCCTCGTCATCATCTTGGCTCTTGACAAACTCCGCCATTCCAAAATCACAAAGCAACAAGTTCCCTCCCTCATCACTATTGACCGACATATCCACAAGGCAATTTTCTAGCTTCACATCCCGGTGCATGATGCGCATGTCCTCATGGAGATACCTCAACGCGCAGGCAAGCTGGAAGGAGTATTTCTGTGCCAGCCTCGTGGATATTCCATGGCGGTTGGCCCTGATCAAGTCGTAGAGGGATCCTCCCTTGATGAGTTTTGTGAAAGCAAAAGTTGCAAAAGGGGTATCATAGACAGCAACAAGCGGCAATATATGGGGGTGTGAAATGCATCTCCATAGCGACACTTCATGATCAAAGTCCGCCTGAACTTTATCATTCTCAGAATCAACTTCACGTACTTTCTTTCGGACGATTTTCACCGCCCGCTTAATCTCTATGCCCCCCTCTATGGTAATAGCCTCCTTGACTACACTAAACCCTCCATAACCGATCTGCTTTCCAAGGACGTAGGAGCCTACCTCCTGGCCTTCAGAATCAGGCTCAACGGGCTGTGCATTGCTATTATTGAGACTATTTAGGAACTAGGTTTTTCAGTCAGCAATTTGAACCGTTGTGCGGACGGAAACCGGGTTACTGGTATAAAGTACTTACCAGGTTTGCCGGGCTCAGCTGCGAGGATCCCCCATACCTAGGGCTAGCCGATCGATCACTGTGGGCTCGCCTGGACCGTGACCTTGGTTGGGGTTCGAATGTATAGGACTTGCTTCTCGTGGAGGGTCCAACTGCGCGAGTGGGCCAGATCGGTGAGCCACCCTGGAGGCGATCGTTAAGTGGTGAACTAGCGAAGGGTGAAGTGAAAAATTCTCCAAAGGCATCCGATTGAGGGGACGGGGTGTAAAACTCGTTGGAGAGTGGCGACATGGTAGAATCCGAAGTCAAGGAGGCAACTCGCTCAGGATCATGATCCGGACTGGCCAAAGGCGTTGGTGAGAGGAGCCGACGGGTAGAGACACGACGCTCACGGGTCGACCCATCCCCATTCCTATATCTTGTAGAGCCTTCGCCATAGTGAGAGTCTTGCTCTGACCAGGCAAACGAGCGGACTGGTGGTTGTCTGTTTTCAAAGTATTCTCCTGTCACGGTCGAATCCGGTTTGATTGGTCTCGGAAGGTGTGACTGCAAAGGAAACTGTGTGCCACCATCAGCCCTGACACGAGGGTCAAAGGCGATAGATGACTTTCGCGCCCTGTTTGCTTGTTCGATGGGTGAAATAAGGCTGGGGTCCCTAAAGGTTCCATCCTCAACCCCTCCTCCTCCATTGCCAATATTCTCGAGCGAATCCTTTGGGCCGATATCTATCCCCCCGGATGAGAATGCCTGTGGTGTAGGGATGGGGGAGCTAGCCGTACGGCCATTGTGCGGGTTGACGAAGGGAACATTCCGAGGAGAAAAATTGGAGGAATCGGTGGAGCCAGAGCGAGCAACCGAATCGAAATTCAATGTATCAAACCTGCTGTGAACATTGGCCAAACGGTCCATCGCATGTGCGATATTGCACTGTGACGGAGTGTGTGAGGGTTAAAGGTTGTCGTCCTCAGCAGCGGCAGAATTACGTAGGTGCAGCGTTTAAGAAGGTCGGCGGGGGGTGATTAATTCCGTCCTGGAGTCTGGGTAGCGGTTACAGGGTTTTGGCTGGTAGCAACCAAGCACGGGACAACAAGAGACACCGGTAGTCTATTACGATGCGTCACAAATGAGGCACAATGAAAGAAAAAAAGTGGGCACTTCAAAAGTAAAAGAGCATGGGAGACAGGTGTGTGCTCGAGTATAGATGAAGAGGATGGGGAAAGTGAAAAAAGTGAAAAAAGTGGGAGGAGCGGAGAGTAAGTAGACAGCGATCAAAAGACGAGAGGGCGGAGCCCCCCGGATGTACGGCGGGGAGAGTAGGAGAAAGAGTGGATGATATGGAGTCAAGCTAGCAGAAACGAGTAAACGAAGGAGGGGGAGCCGTTGGTTTGTGTGGTGTGAGGTGTGCGTGTGTGTGGGTGGGCGGGTGGGTGGATGGGTGTGGTTACAAAAGGCTATGTGTAATGGATAACACGATGATTTCTACCGGAACCTTGAAAGGAGAGTGTGAATGAGAGACGATGCAAGAAATGCTTGGGAAAAATAATGACAAGGAGATGAGCCGGTCCGGCCAGAGAAGAGCGTTGCGGGCTAGCAGCAGAAAAGGGGAGAAGAGAGGGGGAGGAGAAAGAGAGGCAGAGACGAGGAAGGAGAGGTTATGATGCAAAGTGCGGTGGAGAGAACGAGCAATAGAATGAAAGGGATGAGCCAGGAGAGATGGCTGAAGCTTTACGGAGTAGGGTCGTGAAAGACAAACACGAGACCTTTCGACTGGAATACAACTTACAAGTGCCAGTACCGGTATGCAGCGGGACCAGAGAGTGATGCTAGAGAGAAAGAAGTGAGAAAGCCAGTGTCAGTCAAGGAAGAGAGACAGAGGCTGCCAGCACGCAGGCCAAAAACATTATTGTCAGGGTTTCTCCCCCCCGAGATTGTCTCTGCGCTCCCAGGATTTGCCCCGAGAAGCCAAGACTCTCACCCTCCTCTTACTGGAACGGTGCAAGTATCGGTACGGTACCGTACCGCTACTCCCTTCCCTCTCTCCAAAGGGAAAAAAGGGAAAGAAGCGAAAAGCCTGACCGCACCGCATGTTGACCCCACGATCAGATTTTTGCACCAAGTTAACGTCCAGTTTGGACACGCCCCCCTGTTCGCGCGTCAGAATATCTGCGGGTTCAAGGGAAGGGACAACTCTTCGGTTGGCTGCCGTTGGCGGGGATGAGGCTTGGCCTTCGCATTGGGGTCTGCGTGGGTCTCAGGACGGGGGTCTCTCCATATGATCTACCGGTACTCGAGTACTAGTACTCGAGCACTATCGGTACTGATGCTGTATCCCACGAGCACTCTGCAGTACCCCCCAATTGGTATTTGTGTACTCGAGTACCGGTAGAGAAGGGCACCCCTCTGAAAACAGTCAGGGAAAACAGAAAGGAAAAAGGTGTGGTGGATAGCGGAGCCAAGCCAGTTCGGGGATCACACCTTTACCGGAGAAACTTGGGAGACAGCGTGGGGTAGCAACTGCTTTAGGTGTGAGCCTCTTGTGTCGGTTGTCCTCCGCCCGAAAACTTTCTGCCGGCAATTTCACTGCCAAGCTTCTTTTGGGCTGGATCGATGAGCAGAAACACTCCCAGAATCCCAGTTAACTTACAGACATTCCACCCGTCTGATTGCATATATTTTCAAGATTCCCCCCACCCTTGCTACCGTCGGCCATGAATCTCGTGATAATATTTGATTGCTGTGCTCGAGTACGGTACTATACTTGTCGGTGCATAAAGTATCTGTATGACTTGGCGTCGGGACTCCTCTGTTTGGGCGCAGACTGGGAGATATCGGCGCCAAGGCATCCCTATATTTTATGAATCGACAAGTACGATAGTCTATTCTGGTAGTTCCCCGACTACTGCATCCGAAACCTGCTTGTCTGGGGTAGGGCAGACACCGGTATGGCATAACGCACTCTGCCTACCGTATATTTTGAGCAGGACAAAAAATGGAAAAAACCACTTTTAATAAATGTGCCATATCACTACAGTAGTACTGTACTCGAGTACCGGTACTCGCACAGTACCATTGCCCAGTGCCCACCACGCTAGGGATCCAATAGTTCGGGTCCCAATTGCTTGCGCCGTCTACCGGTACCCCCCCCTTTGTGGTTCGTCGTTCGGTCGGGGAAGGTGATCATCGGAGGGGAAACTAGGCCGTCTTCTCCAGAATTAGGGACAGACCGGAAGATGAAATACCATAAGCTATTGGTAGGACAAGAATCACGATTTCCAACCCAACTTAACTCCTTCGCCGCTAACTCTATCTAGGCTCCCGGTGGGGGCTGTGAGAGGCCATCCTCCGTGCGGTTCTTACTCTAAGAAGGAAACACTTCGCTACACCCGCATTCGAGATCATGGTGATGGTCGGTGCGCGATATCCGACCAGCGGAAAATTGTTTGCTCGCTTCAATTACTAGTACTGTACTCGAGTACTGTACCCGAGTATCATACTCGCACCGTAACGGTGCTTACCACATCACAGACTCACGGCAGCGTGTTGTGCACCTTGGCAACAGCATCGGAGTGCTCGCAGCGCGCGTACCGTGCTCGAGCAGTCTGTCCTACGGTATTCGAGTACGGTACCATATACCGGTACTCGAGTACAACTCTTGTGGAATGGCGCCAGCATCCTGCCGGCAGACCTTCGTGGGTTGTTGGTTAGACTATGCTCATCACAAGCTCCAACCATTCACTTCTGCTTTTTTTTTTTCCTTTTCTTTTTCCCTCCTTCCATTTTTCCGCCCCCACCGGTACGAGAGATCAGGGTGCGGCAGCCAACCCCCCGCGAGAGTGACAAGAGATTGCACGAACGAATAAGCATAAAAGAGGAGAAATAACACGCCTTTTTAGTCCCTCCCACCAATCAATGCTATCATACTCGGCTTTCAACGCGATACCCACGGCGCCGCAGATCCAATAGCCGAGTGCCGGCACGGCACCATACGGTACCGGTGGGCATCGGTACTCGTACACAAATTGCACAAGCTTGCTGGCCCTAAGGTCGCATGGCTGTGCGAGATATATTTTGGTTCCGCGGAGCGCTTCGTTTGTTGATCAAAGTGTTTGGCAACCGCGGAGATATTGTGCCCCATCGTTCAGTTTGGCCGGCAAGTTTGCCACGGCACGCTTCACCATATTATAATAGCTTTACCCTGCCTCTCTCTTCAGGGCGAGAGCTGTCGAGCGCATTGATGCCGTGCGGGTACTCGAGTGCATGTAATTGCGGCTGGTGTCATACCGTGATGCTCGTACTCTACACGCATGCCATTACTTCCCTTCCGCCCCCGTTATCCGCCGTAATTTTGTCACGGCTAAAGGCGCTGAGGACAGGATTGCCTTGCTCTCCATGTTGCTCTCATGAATGTTGAACCCTTCTCCTTCATTTTCCCGTGATAATGTGAATCCTGACCAATTCTGATTCCCCTTTTCGGAAGACGGTGCCAGTATTCTTGGCACGTTATCCGAACCCTTTCCCTTGGTGCGCCCGACTCGCAGCTCGCACGTATCGACACCCCGTTTACCTGCCCGCCTGCCTACCTGTCCGCGACGGAGACTGATTGGCCCCCCCGCTCTACCCTGCTCCATTCTGGCCTGTCCACTTTCTTGCCTGCACCGGAACAGGAGCTCTGTCGACTACGGAGTACGGTACAGCCTCAGCACCCGCACATCATCCATACGAGTGCTGTAGTCCACTCTGAGTGCATACCACGTACAGTACACTGCCGTACTCATACATACGCATACATATCCTATCCAACCTCTTGCGAGCATCCCCCTCTCTCCCTCCCTCCGTCCCACCACCACCACCACCACCCCTAAAAAAGCATCTCCTTCCCCCCCCCCGCCCCGGCCAGCCTCGTCCCGTCACGAGAGCACACGAGACTCTCGTTGCCCTCCTTCGCTGTCCTGCCAACAGCGCATGAGATCCCCTCCTTCCCTTCGTTCGCTTGCTCTTCAAGAAGGACAGTCCGCATCTTCCCGATAGCCTATTTTCCTGTCACCTTTTTCTTTTTTTTTCTTTCTATTCCTCCATACTCATTTAATTACACTACAGTACATACATACATTACCATACACTATAGCTGTGCTTGCTAGCTGTCAACGAAATAAGAAGAAAAAAAGAAAAAAACATGACTCGTCCACAAATCGTAAGGGCCGGTAAGTTCGCCTACTCCTCTTGCTGGGCTGGAGCTCTGGAGATAGTTGTCGACCTTTTCAACCCACCCCCCTTCTGAATCCTCTCCCCCCTTCACCGACCATATCCTTCAAGGTGCAGAGAAGAGCCGGGCTCTCCCATCGTCACCACTCCCTCCCCATCCTTCCGTTACCGTCAATCCCCAAGACATATCCCCGCCCGCCCACCCACCTTACTAATGATGCTTTCATTAACTAAAAAAATATTTGGTGGTTCAGACACGCTTGATCTACAGTCACGCGATCGAGCCTCTGCGCAGGATCATTCGAACGCCCCTAGCAGTCCGAGGAATACTGCAGGGTTTGCCCCTTCTCAATCACAGGCTATTCGCAATGTTTCGACAGAGCAGGCTCAAGCGAAACAGGTCCCGGAAAAGTCGGGTGATCTCCTGCAGGATTCCGATGTAGATGAGGTTGAGCGGGATTTGGCTGGATCCGAGGAGATGGCCGGAGATGATGGAAGCTTTGACGATGATGAAATGGGCGATAGGATGTCGAGCAGTCCCAGCATCGCTGACGGTGCGTAGTGTTGCTGTTGTTTTTGGCCGCTGCTGGAAGGTGGGCTAATTGATGGGTGTCTGTGGGCGATAGAGGATATTGACTTTGAGATGGTTTATGCTTTACACACGTTCACTGCTACGGTCAAGGGTCAAGCAAATGCCACCAAGGGAGAGCACATGGTGCTTCTAGATGATAGTAATTCCTACTGGTGGTTGGTCAGAATTGTTCGTGACGCTTCGATAGGTAAAAATGCCTGCAAGATGCACCGCTGTCGTAATTCCTGCTGACATCTGACGCTTGCTTGTTTGTTTAGGATACCTTCCGGCAGAGCATATTGAAACACCTACGGAGCGATTGGCACGCCTAAACAAGCACCGCAATATAGATCTGGCATCAAACATGCTCAGCGATAATGCTCACGAAAAATCAAAGAACCCTCTTCGGAAGGCTATGCGTCGTCGCAATGCTAAAACCGTCACCTTCAGCCCTCCGACATATGTTGAAGCATCGGAATATGAATACTCCACTGATGGAGAGGAAGGGGAGCGCGAATATTATGCTGAGGACGAGGGGCAGGACCAGGAGAGGGACTCTAACGATATTGAGCGTGTGGATTCTGGTGGAGCGTCCAGCGATGA
The DNA here is from genome assembly GCA_900010015.1 of Tuber aestivum. Classification (NCBI taxonomy): domain Eukaryota; kingdom Fungi; phylum Ascomycota; class Pezizomycetes; order Pezizales; family Tuberaceae; genus Tuber; species Tuber aestivum. The sequence goes on along the minus strand of LN890959.1, from coordinate 604,591 downwards.
GCGATCCAGATCAGCACCGGATTCAAGAAATAGTAGCGATACCCCCCGGGATGACGGGGATGTAAAAGTCCGGAAGAATCCTGCCCCGGCCTCTTTGAGACATCCCGACTCGGCCGTCTTTAGTGACGACAAAACCGAAACCAAGAAGCTTACCTTGACCCCAAATCTTCTGCGCGACGACGCCACCACCTCGGTTGATCATGTCCGAGGCCGATCGTCAATGGAAAAATCGTCGAAACGGGACGATGGTATTACCTCGCCTCAACCTGGCAGCAAGGATTCTAGGAAGGCGAAGAAGGGTGGAAGTGTACTTGGTAATTTGTTCAAGAAGAGGAACAAGAAAGGGAGAAAGGACGACGAAGATGATCTGGAGGAATGGCTTCATAGCGGTGATAGGGCTGATAAGCAGAACGCTAGCATCAGTTCTAGAGAGTCCGAGGATAGCCAAATGGAGAGTGTGAAGAAGGACAAGGAGGAATTTCACCGGCGCGAGGAGCAACGAAGACAGCAAGCTCAGCAAGCTCTGCAGAAACAGCTACAGCAGCAGCAACGGGAACGGGAACGGGAAGGCCCCCGAAAACCGACCGTCAACACCGGAGCACCTTCGACCATACGCAGGGTTGAGTCCGATGGTTCGCCAAAGAGTGCCGATAGGGAGAATATGGACGATGTGCAGGTTCATGGCCCGACAGCTCTTCAAAAGCAATCCGTTGAACTTCACCGTAGTGATTCTGCCTCCAAGCCACTTTCTGTGTATGCTCCTTCCGGTCGAAAGAGGTCAACATCCTCTGAGCGTCGCGGCGGGGAAACGGATAGAGGCCCTCCAGCTGAAGTGAAGCCTATTACCATGCATCCTCTTGCTGAACCAAAGGCCTTAGAAACCGCTGCAAGCAAAGAACCAATTCGGAAGCCTTCGAGGGATAACATGAGACCAGCGTATGTTCCAAACACTTATCAACCCGCTCCGCAGCCCAGTAGTTATAGTAGCAGTGGAAATGAATCCGGGGCTAGTGAAAGTGGCAATGGTCACCAGTTTCCGGAACGCCTTTCTGAATCGCCCGAGCATATTTCATACCACGATGCCATCTCCGACCGACCTGATATGCTCGATCTTTCCAGCAGTTCAGAGAATACGTCCCCGATACACTCGTCACCGGAAATCATCGATCGTGCAAATACATTGGAGTCATCCTCACCTGAATCTCATGCAATGACCCGCACTTGGTCAGATTGGAGCCTAAGGACATACTTTGAGGATGATAACGATGTTAGGGACATGTTGATCGTGGTTCAACAGGACAAAAGCAATGGCTCCACACCTAAGAAGGAGCATCCGGACATTGGTCCACTTTTTGAAGATGCCGGCACCAAACTTGCAGACATTACAAAGGTAAAAGCTCGCTCACTTTCTCAAATTGCCTGGCGCCCGACTAACCGTTTGAACAGCGTCTTGACGGAATGCTTGGCGACTGGCTACAACGTAAAGGCCGGGCTAGGCCTTAGCTTAGCGGCTTTTATCTTTAGGTTTCTCCATTGCTTTTTTTCCCCCCTCAATAGCAACTACCATCCTCCCACATCTTTCCTTTTTCAAGTTTTACCTATTTTCCTTTCGTTGGAGTTGTGTCTTTATTTTGCTTTACTTCTGGTTATCTTATCTCGGAGGAGGATGTCAAATGGGAGAGCTGTAACTTATTTTTATAAGCGAGAACTAGAGGGAACGTTTGGCAGCAGGGGTGCTGGTCGAAAATCGCAGCTTTTCCGGCTTCTTTATCCTATTCCCTTATTTCCATTGCTATTGCTATCGGACGGAGTTTTGTGCAACGCAGGATACCCGCAAGCTGTGTTGGCGGGTCTTTTCTTCTTTTTTTTCTCCCTTTCCCTTTGCGTTTCCCTTTTCCTTCTCTCTTTTTTCTTTTCTTCTTCCATCTACCGGCGGCGCTGGGCTGGCTATTTACACCCTCCCTTTCCTTCCTTTGTCCCGGTGTTTGTTCCCTTTTCCTTCTTGATTAATTATACATTGTGGATGGGATAGTCGTATCTCGATGGGATGTTAGGAGTGAGAGGGAGAGAGGTGCTGGGAGTAAGAGGGATGGAAGCTTATGAATATGTTTGGAATGATTGAATAACCCAGCCCGTGTTCCCGTCTGTCCGCGTGTCCACTCTGTTCACGGGCAAAACGTCTGTCGGGGCCATCGAATAACCTTGACATCGAACCCGATCTCTGTATGATTTGGGGAGGAAAAGGGTTGATATTTTACATCATGAATTATCACTCAGTGATGGGGCATCGCAGCGTTATCGTGGCAAACGGGAGAAATTCTATTTTTGAGCTGTGCGAGTGACTAGGATTATGTTATTAAAATAAAGATTACTGGTGGGATTAGAGCCTGTTGCGCTGGACCCGGCGGAAATCTGTAGCACTGGAAGGAGCTGAAAATGGGTTTTCTCTTTCGAGTTGTCGGAGCCATTGTGTGGAGAGAGAGGGGGGAGGAATATTAGCTCCTGTCTGAGGAGTGAGTCTAAAACAGAGCGCCAAAAGAAAGCGGGAGGGTGAGAATGACCCATGGAAGGGGTATATATGGTGTACTGGGGAGGGGTTATCAAGCGCCGGAGCCTCACCATGTCCTGTCGCATCAATACAGCGCGATCACCGCTTCTCAACCGTTCTCTTAGCCTCCTACTTCCCCTCCAACACCGTGGCAAAAGCCACCCACGCACGCTCCGCCCATCTAGGGCGGCAATTATGGCAGGCGCTGACGTCGCACCCCTTGCAGTGGTACGCCCAATTGAAGGGGTGGCGCCTGTGGCAGATCTTGCAGATCCTGTTGGGTTCGCGGGTCAGACTTTCGTGGCTGCAGGGGCCGCTGGTGATGACGACGACTGGGCCGCTTGCGGGGATGATGATATTGGTGGGGCCCGCGGGATCGGTAGAAGCGGTGTTTTCGGGAGGGGAGGTACCGAGTATGGGGGCAGGGGGTGGTGTTGGCAGTGACATATTTTTTTCTTCTTCCTTTGTTTGTGCTGGTAGTGGTTGCGGTTGCGGAAGATTTGGGAGATTTGGAGGATTTGGGTGAGAGGGCGGAGGAGGAGGAGGGAGGGGGGGGGAGGAGGAGGAGGAGGAGGAGGGAGAGGAGAAGTGTTAACCGGCACCACATTACGAAGCATCAATCGTGTTGGGTGATTTTTTGGCGTGTTGAGGGGTTTGGGTTAGATCTGGGGTAGAGGGTCCGTCATGGTTCTCACTCGGACCTTTACAAGTATTTCGCCAAGATGTTTCAACGGGATGGGTTGGTGGATCTGATAAGATGGTTGCTATCGACCCCCGCTGTGAGGGAACAGGAGTGATTACAGAACTCTCGCTAAGAGAGAGATCATGGACTGAACGAGAAAGGGAGACCATCTACAGTACTCGTGCGGTACTCGACCAATTTACCTGTACGAGTATGTATGTATGATACCGTATCCATCCATCCAGCTAAAATGACGACAGTGGATGGAGAAAGGGCTGAGATTCGGTACCGGTAATCAGGCCGGTCAGGTCTGGGTCTCCGATACGCACTTTTGGGAGGGTTGGCTGGTCACGGTTCGCATCACGGAGGTTGTTCGTTCGTTCGCTGTGCCCTTTCCTTCCCTTCCTGTTTGGCCTACTCGAGTGCCGGGCGGTTCTGGGGAGGTCGCTGTGCAGGGATCAGTCTATCCTGGAAGGGGGAGAGTGTGGTTGCTCCCGTCCTTCTCTGTCCTATTCTGTCTCCAGTGAGCGGCGAGTCCAGTGAAAGTAAACAGATGGTTCGCGCCCAACAACTTTCAGCTCTCTTTCCACATCAGGCTCTCTCTCTCTCCTCTCTCTCTCTCTTTTTTTTTTTTTTGCCTCGGTCCTCCCGCCAGCTCACAATTCCCCGACCCGTAACCGAAGGATAGGGAAAGAGACCCCCCTTCCTCTCTCTTTCCTCCAACCACTGCTCTCCCATCTACAAGCGTTCAGGACATCGGTCGGTATCTTGGTACGAGTACGCTGCTACCGTACATCCAGTCTCCAATCCCCCCCCTTCATCTGTTCATTGTATCACAGACCGAATCGAGCGAGGGAGACAATTTAGCTCATTGAACACTTTGATCCCCCCCTTCCCTTCCCCTACCCCACACTCTCCCTCCTTTTACCCTATTGCCCCCTTCCTCCCTCGTCGCCGTCCTCTTCCTCCTCACTCGCTGTATCCCAGCTTTGACTGCAGGTCGTGTTGCCATCTGACGCTACCACGTCGCGGAATCCCAATCACCTTGATTTCTTCCGCTCCGGTACAATCTTGTTGTCGTGATCAAAGGTTTGTCCCTTCGACTGTCAATCCCCCGATCCACCAGCCCCCCCCCCTAACCACAACGCGACCTTCTCCTGACAACCAAACAGCCCCCCATCATCTGCCCATCCACTCACTTGTGCCCGTCGTTAACAGCGTTCCACGGCAAACAGCTTGATAAACGATGGTTGACACGAAAGAATTGATCCGAAAGGAGGTCAAGACCCTCACCTCGTCCTCCGCCCATGGTCGCAGCGGGTTCATGAGGAGTGATGGCTACTTGCAGGTAACTTGATGTTTCCTAGGAGGAGGAAGATAGTGTTTTAGTGTGCTGATGTAGGACTTGGAGTATTTTAGCTTTACCTCTCCCAGCTTCAACACAATCCTCTGTAAAGCTCCCTTCCCCCCATTGCTCTTTGACGTGTTTTTTATGATTATTATTCCGATGTTCCCCCCCCCGCTCTTCCATGACTCGCTACGCGATGTGTACCTGGGGAAGTATGGCGTACTGACGGCGGTTATTTTTTTTTCTTCGCGCGTAGGCGGACCAAGATGCTCACCTCGGGTACCCTTTCCGCCCTCCAGGAGATCCTCGCGTCCGTTTACGCCGGTGATCGCGACAGGAAGGGATCCTACCTCACCCCTCGTGTGCCGAAGATGGCCATCTACGGTTCCCTAATATCCGCTCCGCTCGGTCACATTCTCGTGACCTTGCTCCAGAAGGCGTTCGCCGGTCGCACCTCGGGCAAGAGCAAGTTGGCGCAAATCCTAGTCAGCAATCTTGTCGTGTCCCCCATCCAGAACTCGGTCTACCTCGCCTGCATGGCCGTCATTGCCGGCGCTCGCACCGTGCACCAGATCCGCGCCACGGTCAAGGCCGGCTTCATGCCGATTATGAAGGTGTCTTGGTGCACGAGCCCCTTGGCGTTGCTATTCGCCCAAAAGTTCCTGCCGCCGCATGCGTGGGTGCCGTTCTTTAACCTCGTCGCCTTCGTTATCGGGACTTATATCAATGCCATGACCAAGAAGAAGAGGATTGCTGCGCTTAATAAGAAGAAGGTTCGTAAAAGAGACCATCTCAGCCCGACCGAATTCTCCATTGGGCCCTTTGAACTTATGATATGGACAGTCGCGCGATAGGAAGGACATTTCCGAGACGAAGGAATACTACGTGCGACGGGAGTAGAGGGTAGAGAGAGAGAGAGAGAGAGAGAGAAATAGTGATAGAAAAAAGGGATTATTTTTTTCTCAATGAAAGGATTCTCCTTTCCTATTTCTATCACTTC
>LN890959.1:570679-597066 GCA_900010015.1 Tuber aestivum | reverse complement strand
GGTAGAGAGAGAGAGAGAGAGAGAGAGAAATAGTGATGAAAAAAGGGATATTTTTTTTCTTCAATGAAAGGGATTTCTCCTTTCCTATTTCTATCACTCTTTTTGTTTTATTTTTCCATCTTTCTCACCTTCGGTCTCTTTGGAAAATGGCAGTGCGCAGGGTAGAAAAATATCTTGGGAAAGGAAGGAAGAAGAATATTCTACTCTTACATTAATCTCTATTTCGCTTTTCACATCATCCACCAATTGATACGACAAACGGCTCGTCCACTCTCGACTATATCTAGGAATCGCTGTTTTTCCACGATGTGAGGAATGTTGTATTTCATGTTCTACTACTTCGCTTATCTAAGGTTTTTGCTTTCTTTTCTTTCCCTGTTTCAGTCAATTTCGGGATTACATTGGAGTGGCGGGCGGTTGGGTGGGGGGTAGGCTGAGGTGGGGGTGTTGAGGAGTGGGAAGCAGGCAAGAATAAGGGGCGGCGCGTATTCGTTCATATACCCGTCCATAAATGACTGCACGTACGCCTGCGGGGGTCATGTAACTTATTCTCCCTTCTGTTTGTTTCTTGCTTTTCGCTTGTTCAAGACCTCTGAAGCGGCAAGTGGGGACGGAGGGACTGGCGGGCGGTGTCGTGATGACTTTGTATTGATTTATCTTTTCATATATATATATGCCGTACTTTTTGTGAGCGCCGGCGCATGAGTGTGGTTTGCTGCCGTTATATCATACTCCCCAGTGCCTCGTCCGGTCCATTCCGAGGTTGCGAGAATACTGATGCTAACGGTATCGCTCTTGGCTGGATTTTTTGCGCCTGGGACGGCACAATGCTGCAGACGCAGGTAACTCGCTATCGCAGAAGTGGGGACACGGGGGGGGTTAGAGGTGGTTGCGTTGGCTGGGGAGACCTCGGAAAGATGCGGTGCGCGCTAGGTATGAGTGCGAGTGCGTTTTTATGATTAGAGCCCCGTTCCGACGCTGGGGATTTGAGCGTCCTACGATCCTCCGGCCTACTATATTCACGGCGCTGCGCGGTACGGGTGGTGGGTAGTGGCAGGTCTTCGCGGTTGGGTTTATTTTATTTTATTTTATCTCATCTTATTTTGTTGTTATTTTTTCTGTGCGGGTGAATACCGTGGCTGGAGGGGGTTCCCCTTCTTTCCCCTACATACCGGTATTTGTGATTTCCGAATGCGAGCATGGTATCGTTATTTGGCGTGCTGGTTAGCTTTCTTTCTTTCTTGTGCCTGTTTTCCTCTGTTGGCTGGAGTAGTAGTAGGCTTAGTACTGCTGGTACTGGGCTGTGTGTGCGTGGGGGGGGTGTCTCGTTGGTTTGTGAATTGTGTGATGTATCGTTGGGGTATTTGTCCTGTGGGATGATGATCTTTGATGTTCCTTGGTGGTATGATATCATTTATTGCTCGAGTGGTTGGTTTCCCTTTTCTTGGATGGGATATAGGGAGGTTGACTGTGGGATCATGAAACGAAAAGGCTTCACCATGGGGAGTAACCCTCCCCCCTCTGTGCTTCTTAATAGTAATGTATGACATGGGCTTTGGCTTACCGGGTGAGGTGATTTTGGCAACCTCTTCCGAGTCTGGGGCGGGCGTGATGTAGATGCCTGCAGGGGTCACGACCAAAGTTCAGTATCCTATCATACAAACCCAACTTTTGTCATTACCAATACCACTATTGTACAGCCAAACACTCTACGTCACCAGAATCTCCTTCCCCCCTTCAACCGCCTTCTCAACCTCTTCTTCAATTATCTCGTTCAAATTATCCCAATTCGTCTACCCTCCCGCCATTCATTAGCCTCCCGTCCCACCCTCACCAAGAGGAAGGAAAAAAAGAAAAAAGGAAAAACCTACACTTCTTCCCTTGACGACCCCACCCTTCCGGGCGCTAGCCTCTCGCTTCCTCTCCAATTTCTCGAGTGCCGCACCGGCTTTACCTACCGCAGCCTCCTTCCTCCTGCGCTTCTGTCTGGAAAGCGCTTTCCCCCCCTTGCGCTTCTGCACCCCGCCGCTACCCGCTGTGCGGGCGGATAGTGCGGCGAGTTTTTCGCTGGTGGGTTTTTCGTCGGGACGCGGGAGTGGGATTGTGACTGGGGGTGATGAAGCACGCTTTGCGGCGCGGGACTTTGGTTTGGGGGTTTTGGCCATATTGTAGTTTGTGGTGGGTTCGTGGTGGAAGGGAGAAGTGGTCGGTGGGATGTTATTGGGTAATGGTGAAGAAGCTTTTGACTGTGGTGGCTGTGGTGGCTGTGGTGATAGTGGGGAGAGACGGTAGGGTAACTTGGGATCGTTTTTTTACTGGGGTGGTGGTTGATACTGTACGGCACTGGGGGTACTTTGCTATGGTAATAGTCTACGCCGTGCTCGCGAATCTAAGCACAGTGCTGGCGCGAGTAGGGTGGGGTTCTGTCTTTGCCGTACGGTAGGAGTTTTGCCCGTCCTGACCATCTATTCATCCAGAGGATCATCCCGATGGGGTACCCGTAAGTGGGTATTCGACTGTCTTTCCAATTGGGGCGGCGTGACACATTGAACGGCGACCCTCAATATGAGGGAAGCGGGCTTATTTTTGTCAATTCTATTGCGGGGCTCAGTTGCTCCGGCACCATATCATATCATACGCTCTTCGACTACCGTGTTGTATTCGGGTGCCGATACTAGTATTGTGAAAGCGCTCGCTACGATACTACTGTAGACTATCGTATCATATAATACTAACTTAGCGGGCAAACAGCCTTATGCATTCGTGCCCTGAAACAAGGCTATGAAAGGGAAAATCGTCAGGAGGTTATCAGTGGTACGATAGGGCAAGTTGGTAAGCTATCAAATCATATCATACTATGATACCGGTATCGTTGCTCGCAACCCCACCTCATCCCTCCATCTCTTTTCCTCAACCCTTCTCACCCCGCCTCATCCATCCCTCACCCTCACCTCCGCCTGGTTTCTTGCGCTCCGGGATTTCCCCCTTCTTTATGCTCTGATTTCTTTCTCCACTCACTGCCCAACCGCACTGAACTTTGGTTTCATATTAATAACCGAGTCTTGTAAGAAACAAAAACCCTACCAGTTAAGGTTCTCCGGACGGTTTGCTTGCTGCTCTTCCGGAATACAGGCTGAACAAACGACTAGCAAGCACGCCGAAATGTCCGAGGAATCCAAACCCGAAGGCTCGAAGAAGGGAGGAGGAAAGGGAAAGGGAAAGGCCGGGGGGGAGGGGGGAGAAATGAACAACATTTCTGGTGCACTGGTCGAGCAGCTGCTCAACGCGAACCCGAGCCTTGCTGGGGAGATGCAGGGAATGGACCCGAAGAAGATCGAGGAGATGATGAGAGGGATGAACTTGCAGGATATACTTACCGGGATGGTATGTTTGCTGCTTTCCCAATGGCTTCAAGTCAGAGGAGGAGGGGACAGTTGCTAATTACAACCTGTGGGTGGGGTGTGTAGGCTGCCGGCGGGAAGAACCAGAAGGATATGGCTTCTTACAAGTTTTGGAATACACAGCCAGTTCCAAAGTTTGGTTTGTTTTTCTATCGCTGTCCTTAGTGGTGGGAGTTGGAGGCGCTGATTGGGAGTTGTAGGTGAGGACGAACCGTTGTCGGATGGACCGTTAAGGGAGAATGATCTTTCAAGGGTCAAGACTGTGGGTGCTGAATTGATTGAGGGATTCGAGTGGGATACTGTCGATCTTACGGATGACCAACAGGTTTTTCCCCTTTCTACTGAGGTCTGTTTGGGGTGGCTCTTATGAGGGGATAGGTCCGGGAGGTCTACGAGTTACTCAGCAATCATTACGTTGAGGATAGCGAGGCCATGTTCCGATTCAACTACTCTGCATCGTTTCTGCATTGGGCACTGAAGGCTCCGGGTTGGATCAAGAACTGGCATGTCGGTGTGCGTGTAACGGGTACGAAGAAACTTGTAGCGTTCATATCCGGTATCCCTGTCACCTTGAGGGTCCGGGAGAACTCCCTCCGGTGCTCGGAAATCAATTTCCTATGCATTCACAAGAAGCTTAGGGGCAAGCGACTTGCACCTGTGTTGATCAAGGAGGTCACTCGAAGGTGCAATCTTGAGAGTGTATGGAATGCTATCTATACCGCCGGTGTTGTGCTCCCAAAGCCGATCAGTACCTGCAGATACTTCCATCGCAGTTTGGATTGGCTCAAGTTGTACGAGACTGGGTTTTCTCCTCTCCCTGCCACTAGTACGAAGGCGAAGCAGGTTACTAAGTATGCTTTACCTGCGAATACATCAACTAAAGGTTTGAGGGAGATGGAGGCGAAGGATTCAGACGCTGTGCACGATTTGCTCACGAGGTATATGGAGAGGTTTGACCTAGCTCCCAAATTCACAGTTGAGGATATTGGGCATTGGCTATTGAACGGTGGGTCAAAGTATGAGGAAAGGATTGTTTGGACCTATGTCGTTGAGGTGGGGATCTTTCCCGCTGATTTCTTGATGGGAGCTTAGCTGACTGTTCTGCAGGAGGAAGGGAAAATCACCGATTTTTTCTCCTTTTATTCGCTTGAGTCCTCCGTCATTGGGAAGGAGGAGACTATTCGTGCTGCGTACCTGTTTTATTATGCCTCTGAGACTGCTTTCAGCAAGTCTCCGGATGCAAAGAAAGAGCTTAAGGTCCGCTTGAATGCACTGATGCACGACGCTCTTATCCTGGCTAAGAAGGTTCAGCTTTTTTTTCTTCTTTCATTAAATGTGGATTCTGCTAATATGCGAGTAGTTTAATTTTGATGTCTTCAATGCTCTCACCCTGCTCGATAATACCCTCTTCCTTGAAGAGCAAAAGTTTGGAGCCGGCGATGGATCATTGCATTACTATCTATTCAACTGGAGAACCTCTTTCATCAATGGAGGAATTGATGATGAGAAGAATATCGACCAGGACAAAGGTAGTGGTGTCGGTGTTGTTATGCTGTAATCCTTTTTTATGTTGATCTGCATACGGATTCTCTCGGCGGAAGGGTTAGATGGGGCTGAATCGGATCGTGTTTTTCTTAGCTAAATAAGGAATGCTTGAAAAATGCTCGTTCTGTTGGTCGTAGTCAGTCCACTCTACATACCGTATTTGCACTGTATTTTGGGAGTAAAAATCTTTCCGCGGCTGGCCCGATAAATTACTCGTACTGTAATCGTGGTATGGATTAAGCATAACTTGGGTTAAGCTTTTTTGGGGTTAGCGCTGTGTATCATGGTATCATAACGTACCTGCTTAAAATGACGTCTGTTGTAAGGATCAGGTTTTATCTCCATCTCAACCCCGCCCCGCACTTTGTAATATAAAAATAGAGAAACCTCTGATCAAGAGTACGCTCGCTATGTTCAGAAGTACGTTCAATTCGCTAAAGCCTCTTATTAGGTGCCAATATCGAGCGATCGCCATGACGACAAATACATCCTTGTACAAGATGAACCATACCATGTACATTTCTCCTACTTTCCCTGTGTTGTATGCTGCAGCTGCTGATAGGGGGGTTTTCTAGGCTTCGGGTGAAAGATCCTAAGAGGAGCGGTCAGCACTGGTGCCTCTCTCCGTAATATACGGAATTCGGGCGCTGATAAAATACCGAATAGTGGAATACTACCAAAACAACTTTGGCATGAAGCTCATACGCAAGCTGGACTTTGAAGAGGTCAAGTTTTCCCTCTACTTCCTCGCCTTCGATAGCCCGGGCGCGGAGAGCGCTGGCAGGCAGTGGACGGATCGGGAGGGGCTTTTGGAGCTTACACATAATTGTAACGTTCTATTCTGGGGTTTCTGAGGTTGCGCTTGGGGGGCTGGCTGACTGGTGGCTGATGGTGGAATAGATGGGACGGAGGATGACGACAATTACAAAGTCAATAATGGGAATGTGGAGCCACATAAAGATATGTTTTCTCCCTTATTGATTGCTTGATTTGGTTGGTTGACTGGTGTTTGGGTGTAAGGTTCGGACATATGTAAGCTTCGCGCACCTTGCCCAAGTCTTGGTGTGCGGTTGAGCTAACTCAACGGACAGCTGCATCTCCGTCGACCACATCGAGAAAGCTTGCGAGAGACTCGAATCTAACAACATCCCCTTCCAAAAACGGCTCTCGGACGGGGGCATGAAGCATATTGCCTTCGCGCTGGACCCGGACGGGTACTGGGTCGAGATCATTGGCCAAAAGCGATCTGACCCCTCATCTACCTTCACCAAGCTGGACGTCTACCGCTTCAACCACACGATGCTCCGGGTGAAGGACGTGGAAAAGTCCATGCAATTCTACCGTTCTGTGCTGGGGATGTGTCTCCTTAGGACGATCGAGCAGCCCAAGGCTGGATTCAATCTTTACTTTTTGGGCTATAGGCGGGAAGGAGAGGAGGGGGGTCATACGGGCGAGGGGAATCCCTTGGCGGATAGGGAGGGGCTTGTGGAGCTTACATGGAATTATGGCACCGAGAAGGAGGAGGGGTTCAAGTATCATAATGGGAATGAGGAACCGCAAGGGTTTGGGGTTTGTTCTCCCTTTTTGCCGTTTGTCGGGGGGGCAGGGATGAGGGCTAAAGTGAGAGGCAGCATATTTGCATCTCTGTTGACGACCTCGACGCCGCCTGCTCTAGATTCGAAGACTTGAGAGTGAATTGGAAGAAAAGACTTACGGACGGGAGGATGAAGAACGTGGCGTTTATTCTGGATCCGGATGACTATTGGATCGAGTAAGTCTCCTTCTCCCTCCTAAGTCCGGTTTTACTGATCAGCCCACAGAGTCATCCAAAACGAAGGCATCAAATCCAGAGCGTCTTGGTAAGTCTAGTCGCGGGGTGCCCTTACTCAATCAATCGGTTCTTGTGTTAGCTAGTTGATCAGTTGGTCGATTATGGCAGTGAGATTGATATGCCATGATGTTTCCTCTCCAAGCCGTCGTCAGAAAGGGGTTTAGAATTGCGTTCATGTCTCGGAAAGGGGACTGGCTGCTCACTTCTGGCATTCGCGCACTTGGGCCGTAGATCCTTTCACCTACCGGGGTGCACTAGTTATTTAAGTACTGGTAACTTTGGTGATCGAGTGAGATTCTGTGACCCTTATTGCCTTGCAGGAGCCCAGCAGGTGCGATTGTCTATATCGTATCATAGTAAGGTAGCCGGGGCTTGAGGGAAAAGCATGTGTGACTCGCGAGAGTTCGTTCATAACTCACTCACACGGTGCTTAGACTGTATAGATACGTTTTCACAATCAAAAATCCTATTAAGGGGCGGGGGGAAACTCTGGGGGTTTCCGGCATCTGCTGTCACAGCATTTCTACTTGTAGTCTACCACTCTGGTTGAATAATATTATACACCCCTGCCCCCCCCCCCGCTCCACCCATCCATCCGTTAATAACCCGCACACGCTCGCGATATTGTCAAAAAAAAAAATTGGAGCAAACCCCACGGCTAACTCAGCATGTGAGGAATACTCTAGAATTCCGCATTGAGATAAAAATCGCCTCTACGGGGCTAGCAATCCAGGACCGCTATTTAGCTGTATTATAGTGGGGTTGGTGAGCACTTTACCGCTGACACCGATGATGATTGGCGGAGGCTCGGGGGCCATAATCGATGTTGGTATAAATATAATAATATTATGGAAGTACGGTATGCATACATGGAAAGGGGGGAAAGCACGAGGCGCGGTGCCCTTAGTGCGGCCCGGTATCATAAGAAGTTTGGAAATAACTTGTGGCACAGTTGGGAAATCCATGGTGTATGTATTCGTGACATGATGAGGGGGAGCTATGACTTGGGAGGTTTTTTTTTTTTTTTTTGGTATGATATTTTTGGGGGGAAAGGATTCGATCGAAACTTTCTCGGCCGATTGATTGGGTGATAGGTTTGGAAGGGTGGGAATTTTTTTATATTTTTATTATAACTTCGTGGAGGTGCTATGATAGTGCTGTATTCTTTTTGTGACCGAGCATGTCAAGTTCGTTTACATGTGTCTTCGTGTTTCCGTCTATGGTTTCTAAGAAATGTCGCCTTTCACATTGCTCCTCTGCCCAGTTCGACAGGTCGGGGTCGAACCACCCTTTCTCTGGTTGAGGAGGGGGTATGGTACGGTCTTGGAAAATTTCCAGGGTGTGATATGACAAGTTAAGTTGAGAGGAGAAGAATCTACTCTGGTCATATGTGATCACTCGAGTGTAGGGTGGGGGGGAGTTTTTCGTATAGTGCTTAAGCCACAACCATCATAGCGTCCTACGAGTGCCGCCGATAAATAAATAAATTCCTCACGTGCCTTATCCAAGGACCCACCGCAGCCAAAAAGGCGCACCGAAATTTTCCTATCAGACTCACGTGAGGAAAATATCTATGCTGCAAATGGACCCAAACCGGGTCCAAATAGGTCAAATGTGATTCCTAATTAGTCAACCACAACAAGAAAGACTTTGTAAAAATAAAAAGCGCCAGGTTGAAGCTAATTCCATGGAGAACAGGGTAGCGGGGGGGTTTAAAAAAAATTAAAGGCTGTAAGTTATTAAGGATGAAAAAGTGAAAATTTTGGTGAGAGTGAAATAAGTGATACAATCTACATGGTGCTGTGCTAAAATATACAGTACTGTGGAGTGGATATGAGTAGGGTCGAATAATAAAAAACTATGATATGAGCTGAAGACAAAAGGCTAGCATAAGGTTATGGAACGGTTATTTCGGGTTAACTTGTGAAATTTATTCCTGTCTATCTTGGTTAAGGAGTTTCCTATCCTTATACCCTATTTCTATACTTTGTTTCAGGGTATAGAACTTGGGCATTTCTTGTCATTACCCGGATCGGTTTGCAAGGGGTTTCATCGGAGGTCCCGCCTTTAGATGCTTTGCACCATACCGGTATTGGCCGCACTCGTAGAGCTGCCCGTGCCGCTTCAACTTCCGGGAGATCACCGGTAACTTTGTTCGGCGGTGCTCCGGGCTGAGTGGCGAGGCTCTCCACCGGGACGGGATGCCCCTTCTCGGGATACGATATGATGTCATACCTCGAGAGCGGAAACCCTGGACCTGGACCCTGGAGAATCGAATCGATGTGGAGGGTGCGTATGATACAATAGGAGAATAATTATATGGTTCGGGATAGACGCGTACCTGGTGCCGGACATTTGGGGGCTTTTCGTCGTATGATGTAGTCAACGAGGCGGAGGAGGGGTGTTGTTTCTTAACTTGGCACGTGTTTTTTTTTCTTCTTCTTCTCCTTCCCCCACCCCCTCCCTTCCAGTCGTATCTTACAGCGGTCAGTAAGTAAGTGATTTATGGACTTTGCTCGTTCCTTTTCCTTGGGGTGGGGGTTTCTTCTGGGTTGGTTTGGTACAACCATAGGAATAATATTTACCAGCGTCATATATAATCCGGCGGGAACTTTTTTAACATGAGATTTGACTTGGATGGTTCTCTTTGTTTTTTTTTGTTTTTTTTCAGTGCCTTTGAGTTTCTTTGGTGGGGTTTATGGCAGGTGTGATTAGTGATTATGAAGGTGTATTTTATTTTATTTTATTGAAAGCTCGGGAGTATGATATGATGTGGTATGATATGATATGGTATGATCTCACTTGCCCGATGACCGATCGATCGGCCCTCGGTTGTTCCTGATAAAAAAACATTCTTTTATTTAATACGGAAGGAAAAAAAAAAGTTGTCTGCTGGAAGGTAAACTTCTGTAGCTTCCCTGCCCCCGATTTATTGGCCGATATATCTTTAGTTTGTATCGAGGGTGCTTGGTAGATGGATGCCTATAAGGCGGGATGCTTTTGGTGCGAAATGGGGAAGGATGCATAGTACTGTCTTAGTACACGAGTGAGAGATTGTGATCTCGATCTGCTTCCGAGCGAGGCCAATGGGGGGTGTGGGTGTGGAGACGTGTGTGTCTATGGTGGTGGTGTAATTGGGTAAGGGAAATTTTAAGAGGGCGAGGGAGGGGGGGCTGTGATTGACCTGGAGTCCGGCACAGCAATATGTTGAATAACCATTTCTGCCAGTCAAAATTTGTTATTATCATTACCGTCATTGACATTATTGAAAAGCATGTTTGGGGGGGGGTAAGGCGAAGGGCATGATACCCGCGACAGGCGAGAAGTTACCATACTCGTACGAGTACGAGTAATTACAGTATCGTACCCGATAACTTGACAGGGATTTGCATAATATATGGCCAAAAAATCCGGGCGTGTCTGAGCCCCCCCCCACAGAGATTCGCCACCCTTATTTATCGAGTGCTTTTTGCCTGTTACTATTACGGGTACTGTATTGGGGAAAGCAGGGATGTAGTAACGTGCTGGTGTAGAGGTTCCTTGATTCGGATAGTTTGGACCACAAGGATATCCGGAAGGGAAAATGGTAACCGCCTACGGAGTGATGGCCAAGCCAATAAAATGGGCACATTTTTATTCTTCGCACTTCTATTCTTCGCACTGATGTTTGAATGTTCCGATACTCCCCACCCCCCCCCCATCCGGGTATAGTTTCCCCATTCCTTTGACGGGTGACACCCTCGTGAGATCGTCGACATCTCCTGGGTTGGTATCGTAAGACGTTGGGGATTTACAGGTGGCGCCACCCCTGTCAACGTTTGAGGCGGGGGGTTGATGGGCCACTTTTCGCCGAAAACCGGGATTCAGAGATATGTGGGCTTCAGGGAATCACTGAAAACTAGCTACCGGTATCTGACTACGTTTATGATACGCCGGTGATCACTGGGGAGTGCCCGTACTGAGGTGGAGACTAGGGATTACTGGTGCTAGGGTACCTTAGCTATCTATCATATGTCTTGGAAACGAACAGGGGCTGCGCGAAATTTTGGATGTCTCGCAGGTTCGGAGATACCGGTAGCCCGCCCGTCCGCTCGGACATCATCGGTGCGGTCCGCCGGTTCGTGCACTACCGTACTGTAACAATAACCCTTGCTCCCGTCCCACACTGCTCGTTTACCGTACAAGTATCCATGTTTCTCGCTCCTCCTTCTCACTACCCGTACTCGAGTATCCGTCCAAACCCCTTTGTCTTAAAATTCCCGACATCAGCCACCTACCCCGCCAAACCCGAATTATCCGCCCTATAAAGCGCTTTGGTCTAACTATGGGAGAGGAGGGATATTATGAGAATGCTTACTAACCTGGGCGTCGACAGGGATTGCCATCGGGGGCTTCACTTAGCTCGCGTTTTTTCCTCCTCTATTGTCAAAGGATTGGATATTGGAGTCACGCGAGCTGTCGAGCGCGTCCGATTGCTAATATAGGTGAATCTTAAAGATGAGTAGAAATAGAGTGATAAGAAATTGTTCGGTGTGTGGTTATTGATATCCCCCCGCCCTCGTCTGCCGGTTCTGTGCTTATTCAGCAGGCTGAGAGTAGGGGAATTAGGGAACGGAGGGTAAAGGGAGGCTGTAGCGTGGGTTTTGTAATGCTAGTTGTTACTAGTATTGTGTGCTGGCTGGGAGGACCTTGCGGGCAATAGTTTTTTCTATCGTCACCTTGCACGGCCATACCTAGCCGGACTATGGGGGAAAGAATAATGTAGCTGGAGTTTAACATTGTATTTTTTCCCGAGTTTAGTGGCTAGTGTTGGATGGTGAGGTGATGTCGGCTTTGTAGTTGTTTGGTTCGTGACATGGCTGGTAGTGAGGGATAGGGTACTGAGTTTGGAAGTGATACAGTATATGATGAGTGTTCAATCCCGGTGGGAAAGAGTTTCACTTGACCGGCCGCTTTCTTAGTGGGATGTCCTGCTGAACAAGTGAAGACCGGCTCGTCCCCGGCTGGCAAGTGAAATAAGATAGTTCTAGAAGTTCGGGAATTTGGGCTAAGCAGCCTTAAGCCCAGTTGGTAAATATAGAGAGAAGGGTATCCTGTAAGAAGACAGCCGAAGCCGTCCGCACGCGGGGTCGGGTATGATAGGTACAAAATCTGCGGCACTGATGTTTGGCCCCAACGGGGATACCTTCGGGGTGTAGTAAACGCACCTCTATAATTATTCCCCCCCTTTCCCCGGACAGGGACACTTTAGGGGGGTGAATCAACTAGTTGTCGAGAGGACGATTTCAACATGAAGGGAGAATGCCCTAGCGTGCCTCGCGGGATTGGCAGGGTGGGGTTTGTGGGGATACTGGTATGGACGTGCGTTCAGGCCCCCCGCAGGTATGCCAAGCAAAGCCTTTCCGCCAGATCTCGAATACGTTACCGAATCCCGAGTGATAGGCTGGTGACTAAGGTGGTGAATCTCACGCCAACTTCAGATAAGGAAACGTCGGTAACATTTATCCCATAATACTATAGTCTAAACAATTTCCTGTCCCTTTCTCGGTAGGTGTAAGGAAGCAAAAGACTGCAAGGAAAAAAAGAAAGTCTACGTGCGTCTCATGCTTCAGCGGGGGGCGAAAATACGATAGGGTTGGAATGGCGAAAACTGGGCATGAGTGTATTTTTGCCCCCCGCTGTGACATAAATCCGGTAGCTCCACTCATTGCCTTGTTATGTCTAACCCCTCCCCCCCCGGCCGCAGAACCTTTTCCACTATGAAGATACGATCAGTGCCCAGGACTCATCTTTCCCAATCCCAGGCTCAAGAATCTTGGGTATTTCGATAAAGTAAGTCTCTACTACAGGACTAGGCGATGGTGGTAGAGCTATATGCTCCCTTTCATCCAGTTTGACCCAGTCGGGATCCTCCTCCGGCAAGTCCTGGTAGACGCTGTTTTGGCTGCATTCACTTCTTGAACTGGCTGGGTCGTCGTCATCGGGGTCCTGACAAAGTTAGGAGAGTTTTGGCGCGTTATGTAAAATGAAGGTTGGGGGTAATTTACCAAGTGCTCCATGCCTTCGGACATGGCTGGGTTCATATCCTCATGAGTGGGTTTCTGGGGCTCGATGCACTGATTTGGGCATCCGAAGAGCTCTTGCCAGGGTGTCCCGTCCTCGTAGTGCTCACGCATTTTCCACCAGAGCACCTTCTCAAACAGTTCGATATCTCTCGGGTGCACCGGCTGAAAGGTGGCGTTCGCTTCTATCTCCTCACACCCCGAGTGGCATGTACTCTTCCACCATGGGCCTCGCCGCCACGTCTGGAAATACTCTTCATCCCACAATCCATACGTCTGTGCGATCCCCCTCATCATCCAAAACGCCTCCTCCTCCTCCTCGTACCTCTCCAGATCCTCCAACAGCGCCTCGCCCAGTGGCCTCCCTTGGAACCCTCCGTCTATCTGAAACATTATCGCATCGCTCACCAACCTATCGTACAGCTCGTTCTCTGCATCGAGCTGATTACACCGACTCCCGAATATTTCGTAGAACTGCATCGTGTAGAACTCCCACTCCTCGATTTCGGATCTTTCGAAGTCTTCTAGCATACGCTCGACTCGGGGATCGGTGGGGCGGAAATCATAGCCTGGATAGCTGTATTGAGCATATTCACCGACTGACCCGCCTGGGATGTAAGTTTCGCCCGACATGCCCCGGGTGGCTGTTATGTTGCTGATGGCTTCGGCGAGGCCTGGGCAAGCTTCTCCTTGGGTAGTGGGCGATAGAAGGAGTTCTGGCCCGGGGGTGTTTATTGTCCGAGGGTGTTCGAACGGCCTGGGGAGGTAGACTCTGTTGCTGGTAGTGTGGATATGTGAGTTTTGTGAGACGAGGTGTTGGGCGTGTTTGAAGGATTCAAATAGCTAGTCTGTTTAGAAAGCTTAGCCTTCGGCTAGCTTAAAGAGGAGGTCAGATGGAATCATACCTGTTGACCAGCCAAAACACAGCACGGGAGTTGTGTATCCTCGAGATAAGAGATAATTTAGGAAGAACTGGGGCTGTCTTTTTTATGGGGTGGGAAATCAGGAACTCAGCGCCAACGAGGTGAGGTTGAAATAAGGCGAGGCAGGGGTGCACACATATAAATAGCTCGTCAGGGTAATCGAAAGGCTAAGTGAGTGCGGGGGGAAGTATCTACTGGATACAGCTCAGGAACGTAACACAGGACATACCTTGGGCATTGGGAGATCATTGGCTCCAGACCACTCGCTGCGCACAACATATCAGGCTTAAAAAGGTCTGGCAGCAAGTTTTGTCGTTCCTGTTTTACTCGAGTTAGGAGAGGTTGGACCCACTGTGTTCTTTGTCTTTAGTGATAAGAGAGGGGATGGGTGTGTGGTACGGCTGTATCATACCGGTACTGGTGTTGTCCGGGTCAGCTTGTGTTATCCGAGTTTTGTACCGGTACGGCAGGAGCCTCTCACCAAAAGTCATGAGTAGGTTAACATTTTACACCAAAAATGGGCAATTCTATATCCGGAAATATTTGATAATACTACTTTGGCTAGTTCCGTCTTGTTTTTGGGTGAACCTTAAAAGTGAGTGGGCACATGCAATTTACCGCAAAAATAGCAGATTTCACACCAAGAGATTCCACTGGAGAAAACTCACAAAGATACAAATTGTCCGCAGGGTTACTGAAAACGGTAACAATATCATTTCCTGTATACGGATTTCCATCCAATTCCTGACTTTACAAAAGTAGGATGTATCATAATTGGACTTTCAAATTGAGCCACGACATAGCTTTCCCACTGGAAAAATAGTCTTGGCGCAAGTTTTGAGGGAAGTTTTGTTCCCTACAGCTACTACACTTCAGGGAATTTTAAGTTCATTTAGGGTTACAATTGAAGTCAGTGGTCTACACCTTTTCTGAACACTCTATAAAGTTAAACCATTTTTATTATGGGTGTTGGTACTGGAATATGTATTTGGAGTTGGCTGTTTTTGGTGTAACCTACGATTTGCCCACTCACTTTTTCGGTCCCGCTTGTACAGTACAAGCATCCTAACAACTGCCATGGTTTGGTTACCATCGCGTCTCGGGGCACAGCGGTTTTTCGGTAGAAGGCCAGCCACGCACTGTGACTTATCTTACATATATGGAGTCTGTTTCTCGGGGGATTCTTAACTGAATTGGGCTCTGTGGGGCAACGAAAATCGGCAAGGTTCCCGCCTCGTACTTGCTAGCTCCCTAGGCCCTGGCTAGGATTTTCTGCCGTGCCCGGCAATGGGGTGTAATAGCGAACGCGCGTTTCGAGTACCGGTACAGGCATGAGAAGTGTGATATACCAACCCAAATGCTTTTTCGTTGGACAACTTTTTTTTACCCCAGATTAGGCCAAGGACTGACATTTTCGGAAGAACAACCACAAACATTGCCTTGTTGAGAAAAATGGAATTTGCCACCAGCTAGAGGGTCTCTTTGGGATCGTTCACCTAGAAGCACAACCGGCCGAAAAAAAAAAGAATCCCCCCTATTCTCTACAATTGCTGAACTGGCGCAGGGGTGACCCCGGATTTTGAATGGGGCTCCGTGCGAAGGGGTACGTCGTGACCGGGTACCCCCAATTTCTCCACGGCTTCATAATTTTTCTGAACTCTGCAATGTCCTTCGTACTACCTGCGCGCTTAGTAATACATTCTAAAGTTTTGGCGAATTTTCATAGGCATTGGTACTCTAAGAGTGGGGGGCTGAAGGGTGGTGTAATTGGGGTAAAAAGGGCATCTAACCAGGATCGCTCGAGTATTGATCTGGTATCATACTTTAGGATATCTATGCTATGGCTAAGACCATTTTTTTACCCGTTTCTAAAGTTTTCCGCCCCGTTAAGGTATGATGCAGGCCGGTTGGAAGATGGAAGGGAGAATTTTGTGTTCAGGAGAGCTTGGGCAATTTCAGGTGCCCAAGCTACGCACAGTATACCCAGATTTTGTCCTAATGCGGAGGCCCTTTTTGTGATTAGTTCTGTAAGTTCGGGTTTAGCGGTTCTGCAAATCGGATTTCAATTTCATGGCAACAAAATGCCAAAGCGTCCTGTCGACAGAGTGGTGGCCTATTTTCAGGAGCTTCGGGTATCCGGAACCTTTATCCTAGGGTCTTGTCAGCATATCGGTTTCTGTTTTGGAGAGCAAGGATGATAGGTTTACCTAAATCAGATGTTTTTGGCGGGGCTGGTCATTTACCCATGTGATCATTTGTAGCTGTATCATAGGCGAAGCACGTTGCATGCCAGTCGGCTAAGGGCCCTTTGACCTATGGACGGCCGTCAAGGAGGACTTGACGGCTGTAGTCATGTAGGGCGGACGGATGGTGTTTTTTTCTAGAGTGCCGTCTAGAATGTTCGGTGGCGCTTGCAACCGCACCTCTGGAGCAATGTTACGTTTTTTGACTGTCTGGAAACATGAATTCGGGGCAGTCGAATTTGAGCTGTACTCAGCTCGGGTACCTGTATCTTAACTGGTAGAACTCCTGTTAAAAATTTGAGTATCTGCACGTTCTTGAGCATGCTGAACGTTTTGAGGCACTTGGGGGGCTTTGGGGCTGGTCACTTATACCACTGAAAGCTATTGCATTAAGCTTGGATGGGTAAACACAGATTACGATAGCGGGTATTTGTACCGATTTGGAGAACACTGAGGGTTAGTGGTTGGAACTCCTGACAATATTTGGGGTGTAGGAAAAGCCAGCCCCAGGCTACACATTCAGATAACCTAACATTCAAGAGGTCTCCAATCTCTCTTTCTCACTCTGTCGATACTGTGACCGGTCACGC
The DNA here is from genome assembly GCA_900010015.1 of Tuber aestivum. Lineage (NCBI taxonomy): Eukaryota > Fungi > Ascomycota > Pezizomycetes > Pezizales > Tuberaceae > Tuber > Tuber aestivum. The sequence continues at coordinate 580,471 of LN890959.1, read as the reverse complement.
ATTGACTCTCACCTAGAACGAACCGATTGTCCGGGAATATTCCTAGGGCATAGTGAGGTGGTATTCAGGTTCCAGTGCTGGGAAAAACATTGCATAATTAACAAATATGAACTAAGATATGTATACATTACAGCCGAGTTATTGTCTGGGCCGCTCTGCTTTCTCCCCAAAACTTATCAGGCTAGAACGGAAATCAAGAAATCCCATGTCTATCTAGGCGTCGGGGGGAGATTAAGGGATGTGGGTAATGAACTGGCTCAAGTCTTTTGAATCGTTCCCTCAATCTATTTCGTCAGTTAGTGTCGTAATGCAATGGCATGGGGAATGACCCACCTGTGAGCGCTTTTCCCTTTTTTCCGTAAACGGGAATATGCGGTGGAATTTCATCTAAGATGTTAGACAGAAAATTTTAGCCGTGTTGGGGTGGATGGAGATACTAGGAAATCATAGGGGCGAAGGTTGGGAAGTTGTATGAGTTTCCACTTACAAAATATACAAGCACCCCAGGTTCTATGACTAGGGAGAGCGTGTATCTTTATGGCAGCGTCTAAGAGACTACAGGCTCGGGCCTTCTTAGTTCTGATGATTCTCCCACTTGCGGCATCCTGCCCTCCGCCCCCGGGATACAATCTCGGCCGTATGCGAATGTAGTAACACGAGTGGTAGCAAAGTGGGCGTTGGGATAGTAAATGAAGACAGGGCTGGGGATAGGAATCTCTTCAATTGGGATGGCGCTTAGGTCCTCCATGGTTGTAATAGTTCTCGGCCTAGAGTTTGGGAGGGTAGTGTCGGGGGCTTTCTGTGTAGGATTGCAAGATTAAGAATGTATATATGAATATGTATAAGGAGGATAGGGGGGTGGGTTTACTTTGACTGGGGGCGAAATTGAGAACGAGGACACCCAGAGACGGAATCGCGAGGATCGGAAGAGAGGCACAACTGCAACAAGTAAAGTAAGGGCAGCTATAACAATTGCCAATATCTCTCCGGGACGTATGTCGTTGCTGTTATGTTCTTGGCTTTTTGATTGATCACGTTTGTCAAACTGTAATTGCTGGGCTTCAAGAGCAGGCATGACGGCGCAGTCTCGCAGCAAAAGTCCGCAGTCAATCGTAGGCTGGTATGTCGATAAGCTCGCTGTTAAGGGGGGGGCCCGCTCGGTTATAGTCGGGCTTCAGCAAGTAGCAATAAACCTGTCTGTCATAATAGAAAGAAAATAAAAGAATTTATGGACCGGGGAGAACCTATATAATATATAGAACTGCCCGAACCATAATTTCGAAGCGCACAACCTTTTAGGAATGCGTCGATGGCTGTGGCAACATTGAACTGCGGGTTCTGCTGGCAACTACTGCTCGACTTGGGGTGCGGAGCTAGAAGCCGAAAAACTTGGGACCTGTTTGGATATTACCGTTCCGTTCCGTGTCCACATACAAATACTGTTACTCTTCCGCTCTGCAACGATCATTTTGCGTGGCAAAATGGAGCGGAACCGTTGTATTCAAACAGGCCCTTGGACACCTCATTCACCTCTCACCATAATATCTTTGGACCTGGTATAGTTGGGTCTCTGATTGGCCCCCTGCTACTGCCGAGAAATGGGTAACGAAGTTGGGGGGCTACAATTTCTCCACTCAGTATTATCGGCATACTATCGCTATTTGACTTCTGGAGCCATGCTGCGGAGGGTTCCAGAGCAGGGCATCGAGTCTTTTTCACTTCAGATCTCACTGTATAACTCGATGTAATTGTAGTACTTGCCCCAGACATGCGGTATGGGTACCATACTTGAGAACCTGGGGAGGATAGGGGTTTGGAGATCCCCACAAACTCTACCCTCAGTCGAGGCGAAAAAAAAAGTCCAGCCCCGTGTTACGAAAGACGGTTATAATTTCTCAATCATAGGAGGCAAAAAGTACAGTACCGGTATTCGACAATAGGGGTCGTAGATTTCTATGGGGCTTAGACATGCACGGATCTTTTGCCGTGTACAAGTATTATGCAAATCCCTGTTATCGGGTGCTCTTTGCCTGGTTCGAGTGAGACATATCTCCAGTATACTGTTATGTGGCCAACCACAGTCAATCCGCGCTTTCGGCTTGCCGCCAGGGGCTGTGCACCGTATTGGAAGTTGGCGGCCGTGCTCCGCGGGTAGGGGACCGGTAGGGGTGTAAGGAGAGGGTGCAACTCCTCTCCAAACTGGATGCATGGGGCCTGTTTACCAAGCTAAGTTAGGCGTGTATCGGTTCAGAGTCTGCCATTGTGCCAGAGACCTCTCTGCCAACAGGAGTCTAGCTATACCGCAGATGATGGCATGGGATATACTTTTTCCTCCCCTCGGGTGCCTTCCTAGGGTGCCTTCCGAGAGCACTCTCCTACTCGCGTACTTTCTACTAAACAGTAATTGCTTCTACCGGTCTAGCAACACCCTACAAGAGTATGGAGGACAACAGCGAGTGCGCCGAGGGGCAATCACATTGCGGCACGTATTCTGTTCGCCGAATGATATCTCGCGAGTGAGATCTAATGACCGTAATACCCAATAAAGGGGGATTTTATGGGGCCGCGCCGGCCGAACAGCGGACACATGTGGTAAGGATCCCTTTTGGCGATTCTTTTATATTCTGGGCCCGTAAGGTGTGAATGAGTTGTAGATAAAGGGGACCTTTTGCGCAGGGGAAAGCTGTCTGGGCAAAGTCGGTCATCTGTGAACACTGCTGACCTTTTGTTATAGCCTTACGGGGGATGTGCGCTGGTATATAGGTTCACTGTGGTATAGATAAAACATGAACCCCCCCTGTTTGGGCTGACAAAGCTGTTAATGGGGACCAGAGCACATCGAATGCATACCACTTTTCTCTTGGCGAGTTTTCAGAGGAAACACTAGCCAACTCTCTTCTGGGCTTTCGTACCTTAAATATCGGCTAAGAAGCTCTCTGCCACCAAATTCTCTACATTTTTCTGTTCTGTCTGGCAATCGGTCAGATCACCCCAGTGATAATCAGGAGTGGAGACCCTAGGGTATCGATAGTGTTTCAGTTACCGATCGATACCCTCTTTGTACTGATTATCTCTGGATAGTAAGACACCATATTGGGGTATTCGGAATGTAAAATATTCTTTCTTCCTTACTTTTTTGGTACCCATATTGTTGTAAATTGAGGCGAATTTGTGACAGAAGTATGATAATGATGCAATAGTGGAAGGAACCTACCTCGCTTTCTTTGGGAGGGACTGGTCCTTAAGTGGATAGAAATTCTTATGTAGATGTCATACTGCAACATATAGAAATCTCTTTGATGCAACTGATGGTAGGTTGGATGGCCATATCCAACTCTGTGTCCCCTATGGGAAATGCTGGTGATAGATGATGGTGCATCATGCCAAATAGAGACTCTTATTTTCTATGTTTTCCGAGAGGAATTTGGGAAGCCACCCAGGTATTCCTCCAGAAGTCCGAGCAGGGCTGTGGGGAAACGGCTATTCAAAACCCAAGTTCCCATTGTGGCAAATTTAACATGCCTAGATATCATATATCAAGATTTCTAGAAATATCGGGTAAAACCACGCTTGTCGAGTAGGATGGTTTGCGGAAAGCTGCCCACGCTACCTTCACCTAGGTCCGGGCGAAAAACCCCCGGTCTAGGTCGCCGCCTCTTACCGGTCCGGCCCTGGGCCCCCTCCTTTCTTAAAGAATTTCTTGTGGGGTAACCTACTCTATTTTTTTAGGCCTTTTAGTGCTTGGTGATTTTCAGAAGTATGATATCCACTAATTTGCACATGCTGTTCTTAGGGTGGCAGACCAGAAACATTGGTAAAAAGACTTACGTTACTTTCTAGCTATACTTGGATCTCAGAAGGATTTAGGTATCAACTATTCTCCGGAAAGCGGAGAGGAATTGACTGTGAGTAGGAGGGCAAGAAAGTGACACTGTGAGGTGAATTATAGATGTAAGATTCTGATACAATAGCTCTGCACCGTAAGAGAGAGGCGCGGGGAGGGCTTGAGCAATGAGCCCCATTATTCTCGGCATTTGGCTTTTTCTTGATGATCCGATGATTTCCGGTGGAAATGGTTTCTGCCCCAACCTTGTCTTTCCCTCTCTCTTGCCTCTTGCGGGACAAATAGTAGGAAAGGGAAAACAGTGAACTGTTTAAAAGATCAAGGCCCCAACCCCCCCGTTTTTTCCCTCCTCATCATTGCTATCGTAGTAATAGACGCGCAGCGTAGAAAAATGGGAGAAAAAAAAAAGAAAAAAAAATGCAGGCAATGTAAACCATGAGTATGTAATAGACCATAATCCCAGGAGCGCCTCCGGAATATCCTCAAACCCCACATGCCCAACTGCAGATGTTCCCCATGATAATTTCTACGGGTTTCCACAAGCAGTTGCAATAAGAATATACCGGAAAACGGTATCTCGTGCTGTAAAATTTGATGTCAGGTAATGGCCCCCTTTACCATATGGGTTCGTATCGCGGAAGATACTGATTGATACAGTCTCCTTGTAAAATTGGATTTTTGATCCCTAACCCGTATGGAATATGGTGTGGCTAGGCAGGGGAGTTGAAGGTGAGGCTTAGTGGTATATGAGGAGGATTCTGTGTTGGAGGACGCTGCCGAGGGAGCGCCAGGATGGATCCGCTATATCATTTTACACAATATCCAGGGTTAATTGTGTATTTAATAACCTAAGCCGGGTTTCCCCTCACTTCCCCAATAGCTAAGTGCAACCTCCCCACCGCATAGGCGCACTCCAAATGCGGTCCGGGGCGTTCCTTTATACTGCGCTGGCTGACTTCGCCACGCAAGTCACGGCACTTTATCGTATTGTATCCGCATTTGTGCACACTATGTGAACTCACTTTTCCGTCCCACCTACGACCAGACGAGTGAGATTCCGTGAGTACTCTTTGAATTTCGGTAAATATCTTGTGACATCTGACATGGCTATCCGGAAATGCTCTGAGAGCCAAACAACATGTGTTCCCAACCGTCCGGGGTGAAACAGGGTTGGCAAGGGGGACGCCGGGGGATCACCAGGAACGGCCGGGCACTACCATGGACGGCAGGGGACTACCGGGGACAGCAGGGGACAGCGGGGGACTATCGTTTTTTCTGTAAGATATTAGGAAGTAGGGCCGTAGCCCCCTGTAGTCCGTCCAGTCCTACCAGTCTCGGGAGCAGTCCGTCCTGGCACTGCTAGAAAGACGGACTACCGGCTGTAGTCCGTCCCGTCCTATCCCAAAGACGGACTGTCTGGGCGGTTGGGAGCACTGAACAACATGCAGTTCGGTGACTTTTGATCGTCCCTGGTGCGTTTTAACACTAAAAATTATGTTTCTCATAGGTTTGCAACACAACCAGAAGTTATCCAGTTCCGGTGGTTCATAGCCTAATGGGGCATTTGGCTATTGTGGCAGGCATGCCAAGTTTTGAGAAAGATGGTTGAAGTTTTGGAGGCTGCGAGCCTCCGGGATTAGAAACTGTCCAAATTGGTACCCTTTTATGTGGGCTTCCATATAAATTCTGGGCTGTTAAACTGAATTTCCAGGCTCTCCTACATATGTGACTCCGCAGCAAGAAATTTCCAGGCCCATCAACTCCATGTGAGATGCAAACTATCGAACCCTAGGTTCCAATCCATTTAAACGCGTAATTGGGGAGAATTCGCAAGGGGGGCTAATGCGGTGAACTTGAATTGCTTGTGATGGGGATTCTCTTACCATTCTTTCCTGGTTTTCCCCCTTGTTGTGAAGGGGTGCGATGGGCTGCTAATGATGAGCTAAGTCCTAGAACTAAACATTTTAGGTGCTAGTGGGGGCACAGCACTTGTTAGTAAGAAAAAAATAGGCATAAAGGAAGGGGGGGTGGGAGGAGGTGCAGTGTTGGAATAGATAGGTAGGCCAACAAGAATAATTAGGTAAAGAAAGTGTCACAAATGATATAGGTAGAAGCAGGCACAATCCTTAAGAATAACTCATAGCATATCACTCATTATACCTTCTCACAGTATAGGAAAACACACTAAAGTTTTCTTCTCTAGAATAGGCACGAAAAACACTAAAATGTGTGCCCACCCCCCTTGAAAGGCGTAGAAAGAGAGGAGAAACATATGTCGGAGCTTACGAGAGGAGGAAACTCGGACGACATAGCACAAATTCCAATTAATTGGGATTTTGCGATACTATAGGCACAAAAAAAGGACTAGATTAAAGTAGTGTGATCGGATAGGTCCTATTCCTGTCACTCATATCTGGTTTTTAATATCGCCCTGAACTTCCCAAACACTTAGTGGAAAAGAAAGGGATGCAATAAAACCATTTAGACTATTTATATTTGGACTTATAAACTATTTTCATAGAATACTGTGGTATTTTTTTTATTGGTACGTTCCGATCTAGGCTTAACGAAATGAACCAAGATGTCTGTATATTCTAATTAATACTAGCTACTTATTAATCCCTCCACGGCAGCACACAAAGGAGAGCAGAGATCCAGAAATTCCGGATCCGCAAGAACTAAGAGGAAATTAAGGAAAAGAACAAGAGTAGCTAGCGTAGGTATATGTCTTACCTCATGTACTGCTTCTTAAGTACTGTGGTAACGCCTTAAGAGAAACAAGCAAAAGACCACTGTGGATTACCTTTTCCCCGCAGCCATAAACTGCAAAACCTTACTCGAGCTATTGGGCAGAAAATTTTAGCAATGTTAAACATGTGCAATGTGTTCAGTAGCAGACGTGGGGTGGAGTTGCTGGGAAACCTCTACTTACACAAGACCAGGGTGTTCCAGGTTCAATAACCAGACGAAATGTCTATCTTTACAAAACCCAACAATGGCCTCTGGCTCAGGTCTTTTTGGCCCCAATGATGCTTCCGCCTCTAGCACCCCACCATCTTCTCCAGTGATGTCATTACGGCCATGCTGGGAGACAACTTAAGGGATCCCTGGGGAGTGGAGCAACCGTTGTGAATGAATATAGGCGACCACGGGGATCTCAACAACCAGGATGGCGCTTAAGTTCTCCTCGGCGGAAACAGCAATCGGCTCAGGGTTTGGTGGAGTAACGCCTAGAGTTTTCTGTGGAGGATTTTAATACTAAGAATGTATACGTAAAGTATGTCCAAGAAGGACGAGGGGGAGTGGGTATGCTTCGTTAAGGGTGATGTTGTGAAAGGGACGCCTAGCAACAAAGTTTTTCGTATTGGAAGAGTGGGGCCCCCACCGCGACAATTGAAGTCAGGGTGGCTATAAAAATTGCTAGTATCTCTCTGGGGCGCTCACTATTGTTGCCGTGCTCCCGGTTTTTAGAGTTATCTTGTTTATCAAAATGAGGTGGCAGGTTGGATAACGAAATTTTGGGTGGAGGGCATGATGCCTTAGTACAGCTGCAGTGCAAACCCGCAATCACGCAGGTGATAGATGGCCGAGGGGTAGATGTCGCGCGCCTCGAGAGTGATTCCTCGAGCATAGTGGGGACTTTAGGAATTCTGTAGAATCTGGGAGGTTAACTATAAACCTGTCTACCATCACTGGAGCCAAGGAAGTTGTGGCGGCATGGATAGTGAATCATGGTACAGTGCCCAGCAGCGTCCCTAAAGCTGGGTCCTCGCAACTCCGTACGCTTCGATGATGAAATAAGTCCTTCAGGACAAGGAATGCCGGTGTAAAAGGAGCTACGGACTACTCAAAATAGCAAGATTGATCCTGTCTGGCCTTTTTTTCGAAACAAAATAGGAAAATAAGTTTAAGATGGAAACCTTGTATGAGAGTGAAACGGGTACTGAGAAATTCAGTGTAGCAGACTGTAATAAACACCAGGAAGGTGGTTGTGGCAGGGAGTAAACAGTGTCGCGTTCATCCTATCCTAAAATGTTGGCTCTACTGTAACGTAATTCTTGATCATAGAAACCATTCAAACAGAGGTGAATTATTAAGGATAGAAGGTCTATCATGGTATGGTGCTAGTATCGGTATGATTCTGTATAGGATCTGTGCAACTACCGGTGGAGAGTTTTCCAACTTGTACGATTCGTACAAACGAAACCGAGTGCACGGCACAATGAGCCCAAATATTTGAATCTGAACCCAGTACAGGAGCCCAAATTCCCAGAGGTAACCTAGAAGAGTACTCAACCGTAAAAAAAACTCTTGCCCCTGTGCCCGGATTCAGTACCCTATAGGCGTGCCGAGTGCGTCTACGAGGAGAAGGGGGCCTAAATTGCGTAACCACTCCTGCTACAGAGCGACTTACGTCTACCTTGAATATGGCACCAGACTGTATTGGTTCGGAATCAAATTCAGTTCACTCCGGTACACCTGCCTGGTCTCGGCCCAAGCGAACACCAATGTTCCATCGAGTGACAACCGATGACTGTGTCCAGAGATCTGCCCCCCCCCAAAAAAAAATTAAATTTCTGGACCGCTGAAATCGTAGAAAGTCTTGCGCTCCCGAACACGGCCCAAAGGGCGAGTATGGGCATTTAGTATTATTATATGTTACATGAATAGTAGGATAACATGCTGATAAAGGAAATAAATAATATATCAATCAAGAAAGATATCAACTAGAGGCTGAGAAAATGAGAGAAAAGAGCATAAATTATTTACATAGATGGGAAATCATCTGGGCCCCACTGGAATGCGATTTATAAAGTCTCCGGACGTTTGCCGCGAGGGCAAGTGCAGGTCAGCACCGGAGTGTCCAAAGACTGCATCTCCTTACCAAATAGAGTATCTCCGTACAGGGTTCTAAGCACCGTGCCAAGGCAAGGGGTCTCTAAGAAGCCAAGCACTTTATCAGACAAAAAGAGGCATAGGAGGGTTGTGTTATCTTCGGTTTAGCATCCTAACCAGGTCTACGAGTAACGCGATCTTCCCGGGGATTTTTTTGTATGATATGATAAAGTGCTAGGCTTTGCTAGAGACCCCTTGACTTGGAACAGAGATTAGGACCCTGCATAGAGATACGCAACATGACGAGAAAATACCTCTATCGTACGGTATGATATTTAGTAAATGGCCGGGAAGTGCTGTAAGGTCGCAACACAGAAAAATAAATAAACCCTTAACACCCTGCCATCTGCCCCTAAAGAGGTAAACGAGTAAAAACTGTTTGATCAAGCTGTTTGACATAAAATATTAGTAAGGTGGAGATAATTCTGAGAGATGGTGTCAGGTATTGCTCACGGAATCTCATAGTGCCTCGGGTGCTGGAAAATATTCTATCCTTATTTATACGGCCAAGCGACTGGATGATCGGGTCCTCTTGCTCTAGCGATCCCGAAGCTGGTGGCACCCTCATACCTTCACAGGAGATGCTGTTATCCCCATATGAAAGGGTAGAAAAATGGGCGCCGTCGAAGTTGGCGTTGGAATAGTCATTGTAAATAATGGTGTGGCAGACCCCAGGTAAACCTGCAGCCGGAGTAGCAGTTGAGAGATTTAGAAGAGTAGCTCTAGGAATTTGTGGTAGAGGCTTATGAAACTAAGAACATATTAATATATTTATTGAAAAGGAAGAGGGGTGGCTATACACTGAGGGAGCGCGAAGGAAATAAATAGGACACCAAACCGCGAAATATTGAGGTTCGGACAGATAGAACCCCAGCAAGGAGAGTAAGGATAGCTACAACAAGCCCTACCACTGCCAACTGAACACTGGCATCGCTATTACCAGCTCCCTTGTTTTCCTGGTGATCCCGTTTGGTTAAGTGTGAAAACAGGGTTTCGATCGGAATCCGCGAAACGGCCGGCATGGTGGTTTAATACGATGCAACACCGAGAGA